>OW240916.1:68984235-69128021 GCA_933207985.1 Pelobates cultripes | reverse complement strand
CACCCCCCCTCACTGTCACCAGTCACCCCCCTCACTGTCACTAGTCCCCCCCACTGTCACTAGTCACCCATCCTCACTGTCACCCCCCCTCACTCTGTCACTGGTCACCCATTCCCTCCCTCACTCTGTCACTAATCATCCCCTCACTCTGTCACTAGTCACCCTCTCCCTCACTCTGTCACTACTCACACCCTCCCTCACTCTGTCACTAGAGTGAGGGGATGACTGGTGACAGAGTGAGGGGATGACTGGTGACATAGTGAGTTAGGGGGTGACTAGTGACAGAGTAAGGGACGAGGGAGGTGACTAGTGACAGAGTAAGGGACGAGGGAGGTGACTAGTGACAGAAGGAGGGATGGAGTAGTGACAGAGGGAGGTGGTGACTAGTAACAGAGTGAGGGAGGTGGTGACTAGTGACAGTCACCACCTCCCTCACTTTGTCACTAGTCACCCCTTCCTTCCCTCACTCTGCCACTAGTCACCCCTTCCCTCACTCTAGTGACAGAGTGAGGGAGTGACAGAGAGAGGGAAGGGGGTGACTAGTGACAGAGTGAGAGAGGGGGTGACTAGTGACAGTCACCCCCTCTTTCACTCTGTCACTAGTCACCCCCTCTCTCACTCTGTCACCAGTCATCCCTTTCTTCCCTCACTCTGCCACTAGTCATCCCTTCCCTCACTCTGTCACCAGTCACCCCTTCCTTCCTTCACAGTGACAGAGAGAGGGATGGGGTGACTAGTGACAGAGAGAGGGATGGGGTGACTAGTGACAGAGAGAGGGAGCGGGTGACAGAGTGAGGGAGCGGGTGACACAGTGACAGAGTTAGGGAGGGAGTGACTAGTGACAGAGAGAGGGATGGGGTGACTAGTGACAGTCACCCCCCCTCACTCTGTCACTAGTCACCCCTTCCCTCCCTCACTTTGCCACTAGTCATCTCTTCCCTCCCTCACTCTGTCACTAGTCACCCATTCCCTCACTCTGTCACTAGTCACCCCTATCTCCCTCCCTCTGTCACTAGTCACCCACTCCCTCACTCTGTCACCAGTCACACCCACTCACTGTCTCCCCCTCACTCTGCCACCACTTAACCCCTCCCTCACTCTGCCACCTGTCACAACCTCCCACACTCTTCCACCTGTCACCTTCTCCCTCACACACTCTGTCACTTGTCATATGCATTCACACTGACCCTATATACAAAAAAGCACATTTAGTCATCCAGACATGCACAAGTGCATTCACACAGACTCAAATACAAACATGCATTGATACACAGGTCTTCACAATACACACATCCAATGGAATGCCGTATTATGAATTATATTTAACATTTATTTAATGCACATATATTTGGCCTTCAGAGGGCCTGGGATCTAATTTTGCCCAGGGGCCCCAAAGGCTCTCAGTCCGCCCCTGACAATATGCATGTAATAAAGTTAACTTATATAATAAAACTATTGGTTAATTAATTGGGAAAGTACTCACCATTCAGGTGTTCACTCCGTCCCAACGGCGTCTCTGAGAGTAAGCCTTTGCCGGTGTTCTATCAGTCTGCTATACCCCGTCAGATTGCTATAGAACACCGGCACCTCGCAACCCGGAAGTTGCGTGTCCACGTGTTCCCCTGTTGCCATGGTGATCCAATACATACTTGGGCTCCATGGCTGCTGGGGTGAACAATACTTAATGTACGCCATAATTCTTAATATCAAAAACATATCAAAATACCAACGCTATATATTTCTCTTTGCCACATAAATGTACATTATATTGTCATCTCGCTGGTATATCATTAGCATACATATCCATCTCAACATATTAATAACTACTAATATGACAGCTAGTTTACTTTCACTATGTTATAAACCTCCATATACGAAAAAACCTTCAACTTCAAAGTGCTATAATAAATTAATCAGGTAGCTACTGCTTTAGTATGCACTTCCAAACACCAATGTAACAGTAATGTTTTAACTTTTCATCTTGAAAATATTGTATATTATCATAACTACACTTAACAGTTCACATAGAACTTTAAAGTGCATTCAAAATTTAAAGTGAAACTCCTGTGCTGAACACATAAGTGCCAAAAAAGTGAATATAGTGCTGTTATGTACAGTAAAGTGCTAAAGTATATATCTATGTACACTAAAGTGCATCCATCATAACCTATCATACCTGATCATACCAGACCACTATTATTAAAGTGCATATAATGCTTAAAGTGCATATGATACTTAAAGTGATATAGTCTTTATTGTACATAAAAGTGTATATAGTGCTATTATGTACATAAAAGTGCTATGTTGTCCATCTATATACATTTAAAGTGATTCAGTGTTTATACACATGAAAGTGTATGTAGTGCTATTATGTACATAAAAGTGCTATTTAGTCCATCTGTATACATTAAAGTGCATACAAAGTTTTAAAGTGTATCAAACGTGAGGTGGATTATCAATTAACTGGCCATTTAAATATAAACTCTTTCCAGTTATTCAGGTATTAACGTATAGTGGGACATGTATGTTAATGTACATACTATTATATAATAGCTAGTCATTGTCTTATTACTGAATTTATCTATACATACTAAATATTAATAACATATTACGGACATTTTACATCTATACACTAAAAAAACTCTCTTAAAAACACATTATAGGAGGCTAGCAATCATTGGTACTCCCAAATAAACGGATGATATGATATCATCTCGTTTAAACCATAGGGTGCTATCGTATTCAGTTCTTGTATCCAAAAAGTCTCTCTCCTCCTCAACAGGTTCCCTCTGTCACCTCCCCTTCTCGACTGTGGAACGTGATCTATTGCCACAAACTTCAATGTAGCAAGGGGGTGTTTATTTTCAAAAAAGTGCTTCGCTACCGGTTTATCGGTGCGTCCATCCCTGTAGGCTGTCCTTATATTTGATCGGTGTCCCCGAATCCGGTCACATAATTGTGTTTCAGTCTTTCCAATGTATATTTAACCACAAGGACATGATATTTTTATAGATTACATAGGATGTTTTACAAGTAATTGTGTGCTTGATGCTGTAAACCTTTTTTGTATGTGGATGATTAAAGTTCCTCGAGGGTAGCATATGTCCACAGGTTACGCATCCCAAACATCGAATACATCCTCTTACTTGTGGCTTCTGTTGTTGTAAATAGCTATTCTCCCGATTGGTCCTCACCAATATATCTTTCAGATTTCTGCTTCTACGATAACATATCCTTGGGGGTTCTTTAAACACTTACGGCAGTGTGTCGTCACATGCCAATATGTTCCAGTTCCTTTTCACTATCTTGGACACTTTAGTTGCTTGATTATGGAATATCATAGGGAACGTTATCCTAGCTGGAGCAGTGGAATGCTTCGGCGTGGGTGCACTCTGTGCTACTTCCATCACTTTTTCCATGGGTTTGAGGGCTAATTACATAGATAACAGCCTATTTTTATATTTAATACAACACCCGAGAGTACCAATTATATACACCATCCCCAAAATACATAAGTGTCAAACGGATCCACCTGGTTGCCCCATAGTGTCCGCAGTGGGGGGCGTACTGGAACCAATCACAAGATGGTTGGATGCCTTGTTTAAAGAGATGGTACAGAATCTTAAGACATGTGTCAAAGATACACCATCACTTCTGACAACTCTGAAAACTTTATATATTGAAATGAGCAATCTGGTCCTTGTCACTATGGACATGATGGTGGTATAGAGGCTATGCGCCTGGTTTTGTCCTCATCAATGGTTTATCAAGGACCTCCAATTGAGTACACACTGGAGCTCACGTTAAAAAACAACTACTTTGGGGAGTGGAGCTAGCAGCACAACGGAGCAGTCGCATCTCCTGGAGCTCCGACTCAAATAAACCTAAACGTACCTTGTATGGGGGACTCTGAACCCAAAAGATCCCACAAAGTACACTACCGACACCGAGCAGACAATGGGCCGGAAGACAAAGAAGGTGAAGGCAGAAAAAGGCCCCCACAGCGGAGATATGCTGCTGCGGAACACTCAGCAGGCCGCATGGTCCAAGATGGCGCTCACGGATGACTTTTCCTCGTATTCATCAGAGGACTATGCCACAGATCTCATGGAAGGAGCGTCCTTCCGACCCACACCTGACTGCAACACTGAACCCAAGAACACCGGGGACCCAATCACTGCGGACCAAATTAAAAAAATGCTAGCGGAGCTACGCAAGGACCTGGCGGCAGACATGGCCTACTATAAGGAGGCCATAGAAGGTGCAACAACCAAAATTACCCAATAAGGGGCTAGTTCGACCACCCATAACTCAAGACTCACCAAGATAGAACAATGGGTGACAGACCTGGAGGAACGGCAAAACTCCACCACAGATCGGCTGGATGCCCTATAGGACCAGAGGAGACGACACAACGTGAAAATCCGGGGGATACCGGACACGGTCGTCCTCACTGAATTACCCCACTATGTTCGACGTCTCCTACTACCTCCAAAACAAGTTAAATCTGTGAAACTGGACGGGCTCTTCCGACTACCGAAGCCAGCCCGAGCCCCTGCAACCGCGACTGCAGACCTCATACTGAGATTCTAGGTAGCAGATAAGGCCTCCCTCTTGGCCGCATTAAAAGGAAAAACTCCTTTGCTGAAAATATGCTCAGAACTGAAAATATTTCCAGACCTTACTAAGAGCACCCTTACTTGGCGGAAATCATTGCAGCCGCTTCTGCAGAACCTCCGCGACAGAGAGGTTCCATACCGCTGAGGAACACCACGAGCTGTCTCCTTTACCCATGAAGGGATCACCCACAAGGCCCAAAGCCATAAGATGTTGGAGTCCCTCTGTTGAACAGAACAGGACTGTCCCAGTTAAACCCCGCTAACGTACAAGAGTTCACCCCGAGGGAACCCCAAAGATCATCGCCTGCCAGAGGCACCACCTGAAATGCCAACAGTCTCCCAGCTCCAGGGGACAACCTGCTCCATCACCTGCGATGAACCTATACAGTACAGTTTCGAGACTGCTATATTCTATTTTAATGTTTCAGTTCTACCTTAACTTTTCGCTGCAAGTTATACTAGCTGCACATATATTGTAACCCACTCCCCTAGCTGACACTAACCTCTCTCCGACATGGCTCTGCAGACAACTAGTAGGTTACCTTCTCACTTACCTTAGCAGCCATATATGCCAATGCCGTGTGTTACAGACAAAAAGCTAGAAGCCGCACAACACGGGACCACAGTTAGGCTGACACCCTTTTCTTTTCACACATACATCCTCCGTGAAATTTCCCCCCCTCCACCCTCCACGCCAGTCCACAGACGAACCTGCCTCAATGCACATATATATAGCTGACCGGCAAAAGGGGGCAATCCTAAGTGGTTACCACGCACGAAGAACACAACATTACCCACACAGAGCAAAAGAGCAGACCACCACATTTGCTAATCTTACCATAAATATCCAAATGTGTATTGTTCACAGATGCCAACCTTGTTAGTGACTGTTGTTACTTAAGCTGACATGTGCTGTTGTGGCATTGTTAGTAACCATGTTCATCATATACATGTAAAGAAAAAGAATTAAAAAAAAAAAAGAAATCAGAGAAATTGAAAAAGTAAAAAAACAAAAAACCCCCAACTACTTCCGGTTTGAGTAAGAGTGGTATATGCAAGTACCGGGCACTTCTATGGGTGCCGCTATGGCACCCATGTACGCAAATGCGTACATGTATGTGTTTGAGACGGAACACATACTACAGCCTTACCATCAGTTCATTATAGGCTATTTTCGTTTTATAGACGATATTCTAATAATACAGGGTGGCACAGAAGAGCAGGCATATGAGATGGTGGAAAACATCAATCAGCTTCCCACACCAGTACGAATGACAGCTAAAATCAGTACCGAGAGAGTCCAATTTTTGGACCTGGAATTATCCGTACAATAACACAAAATGGTCTGTAGCCTATATTCTAAGTCGACTGATCGAAACACATTGCTCCACTATAACAGCGCTCACCCGGTGGCTTTAAAGCAGTCTATACCTCGAGCCCAATTTTTTAGAGTTATAAGGAACAACTCAAGTGAAACAAACAAACAACAGCAATTGATACAGAGGAGACAAAAGTTCCTGGCACGTGAATACAGTGACAGAGTCCTGGAAAAAGCAATGGAAGAAGCACAGAGTGCACCCACGCTGAAGGATTCCACTGCTCCAGCTAGGATAACGTTCCCTATGATATTCCATAATCAAGCAACTAAAGTGTCCAAGATAGTGAAAAAGGAACTGGAACATGTTGGCATGTGATGACACACTGCGAAAGTGTTTAAAGAACCCCCAAAGAAATGTTATCATAAAGGTAGAAATCTGAAAGATATATTGGTGAGGATTTACAACAACAGAAGCCACAAGTAAGAGGATGTATTCGCTGTTTGGGATGCATAACCTGTGGACAAATGCTACCCTCAAGGAACTTTAATCATCCACATACAAAAAAGGTTTACAGCATCAAGCACACAATTCCCTGGAAAACATCCTATGTAATCTATAAAATATCATGTCCTGGTGGTTTAATATACATCGGAATGACTGAAACACAATTATGTGACCGGATTCGGGGACACCGATCAAATATAAGGACAGCCTACAGGGATGGAGGCACTGATAAACCAGTGGCGAAGCACTTTTTTGAAAATAAACACCCCCTTGCTACATTGAAGTTTGTGGCAATAGATCACGTTCCGCAGTCTAGAAGGGGAGGTAACAGAGGGAACCTGTTGCTGCGGAGAGAGACTTTTTGGATACAAGAACTGAATACGATAGCAACCTATGGTTTAAACGAGATGATATCATATCATCCGTTTATTTGGGCGTACCAATGATTGCTAGCCTCCTATAATATGTTTTTAAGAGAGTTTTTTTAGTGTATAGATGTAAAATGTCTGTAATATGTTATTAATATTTAGTATGTATAGACAAATTCAGTAATAAGACAATGATTAGCTATTATATAATAATATGTACATTTACATACATGTCCCACTATACGTGAATACCTGAATAACTGGAAAGAGTCTGTATTTAAATGGCCAGTTAATGGATAATCCACCTCACGTTTGATACACTTTAAAACTTTGTATGCACTTTAAGGTATATAGATGGACTACATAGCACTTTTATGTACATAATAGCACTACATACACTTTCATGTATATAAACACTGTATCACTTTAAAAGTAGATAGATGGACAACATAGCACTTTTATGTACATAATAGCACTATATGCACTTTTATGTACATAAAGACTATATCACTTTAAGTATCATATGCACTTTAAGCATTATATGCACTTTAATAATAGTGGTCTGGTATGATCAGGTATGATAGGTTATGATGGATGCACTTTAGTGTACATAGATATATACTTTAGCACTTTACTGTATATAACACTATAGCACTATATTCACTTTTCTGGCACTAAATTATCACTTTTCATGTGTTCAGCACAGGAGTGTCACTTTAAATTTTGAATGCACTTTAAAGTTCTATGTAAACTCTGTTAGGTGTAGTTATGATAATATACAATAGTGTTCCTTTATAAAGGGAATATTATATTTTCAAGATGAAAAGTTAAAACATTACTGTTACATTGGGATTTGGAAGTGCATACTAAAGCAGTAGCTACCTGATTAATTTATTATAGCACTTTGAAGTTGAAGGTTTTTTCGTATATGGAGGTTTATAACATAGTGAAAGTAAACTAGCTGTCATATTAGTAGTATTAATATGTTGAGATGGATATGTATGCTAATGATATACCAGCGAGATGACAATATAATGTACATTTATGTTGCAAATAGAAATATATAGCGTTGGTATTTTGATATGTTTTTGATATTAAAAATTATGGCTCATTGTCTTATGTATAATTGTAATCGAGGTCCCGTACATTAAGTATTGTTCACCTCGGCAGCCATGGAGCCCAAGTATGTATCGGATCACCATGGCAACACAGTAACACGTGGGCACGCAACTTCCGGGTTGCGAGGTGCCGGTACATGCGCACTCTCAGAGGAGAGATGCCGTCGGGACGGAGTGAACACCTGAATGGTGAGTACTTTTCCAAATAATTAATCAGTGGTTTTATTATATAAGTTAACTTTATTACAAGTATATTGTATTGTATGATCCTGAGGAAAACCACAGACGGGGGCTGAAACGATGATCAGAGTTTTTATGTATTTGCAATAAAGAAATCGTTTTAACTTCAAAGAAACCGTGAGTGCAAGCCAGTTATTATATAATTTTTATATATATATATATATATATATATATCTATAGATATATATATATATACACACATACATATATACAATGCTTGGCACTCCTCCCTTTAGTATAGATACTGGATACTGTGCCCAGGTGCCAATCCCACGTAAATATATACCAAAAAAAGTTCAGAGAGCACTCCAGGTCTCAAATCCGTGGAAAAAAGGTGTTTATTGTATTTAAACAAATAAGCTGTGCATATTCAAATTGATGTTTCGACCCATTCGGGTCTTTATCAAGATCACCGTGCTGTGTAAAAAAAATTGTATATATAAGTAAAATGAAAATAATTTACTAATCCAGTGATACAACAGCCCACAGACTGATTCAACCAGGAAGAATAGATACCTATAAAGGCTGAGGGCGGAGGGGGGAAATGGAGGAATGGGAGGTGACAGTGGGGGAGCAGGTAGCACAAAGTGAAAAGCAAAAGTGAGCAAAGTGAAACCGTGATCAAGCAATAGGCGCTATTAATCCTTCTTTTGTAGACACAGTGGGTCTGCCCGGGGGTAATTCAGCATTCTTTTGAATTTTGGGTAATGTGTATATTACCGGGTGTTTGGGATGTTTCACATATAAAAATTTTGCTGTTCTTTCATCCAGGTTTTGCAAACTCAGCCCTTCTTCGATTAATTTCTTAATTCTTTTTTGAAATGTATTTGCAGGGTCAAAGGTAAGTTTGCAATATGTAGTTTTCATCTTCCAGTTGGCGTCCGATTTCACGTTTATATTTCTTGTAGGATTGTATCACAACCGCGCCCCCTTTATCCGCTGGACGAATTAAAATGGTAGGATCCTGCATGAGATCAAATAGGGCTATATGTTCATCTTTGGTAAGGTTGTAACTGTGGCGAGGAGGGTTGGCTCAGTTTCTTGATGTAAAATTTGCATGAAGGATTTAAAGGGACACTATAGTCACCTGAACAACTTCAGCTTAATGAGGTTGTTCAGGTAAGAACTATAGTTCCCAGCAGCCTTTCTCATGTAAACACTGTACTTTCTGATAAAATACAGTGTTTACATTGAAAGCTAGGAACACCTCCAGTTGCAATCACTCAGACTGCCACCAGAGGGACTTCCAAGTTGATGGAGGCTTAAAATGCCTCCATCCATTCAGATCTGCTGTCAGCAGACAGAGGGCAGCTCTGTGCAGCACTGTGCACAAGCTTCCTGTCTCCCAGATCCTGTCATCAACAGCAGCGCGTGGGAGTCGACTGGAGCTGACAAGCTGAAGGCAGAAGCAGGAGGATGCAGGGATTTGACTTCAAACTGTAAGTACACTTATTTAAAAAATTTAGAGTGAATGTGTGAGTGAGAGACAGTGAGTGAGAGAGACAGTGAATGAGAGACAGTGAGTGAGAGACTGAGTGAGAGAGACAGTGACTGAGACTGTGAGAGACAGTGTGTGTGAGAGACAGTGTGTGTGAGAGACAGTGTGTGTGAGAGACAGTGTGTGTGACAGTGAGTGAGACAGTGAGTGAGACAGTGAGTGAGACAGTGAGTGTGAGAGACAGTGAGTGTGAGAGACAGAGTGAGTGAGAGACAGTGAGTGAGTGAGAGACAGTGTGTGTGAGAGAGACAGTGAGTGAGAGTGTGAGAGAGACAGTGAGTGAGCAACAGTGTGTGTTAGAGACAGTGTGAGACAGACGGTGAGTGAGAGTGTGAGTGAGTGAGAGAGACGGTGTGTGTGTATGAGACAGACAGTGAGTGAGAGTGTGAGTGAGTGAGAGAGACGGTGTGTGTGTGTGTGAGACAGACGGTGAGTGAGAGTGTGAGTGAGTGAGAGAGACGGTGTGTGTGAGAGACAGTGTGTGTGTGTGAGAGACAGTGTGTGTGAGAGAGACCATGAGTGAGAGAGACCATGAGTGAGAGAGACCATGAGTGTGTGAGAGAGACAGTATGTGAGAGAGACTGTGAGTGTGAGAGACAGTGTGTGTGTGTGAGAGACAGTGTGTGTGAGAGAGACCATGAGTGAGAGAGACCATGAGTGAGAGAGACCATGAGTGTGTGAGAGAGACAGTATGTGAGAGAGACTGTGAGTGTGAGAGACCGTGAGTGTGAGAGACCGTGAGTGTGAGAGACCGTGAGTGTGAGAGACAGTATGTGAGAGAGAGAGACAGTATGTGAGAGAGAGAGACAGTGAGTGAGACTGTGAGAGATCCTGAGTGTGAGAGACCGTGAGTGGGAGAGACAGTGGGTGGGATACAATGAGAGAGAGAGGCAGTGAGAGAGACAGTGAGTGAGAGTGTGAGAGAAACTGAGTGAGACAGTCAGTGAGTGAGACTGTGAGTGAGACAGACAGTGTATGTGAGAGACAGTGTGAGTGTGGGTGAGACGGTGACTGCGTGGGTTAATGAGTGAGTGTGAGTGTGGGCAACTGAGTGTGGGCGGGTGACTGAGTGATTGTGAGTGTGGGTTAGTGACTGAGTGTGGGCGGGTGACTGAGTGATTGTGAGTGTGGGTGACTGCGTGAGAGTGTGGGTGGGATAGATATAGATAGAAATAGATAGATAGATAGAAATAGATAGATATAGATAGAAATAGATAGATATTGATGTGGAATCAATCAATTAATTGATTATCTTGTGTATCTGCCCCAGGCCAAATTAAAGATGTAGTGCGTGCACGCTCCTAAAGTAATTCACACCAGACACAGGTTTCGGGTTAATGAAAAACTTGAGGAATGTTTATTCTGAGGGGATGGCATGAACCTTATAAAGCAAAATTACATCATATGCATTGTCAGAGATAACATGAAATAATACATCAATAATTGGTTAGGTGTTAAGTGGTTCATTTATTGCTCTTCCTACCGGGTGTGATGTCACTGGTATCTTGGAGGTCTCCCCCAGATTCCAGCGCCATCTTGTTAGTGAGGGTGTTAGTCGATCTTAGGTAAATCACATATAAAGTTGAATAATGCTGATTGTAGGTATGCTGAGTAAATAGGCATTTTACGAACATAAATTGAGTTAATATTTTTGTCCACAACAGTCCCCCCTTAAAATTACTATTTACAAAAGAGACAACAACTAACTGACTTGGCTGCAGCTCATCTGTCTGAACAGGCCTCGATCGCTTCACTGCGTGGGTATCCCGTAGTGGCTAACCCACTACATCTCCCGTGTCATACTTCTACCCGTGGAGACAGACATTGTCCCTATAAGGAATTAGTTGTCTTTTTGAGGTGGTGGGACTGAAGAGTTGTGTGTGCGGTGTGTCACAGTCTATATCGTCAATATCCTGATGTAGGAATGTAGGTGTGGTGTGGTCAATGGTCTGACCTACAGTCTTCTGTAAGTATTTCTGCACGCAGGGCATCACGCAGCAACCCAGGAAGAGAAAGAGAATTACCACAGTAAGAACCACCATACCTACTTGAAGGAGAGTTTTCTGCCATCCACTCATCCAACTAAACCATCTGTCCCATGAATTGGGGACTCCCGAGTTCTTTGTTAATTCATCAGAGAGACTTTCTAATTTCTCTATGGCCTTAGTTACCTTACCATTAAGGCCTGTATTGTCTGGGATGAAGGTACAGCATGTCATAGTATCGGGAAGTATTTTACACACGCCCCCCTTCTCTGCTAGGGTTATTTCTAAGGCCATTCGATTCTGAAATGTCATTTGGGAGGTAGTCTGTAACTGTTCTGCCAAGTCCTGAAGGGCATCTCTCGTGTAATTGACAAAGCGTTGCTGATTATAGTAAATATAATTGATCCAATTAACATTTTTGTTAGCGGTGATGATTGGGATCAAGGATTTGAATCCTGCCGCAACCTCATCTCTGGCCTTGAACTTGTTTGGTACCCACCTTGGTACACCTATGGCATCGATATATATATGCGGGTTGAAACTACCTCAAGCAGGTGTTTCTCTTTTTACCCTAAAATACGTGTGTGGTGAATCAAGTGGGCCTTGGTGGTTATCAGAAATTATATGTATAGGCATGATAGGTTTGGTCAGAGTGCATTCTCCCCACCACAGGCCAGTCATTTTAGATCTGAGCTGCAAGTCACCGCATAGCCAATAAATGTCTCCCATGGACTAATAGGGCAGTGGGAGGTTCTCTATAGGTAGTACAGTAGCCCGAAGGTAATTTACCCACAGATTTTGCTGGGTACACAGTGATCTCATCAGGTGGCTTGATATTCCCTTGGGTTATTGGGTATACCTTTTTCCATGATTCACACACAGATGAGTTTGTTGGTGACTGTGCATAGAGACTTAGGAAACAGATTTCAACATCTGAAGGTAGACTGAAGGGCACAGTTCTGGCCCCTCCACAAACATAACAGTTAGTTTTATTGTGTGAATTAGCATTATACCTCTCAAGCCATAGATTAGTATCTGAAAACCCGGTCTCTGCAGCCAAAGTATCTTCAAACGTGGGATTAGCAATGGCTACCATGTCTTTAAGGGTTTTAATGTGTGATTTTAGAGGGTTAATCGTCACGTGTGTGGAGTCTACCCAGTCAGGTGACGTAAGCATGTCTTGTAAATAGAAGGTCCCCAACTTGTTATATGAGCCACCCTCTTTTCAATACATTCCCATTACGTACTCTCCTGTGTCCCCTGGGCTGGGATGTTCTATGTTTAAGGTGAGTTTCATTGGGGTAGACCCTGTTGGCTTGCATAAGGTCATTCTGTGTAACAAGGGTTTCCCATATCTGTCAATCCCATCTAAGGCACTTTGTGGTCTGTAGCCCCATGGTCGGCCTGTGTTCCAACCTGCTGCTTTCCAGGTACCACAGTGGTGTTCCCAATGGCCGCCTGTCACACAAATGTAGGGGTCCTTCTTGTTTGGTATGTCTCTGTATATTGCTGAGTGTTGTGACTGTGGAAAGGTACAAGGAAGAATATCACAGTAATCAAAGGTAAAAGTAGCTACATGTGTGTTTGAAGAGTTATACCAGAATGTGTAAACATGATTATCTTTGGTAATAGCAACTTGTTGGGCCATTAATAGGCCTAGCAGCAAAAATAGGCACAAGAAGCTCATGGTTTGGCGGAATCTGCTTCCTCTGGATCAGGAACTTTCTTACAGTGCGAGGCATGTATCCAGGTACTCTTCCCGGCCAACTTTACAGAGGTAGACGTAGTCAGTAGCACTTGGAATGGACCATCAAACCTTGGCTGAGAAACGTCTTGACCATGACCCAGTCACCAGGAAGTAGCTTATGTGTGCCTGTATTTGACTCTGGAACTGGAATAGAAGAAAACACTTGTGCATGGATTTTTGTCAAAGCATGAGAGAGTGCAGCTATATAATCTACCATTGCATCTGACTGAATTTGGAGTTGTTGAGGAAAGTAACAGCCTAACCTGGGTGCTGTACCAAATAAAATCTCGTTGGGGGATAAGCTAAATCTCCCTCTTGGAGTGTACCTTACACTAAATAGTGCTATGGGAAGACTTTCTGGCCAGGGTAGGTTAGTTTCTTGGGCCATTTTAAGCATTCTGGCTTTCATTGCCAGTGCCATTCATGCGTTCTACCTTACCACTACGATGTGGGTGATAGGGTGTGTGGATGCCCAGATTTCTTTGGTTAGTAAGGCGGTGAAGGATGTTCCCTGGTCACTTTCGATCACCTCAGGAACTCCGTATCTGCAGATGATTTCAGTAAGTAGGTGCTTTGCCGTGGTCTTGGCCATGAGATTGGCGACTGAAAAGGCTTCTGGCCATCCTGAAAACATATCTACTATGACCAGTGCATATTCATACCGGCCACTCTTTGGCATTTGGATATGATCAATTTGGATCCTTTGGAAAGGGTACTGTGGCTTGGCCAAATGGTTTGGTGTGGCTTTAATTATTTTCCTGGGGTTACATCTGGCGCAGATAGTACAGGATCTGCAGTAATTTCGTTTAAAAGTGGTGATTCCGGGAGCTTCAAAATATTTATCACTCAAAGAGTTCAGGAGATGTTTAGATAAATGAGCTGGTCCATGGGCCCACTGGACGACAGCTGGGTACATATTCTTAGGTAGACAGAATTTGAGGTTTATTTTGTATACTTCATTCTGGAGGGTTGCCCCTTTATCTTTCCAGCTTTGTTTTTCTTTAGGGGTGGCTGCGGCCTGTTGTTCTCTTAGGAGCTTATGATCGGTGGGTAAGGTCTGCATAGTGTAAATAAGAGTCTTTTCAAAGGGCACTCTTCTGTCCACTTCCCAACACTTTCGCGCTGCATCCTTAGCGGCCTGGTTGGCTAAGTGGTTGCCATGTGCTTCTTTGGAATTTAGTCTCCCGTGGGCCTTTACCTTCAGTATGGCCACCTCTTCAGGAAGCAGTAAAGCGTCCATCAATTCTTTGATAGCTGCGCCATGTTTCACAGGGGTACCTGTTGCTGTAAGGAACCCCCTGATTTTCCAGATTAAGCCGAAATCATGTGCCACACCCAGAGCATACCTTGAATCTGTGTAAATATTAACACGTTTCCCTTCAGACATCTTGCATGCTACCGTGAGGGCTATTAGTTCGGCTTCTTGTGCTGAATTAGACGATGGAAGAGCAGATGCTTGGAGTATTTGGTCTTCTGTGGTGACTGCATATCCGGTATGATATTGTCCCTGTTCATCTGCAAATCTAGAACCATCCACAAACAGTGTGTAGTCAGGGTTGGATAGAGCAGCCTCGTGCACTGTTGGAGATGGGTTGTTTCCATTTTCATCTGTTCAAAGCAATGATGAGGGGCATCTGGGTCTTGTTCTGTAGCTGGGATGTCTTCACATATCTCTGTATGATATCGAAGGTATGGTTCTTTTGGTGACCCCCATTAATGTGAGCTGTTCTTGGGTTGCAGTAAGTTCTTTCCATGAGAGATCTGGAGACTTGGTGAAGGAGATATGAGGAACAGCCACCTCCCAATGGTGATATAAATGAGAAACCTCCATAGGCAGGTAGACTAAGAGAACAATGTTTCCTTTGGAGTCGCAAAACAGGTCTGTTAGTGTAATGCGTATTTTTACCAGGCTGAATAGTTCTTCTTCATAGTATGGGTCAGGACCTGGGGTGCCCTTGAACCACAGAGTGCAATGTAAGTAGCTCTCGGGCTGTTCATCATGTGGAACCGTAGGCTTTTTCACTTGAAGGTCCAAGTGAACATCAGGCTTTATGTCCAGACTGTACCAGTATTGTGGTACTCCCCCCTGGGGAAGTGGCAGAAGAGTGGCTGAGTTCAAAGAGTAACATCTTTGTAGAGTAATGTTATCAGGCAAGAGGAGGGAGGCTTGGAGGCGGAGGTGTCTCTGAGAGGAGAGGTGTTTTGGTTGGATTTGATTCAGGATGGCCACAATATCATGAGGAGCAAAGACACTGAGTTTATGTCCGAGAACAAAGTCATTAGTTTTGTCCAGCAGGGCACTGGCAGCAAAAACAGCACGCAAACAGGAGGGACCACCCCTAGCCACAGGGTCTAGCATGCACGAGAAGTAACCAATAGGGCGTTGACGGGAACCATGTGATTGAGTAAGGACCCCTGAAGCATGGCCCATCTTTTCTGAAATGAACAACTTGAATGGTTGTTGATAGTCAGGCCCAAGGCAGGGGCAGAGGAGATGGCTTTTTGAAGGGCATGGTAACAGGTGCGAGCTGTAGGAGACAATGAAAAGGGTTTAGTCTTCAAGGCGTCATAGAGAGGTTGCATGAGCTGAGAAGCCTCAGGGATCCAGGACCTGCAGTATGTGATGAGGCCCAAGAAGGCATGAAGAGCCTGATGGGTGGTCGGAAGGGTAAGGTTTGTAATGGCAAGCACTTTGGTCTTTGTTAGATGACGGGTGCCATGGGAAAGGCAATGTCCCAAGAATACCACAGAGGGCCGGCACCACTGGAGCTTCTTTCTGGAGGCTTTACATCCTTCTGCAGCGAGGAAACAAAGGAGATCTTCTGAATTTTGTTCAGCAGTTGAAAAATCATCCGCACATAGGAGTAGATCATCCACATACTGGAGCAGGATCACGTCAGGGTGAGACTTCTGCCAAGGTTCTAGGGCAGCTGACATAACCTTTGTGAACTGGGTTGGGGAATTCTGTGCACTTTGAGGCATAACAGTCCAAGTATACTGTTGATGATCGTGTGTGAAGGCAAACAGATATTGACAAGAGGGATCCAAGGGCACGCTGAAAAAGGCGTTGGCAAGATCAATCCACAGTGAAGAATTTTGCTGTGGGAGGGACTCGTGATAACAGTGTATGTGGAATTGGGACAACAGCAGTGTCTCGGTTGGTGACATCATTAACAACGCGGAGGTCTTGAACCATACGGTATTGGTCAGGTTGGACCTTTTTCAGTCTTCTTCTTTACTGGAAATAGAGGGGTGTTGCACGGTGAAACACACTTGACCAGAGCACCTTTTGCCAATAGACTTTCAACTTGCTTTGAGATGGCGAGTGCTTGTGCAGGTTTCAATGGGTATTGTGGTCGTCGTGGTAGATTAGCTCCCTTTATTAGCGTAACTACCACAGGTGGGACTTGTAGGCGTCCAATGTCATCAGGACCCGTGGACCAAAGTTTAGCAGGGACTCTATCCAGGGCACTGGGGGGCGTCTGGGACCCTTACCTCCTCGGTGGGGGATGTCATGTGTAGTAGTAAGGGCAGAGAGCAGAGGACAGAAGTATCTTTACGAGAAAGGGGGGTTAATAATTGGACCTGGCCATCAGCAGTGAAAGATGGGACAGAACATCAGCACCTAAAAGGTTAATTGGACAAGTGGAAGAGACAACAAAGCGTGAGAGTATGTCAGAACCCACCCGCAAGAGCTTAGTTAATGGGTTGTTTCTAGGGATGCCATCGACACCAACACAAGAGACATCTGTGTGGATAAGCAAGATGGGTCAGGCAGGTCTTGTTCTCTGAGAACACTGCGGGCTGCACCTGTGTCAACTAAAAAGGTAGTAGGATGACCCTCTACAGGTAGGACTACTGTAACGAGAGGCCCCCCTTTGTCCCCTGTAGACACTGCCATGACAGGGGTGTTAGACACAGGTTTGCCGGTTACCTATTGCACAAGGTCTAGATGAGATTGATCAGGGTCAGTGTAGTGACGTGTGGTTGTGGTGGAGTGACTGGCCTGATGAGGCTGGCATTAGGGCGATGTTGACTGGGTACAGGACGGTCATCTGGTTGGTAATCATCTGTATCATAACTATCAGGGGAAGGGTGAGCATAGCTGCAGGTATCAGCTGGAGAGGGTTGGTAGACGGCTTGGGCATATTCCTGAGGAGGGAAATACGAAGTATGTGGGGATGTATCTGTGGAGGAAAACAACCATATGTGGCTGCAGGGGCATTGGGGTACATAGGATAGCCGAACACAGGATTAGACGGTCTAGTGGTCGGCTGTCTAGGCACTCTGGGGTGAGGGCAATCTCTCCTGGAAATGGCCCAGTTGGTTACAATTAAAGCATGCCCTAGTCTGAGGCCTGGGGGCAGGTATCATGGGCTGTCCCTGTGCAGCTGGCAGGGTAGATGACACGGGATATCCTGGGGGGACCAGGGCGGGTCTGATGGCAGGGCTATAAGCGGAAAACATAAGGGGATTACTTTTCCTTTGTGGTGGTTGTAGAACAGACTCTAGGCCTTTGGCAACCAGTAAGAGAGTATCCAGAGGAATAATTCTATATTCGGGATGGAGAGCACTAGGCCTTTCCTGATGGCTTCCTTAAGGCCTGCAACAAAGGCAGCAGATAACATCTGGGTATGTGCTTTGTTGTGTACACTGAACCCAAGGTCTGAGAAAGTTTTGATCGTGAATGGTACTTCTCCATGGACTCGAGTTTATCTTGTATAATGTCATTTATACAAGTGGCTTGGTCAGCTAGTTTATCCTGAGCCCAGGCTCGAAGCTGTTCACAGAAAGTAATACCCGACTGGAAATCCATGTCGGTAGTGAGGAGAGCGTCATTAAAACTCCTTTCCATAATGGGCCAATAGGCATCCCCAGCCTTGATCTCACACAGACTGTACAGATCACGCCAGGCTGCTGAGTATGTTTTACGAATCTGGCAATCCTCCGGAAGAAGGGCATGGGCTGTTTATCAGGGTCGGGGAGAGAGGATACTAGGGTTGCAGCTTGAGAGGGATTGAAATTAACATACATCAGGGGAGCCCCTTCCACTGACGATAAGGCATGGATATGGGTGACCTGTCTCTGGGAAATCGTATTATCCGAAGGACAGAATGGGCTGAGCCCCTGCACATTGTCATCCTCAGAAGGGACCGGAAATGGGAGACCACGATAGCTGGCAACATCTGGTGAATTAGGGGCTTGAGCGGCTGGAGCATCGGAGCCGGGGGAACCGACAGCGATGGCCTGGGGAGTAACTAACTGGGAGGCAGTGGGATGGAAGCCTGACGCTGCAGGAGAAACGCCTACAGCGTGAGGTTGTCCCGACATGGTAGACTCATTCGAGCCAACTACCATAATCGGATAACTGGGAACCGTCATGAGGGAGGTGGAGACAGGAGTTGGAATGGGCGAGGGGGCGGACTGGGTAGGCTGAGGCAAAAGGGCGGAAATGAGTGACGAAAGATCAAGAGAGGGAGGGATAACAGGGTTAGAGACAGGAGGGGGATGGGAATCAGGAAGAGGAGAGGGAGGTGGAAGAGTAGAGGGAGTGGCACTGGAAGCGCAGAGGGCGGAAATAAGTGACGAGAGATCAAAGGAGGGAGGGACAACGGGGTTAGAGACAGGAAGGGAATGGGAATCAGGAACTGGGACGGAAGGGGCGGTGGGGGGAGAGGAGAGGGAGGTGGAGGAGTAGAGGGAGTGGCACTGGAAGCGGAGAGGGCGTAAATAAGTTTCGAGAGATCAAAGGAGGGAGGGACAACGGGGTTAGAGACAGGAAGGGGATGGGAATCAGGAACTGGGACGGAAGGGGTGGTGGGGAGAGGAGAGGGAGGTGGAGGAGTAGAGGGAGTGGCACTGGAAGCGGAGAGGGCGGAAATAAGTTTTGAGAGATCAAAGGAGGGAGAGACAACGGGGTTAGAGACAGGAAGGGGATGGGAATCAGGAACTGGGATGGAAGGGGTGGTGAGGAGAGGGAGTGGCACTGGAAGTGGAGAGGGCGTAAATAAGTTTCGAGAGATCAAAGGAGGGAGGGACAACCGGGTTAGAGACAGGAAGGGGATGGGAATCAGGAACTGGGACGGAAGGGGTGGTGGGGAGAGGGAGGTGGAGGAGAAGAGGGAGTGGCACTGGAAGCGGAGAGGGCAGAAATAAGTGACGAAAGATCAAAGGAGGGAGGGACAACAGGGTGGGAAGTGGGAAGGGGAGGAGAATCTGGAACTGGAACCGAAGGGGCGAATAGGAGTAGGCATAGAGGAAATAGTAAGGGAAGAGGGAGATACATTGGAGGGAGATGCAATGAGGGGAACAACGGGTGAAAGTGGGAGGGGAACAGGAGTAGAAGGAATGTCAGGGAGAGGAACGAGGGGGGTGACAGGGGAGACAGCAGGTAGAGATGGGAAGGGAGCAGGAATAGGAGGAATGATAGAAGGAGATGGGAGAGGGGTGACATCGGAAGAAGTGACGGGGGGAGATAGTGGAGGGACGGGATTGGCAGTGACAAGGGAAGGTGGAATAGAGATGGGACCAGAGGGAAATGGGAGAGGAGCAGGGGTAATTGGAATGGCGGCATGAGGCAGGAGAGGGACGGGTTAATAATATGATCCATCAGCCCCAAGGACAGGGTACAGAGGGGTTGGGACAGAGGAGCCTACACAAACTGGAGGTGGCGACTGGGTTGTGATGGGGAGGCGGGGCGAGATTCATTCACAGTGCTCTGGGCGCCATCATAGGTCGGTGGCGGGGAACAGCGGGAGATGAATCATCATTGCAAACATTGCTGTGATATACATAAATCGTTTGTCCTTCAAAATCTAGTTCTTCCTCTAACCAACCCTCCTGCTTGAGACCCCTTGCTACCCGATACCAAGCCTCTACGGCTTTCGTTAACCCGTTATCCAGTAACAAACCCTCTTTATCAACAAGTAATTTCCACCAAAACTCTGGTTGTAATCTACCACTGGGTGACATTTGAAAACCACAAATCTTTGCTATCTTCTTCATTTTTAACATAGCCTCTTCCCCTGCTCTCTCCTTAACAATATCACAAGCTAAATAGCCTTTAGAAGGTCTGGCATGTTCTTGTCCCATTTTTACCAAACAAGGCTTCCCACGTATGAGAGACAGAGAGAGAGAAGAAATAGAAGGAATGTCTATAGTGCTCGACTGCCACTAGGAATTGATCCTCGTGCGTCTTCCCAAAATGTAGACTAGTCACGGAATCCACCCACCCGAGATGGTGGCCACGGATCTGAGTGGGCAAGCGTGGGTGACTAACACAGCTCTGGGCAGCAAGTACAGAAGAGGTAGAGAATAAGGCAAAAGGTGAACGTGGAGAGACTAATCAGAAGACATTTCCATGAGTCACAAATGTAGAGATGTGCACATAATCCGGAATCAGGGATGAGCCACACAACACACACACACACAACTGGGGTACCCACACTATGGCTATAACTCAGTAGAAACCAAAAAATAATAAAGAACAGTATAACAACGAGCATAGTAACGACTAAACAACAAATAAAACCCTGTTCTACTGTGAACAGTACAGCAAAATTCCCAGCCTTTCTCTAGGCGGATCCCAGCCCTTTACCGGGCGGACACTATTCCCAGCCTTTCTCTAGGCGGTTCCCAGCCCATTACCGGACGGACACTATTCCCAGCCTTTCTCTAGGCGGTTCCCAGCCCTTTACCGGGCAGATGCGTAATAAACCACACATCAGCTGTCTCACACGCATACATACACTCAGGAGGCAGATAGACAATCGACAGGTTCGTTTTAAAAAGACACCGGATAAGAGATTACCTGTCTTGTAGCCTTCTGGAAGCTGGAAGTGGACACGGAGACAGACCGACACAAAACAGGAGAATGCAGGCAAACCGCTGTATTTAGGAGGTGATCAGGCTCTGATTGTCACACTTTCCGGAGGTCCGTCCCAGTCCCGTTTTCCGGCTGTCCGAATTGGCGAAATCTGGTGCCCCACGTTGGGCGCCAAATGATGTGGAATCATTCAATTAATTGATTATCTTGTGTATCTGCCCCCGCCAAATTAAAGAAGTAGTGCGTGCACGCTCCTAAAGTAATTCACACCAGACACAGGTTTTGGGTTAATGAAAAACTTGAGGAATGTTTATTCTGAGGGGATGGCATGCCCCTTATAAAGTTACATCATATGCTTTGTCAGAGATAACATGAAATAATACATCAATAATTGGTTAGGTGTTAAGTGGTTCATTTATTGCTCTTCCTACCGGGTGTGATGTCACTGGTATCTTGGAGGTCTCCCCCAGATTCCAGCGCCATCTTATTAGTGAGGGTGTTAGTCGATGTCGAAGGGGAAACTCCCTAGCGGCCATCTTAGGTAAATCACATATAAAGTTGAATAATGCTGATTGTAGGTATGCTGAGTAAATAGGCATTTTACTAACATAAATAGAGTTAATATTTTTGTCCACAACAGATAGAGAAAGATAGAAATAGATAGATGGAAAGAAATAGATAGATAGAAATAGATAGATAGAAATAGATAGATATTGAAAAATATAGATAGAAATAGATGGATAGACATTGATAGATAGATAGAAATAGATAAATAGATAGAAAGAAATATATAGATAGATATAGATAGATAGAAAGAAATATATAGAAATAGATGAATAGACATAGATAGATATAAAGAAATAGATAGACAGAAATAAATAGATAGATAGATAGAAATAGATATAAAGAAATAGATAGAAATAGATAGATATATAGATAGAAATAGATAGCTATAGATAGAGAAAGAAATAGATAGAAAGAAATATATAGAAATAGATGGATAGACATAGATAGATAGAAATAAATAGATAAATAGATATATAGATAGAAAGATATAGATAGATAGATAGAAGATAGATAGATAGAAATAGATGGATAGACATAGATAGATAGAAAGAAATAGATAGATAGAAATAGATAGATATAGATAGATATAGAAAGAAAGAAATAGATATAGAAAGATATAGATAGGTAGAAATAGAGTGTGTATGTGTGTTTAACAATATTTATTTAAAGTGTTTGTGTATATGTTTAACAATATGTGTGTGTTTGTATACAAATATTATACATAGAGAAATTTCTATATTTAGTGTTTGCATACAAAGTTTGGACTAGGAGGGTTGCTGTAGGAGGGGGGCGGGCACACACAGCGAGCTGAGCTGTCAGTCAACACAGCTCGCGAAAGCTCATACCGCGCATATGCGCAGTATAGCGCTGAGTGTCTTCATAGGGCGGCATTCAATGCCGCTCTATGAAGAATGCGATTGGTGCAGCGCGAAGCCGTGCATGCACACCACTTCGCGATGACGCTTCTCTGAGAGAAGTGTCTGATTGAGCCCCGCGATTAAGTCATTTTTAAGAAAAAGGGGGCGTGGCGTGGCAGGGAGCTCGGCGCTGGAACGGAGGTAAGTTTTTAATATAAAAAAGCTTTGGAAATGATTTTTATTAAATGTAAGTTCATACAAAAGCAAGAAAGAAGGCTGGGGGACCTGTCTTTCTTGCTTTTATATGTTGACTATAGTGATCCTTTAATACATGGAATTGTCACACATATGGGTTTTCACTTTGGTGGTTCTTCTCAGATAATATTTATACATTTATATCGAGCTTCTTTATTGTTGGACTTTGTCATTGGCTTCATTGGTGTTTACCACCGTGTGTGACACTTGACAACGGACAGATTTATATCTGTTATATAGAAAATTTGTTATGTTGTTTTTACTAATGCCAGTATATAGATTTAGTATGTTACTAATATATGTTAGTTTAGACACCTTAGGACTGAGGTTGGCGGATTGGTTCTCACGCTCAGCCACTATTCACTGCTATTTGCTTGATCACGGTTTCACTTTGCTCACTTTTACTTTTCACTTTGTGCTGCATGCTCCCCCACTGTCACCTCCCATTCCTCCATTTCCCTCCCTCCGCCCTCAGTCTGTATAGGTATCTATACCCTATATTCCTTTTCCTCCGTGTTAGATACCCAAGAACACGTCTTCCATGTTGTTTTGGTCACTAGGCAACGTCGGCAATGGTTTGCAGATTGGTTACTTGGCAACCACGTAGAGCATGTCACACGCACCACACTCATGTGGGAACTGCACAATTTGGTGGCTGTCGTGTCACTTGATTGGTAAATTAATTTCATTTTGCTTATAAATACACACTTTTTGCACAGCACTGTGATCTTGATTTGAATATGCACAGTTTATTTGTTCAAATACAAAAAAAACTTTTTTTCCACGGATTTGAGACTGGCTTGCTATTGAGGCTTGGCGTTACTTGTGGAACACAAACCAATGTAGTTATGGTGGGGAAAAGTAAAAACCCCTTCCACCTGAAGTCAGTGGAAATTATATACATTGCTAAACACAGATCTGCACACACCAGTAAAGTTATAAGACATACTTTTCCCACATAAATCTCACATTTGCAGTGCTTTTATTACTGCAAGGCATACTAGGTTGGCATATGCAAATTAGTTAAACATAGTTTTTGTCTCATAGTTACATAGCTGAAAAGAGACTTGCATCCATTAGGTTCAGCCTTCCTCACATTATTTTTTTTGCTGTTGATCCAAAAGAAGGCAAAAAAAATAAACAGTTTGAAACACTTCTAATTTTGCAACAAACTAGGAAAAAAAGATTTCCACACAATGGTTTGTATTGGCCACGGATATATTTGTATAATTTTATCATATCCCCTCAGGGACGATGGTTTGCTAAACTAAAGTGATTTAAATTTGTTAAACTTTCTTCATTCCTTTTAATAATTTTTTTGCCCACCTATGCACTTTTCTAGTGCCATAACATCCTTTTTTAGAACAGGTGCCCAGAATTGCACAGCATAATCAAGATGTGGTCTAACCAATGATTTATAAAGAAGCTAAATTATATTCTGATCCCGAGAATGAATGCCTTTTTTTTTATGCATGACCATACCTTACTGGCCTTAGCCGCTGCTGATTGACATTGCACATTGTTGCATAGTTTGTTGTCTATAACTATTCCCAAGTGCTTTTCGTGTGTTATTGCTAGTTCGCTTCCGTTAAGGGTATACGTTGCTTGTGCATTCTTTACGCCGAAGTGCATAACTTTGCATTTTTCAACATTAAATTTAATCTGCCATTTGAGTGACCAGTCCCCCAGTCTATCTAAATCCCTCTGCAGCAAAGTAATATCTTGCTCACATTGTATTACTTTACAGAGTTTTGTGTCATCTGCAAACACTAAAGCATGACTTTCAATGCTTTTTTCAAGATCATTTATAAACTTGTTAATAGAAGGGGTCCCAGAACAGAACCCTGAGGGACACCACTTGCCACCTCTGTCCAGCTTGAAAACGTACCATTAATGACAACTCTTTGTGCTCTATTTGTAAGCCAATGTTCTATCCAAGAACAAGAATTTTCATCTAAACCGATTTTTTTTAAGTTTGAACCTAAATCTATTGTGTGGAACTGTATCAAATGCGTTGGCAAAATCTAAATAGATCACATCCACTGCAACACCCTGATCTATACTTCTACTTACTACTTTGTAGAATGCAATTAAGTTAGTTTGACATGACCTGTGCTTTATAAAACCATGCTGAATTTTGCTGATAATCTCATGTATTACACTTTGTGAATGGATTCCTATACAGCAGCTTTGAAAAACAACTCGGGAAGAGGTTGAAAGCCAGGCAACCACTCATGGAAATTCATTTTGCTATTAATGCAATGTTAATGTGTGTGTTGGTGGAGGTGGGGTCTATTTAATGTATATCCAGGAAGCAGTGGAGAGGAGTTTTCTTGTTGAGGTCCTGTAGTGCAAGTGTATCCAAAGTATGAATTCAATATGACTCCTGACAGAGCAATTCAAAAGAGTGATTTTCTTCCTGACGGTGTACAGGAATATGGTTGATCTCTATAAATGTAGGCAGAGTAGCTGCCAAGAAATGCCACTGTGAGGATGGTGAAGTTAAAATGTAAATAGTAGAACATATAGCGTCAAAGAGATATGCAATATTGTTTGGATACCATCCACTGTTTTATCAAAATAGAATTTCTAGGCTATTTCAGAGTGCCAACTCTGATGGTAATGCCTGCATAGCACTCCCACTTAAATGGATGTGGCATATAACATGAACTCCCTAAATTGCTATCAGCAATGCCATATAAAAGCAATCGGCAGTTTCCCCCAGGCCCTAGGCTACGCTTCAGTGTAGGCCGCATGGCCGGGCCATGTGCTCGTGAATCGTTTCGATGCTTGATTAGTACCGTTTTGGTCTCAGTGAGGTTCTGTATTGTTTTCTGAGCACCATGGGCCGTTTGCTCGGTTAAGCTTGTTAGTATTGGCATTTTTGTGCCCCCCGGTGCAGGAGCTCTTAGAGAGCACGTCCGGCCATCTTGGTTGTCAGGCCCCGCCCCCGTGTCTTCTTGAACAGTAGCGTGCAAGGTACCGTCACCCTCAGCCATCTATGACTCACCCAGAAAAGTCTTGCATACAAATGCGGAGCCATATGTGGATTCCGAACCCCAGTCATTGTTATCAGATCCCGATGCTTCCACGTGCCTTTTGTCCAAGATGGACAGATAATGGGGTAGGTTGCGGTCCTCGTCTGAGTAGGGATCTATCCGTGGGGTCGGGATAGGTGGCGGAGCCAGTCTACTGCGTCTGGCAGGGGCTTTGTCCTTAGACCATAAAGGTTTAGAGCCTTCGCCATTTCAGTGGTGCTTGCTGTGATATGGAGACCCCTAAACAGAGACATCCAAGGCATCAGAGTCCTCCCCTTAGTGGGCTCGTCTGGTGGCCGGTACCAGTAAGGGGACCGGCTCTCCTGTCAGCACATTTGAGAGTGCTTTCTCCACGAATGCTGCCACCGCTGCTTGTATCATGACCTGAAATTCCACAAGGTTAGCCAGGGAATCTTTCATAGTGGCAACTTGTGTGATACAGAATAGGGCCTCACCCAAAAAAAGTAGACCGGTAGATTTACCATGATATGGGACACCATTGTAGAAGGCAAAAATTAGGACGCAATTGCAGGATGCAGGCAAACAGACCAGACTACAATAGTAGCAGGCAATGCTCACAGAAACCCTTATCTTAACAGTGGCCAAACATAATGGACTGGGGCTCACCCAGTAAACAGAGTCTGCAACAGCATGCCTTCAGTCAGCAGCATAGTGTAGTATAAATATAGTAGAGGGCTCACCCTTTAAGTGCTGGCAACAGCACTGACAGAGAGCACTAATCTGTGCTCAAACAGTTACTTCGAGGTTATGGGAGATATTCCTTTAAGCCATGGGTCGTCAGCCTGGTCCCTACCATCCACTAGTGGGCGTTTCAGGATTACAGGTGGGCAGTAGGGATTTCCTCATTTTGAGAGATTGGGAGGGCGGGTGCGAGCTGGCGGTACCCCTGCGACCGGGTACCGCCATCACCATTTGCAGCCCCGGCGGTTTGCTGTGTAGGCCAGGTCATCCAAGGGGTCCATCGGGTGGCCCATGATGTCAGAGCCACCCGATGCATGTGGATTGTAAGGTGGCCTGGTCAGCGCTGATCGCTTTAACAGCACGACCGGGCCCCCTGTGATTACATCACAGAGCTGGGAGGAAGTGACTGCACGTCACTCCTCCCAGCTAACACACAGACCACACGGGAGAAAGCAGAGGGAGTCAGAGTGGGAACTCTGACTCCCATCTACCTGAGCCACCACTGGACTCCAGGGAAAGTCAACCTCCTGCACCTAAAGGTAGGTAGGAAACAGGAGGGTGACTAAAATATTTTTTTGTGTGTGTATGTGTCCTTTTCCCATATGGTTCGGTAATTGGGGCTTACCGAACAAATTACCAAACAGGTATTTTTGTTTGTGTGTATGTGTCTTTGTATGTATGTCTTGTGTGTGTGTCTGTCTGTCTGTATGTATGTGTTTGTATGTGTGTTTATGTGTCTTTGTATGTATGTCTTGTGTGTGTCTGTCTGTCTGTATGTATGTGTTTGTATGTGTGTTTATGTGTCTTTGTATGTATGTCTTGTGTGTGTGTGTATTGTCTTTGTATGTATGTGTTGTGTGTATGTGTCTTTGTATGTATGTGTGTCTTATGTATGTGTTAATAGAAAAGTAATCCAGGCACTCCAAAATGTTCCAAAAAATAGGCAATTTTATTGGACCCAAGAACCAAAATGCAACGTTACGACCCCTTAGGGCCTTTGTCAAGCTGACAAAGGCCCTAAGGGGTCGAAACGTTGCATTTTGGTGCTTGGGTCCAATAAAACTGCCTATTCTTTGGAACATTTTGAAGTGCCTAGATTACTTTTCTACTAATATATGCTATATTTGCTCTCTTTGGTACTGGGACTGAACCAAGAGCACCCTAGGATTCCAGGGCGAAGGGCTGAGTGCAGTTCCACAACCTGTCTATGGATGTTTGTATGTACGTGTGTCTTGTGTCTGTCTGTATGTGTGTGTGTCTTTGTATGTCTTATGTGTGTGTGTATGTGTGCATGTCTGTGTGTGTGTGTGTGTGTCTGTATGTATGTGTCTGTCTGTGTGTCTGTATGTATGCATGTGTCTTTGTATGTGTGTGTGTGTGTGTGTCTGTATTTGTGTCTTGTGTGTGTGTGTGTCTGTATGTATGTATGTGTCCCTGTCTGTTATAGTGGGCTATAGTAAGTAATAGTAAGTGGGCTACCTAGCTCAGTTTTCCTACTGGGCATTGCTATAAGGAAGGTTAAAAATAGAAAAAAGGGGAAAAAAAAGGTGGGAAGTGGAATTGAGGAGGGAGAGGAGGGGAGCTGACGCACAATTGAGAAATCATATTATGCGCAAATAGAGAAGTCGTCTGAATATAACCGAAAGAGGAGACCTTCGTTTGTTCCTTACAGAAATCAAACCAGATATCAAATATTTAGTCTCGCAGCATCAACCTCAAGGATCTCATTAATCACTAGTAAATGTAATTTTAATTTACTTTATTGTTTTCTCATTAAACTTTATAAAGTTAAAAACATTATAAACATACATTAAGTAGAAATAAAAAGATAAATGTACGTACATTTATTTTTTTAAAACACCCTCCTTTCTAAAAAATATTCTGCACTTGCGCGAAAACTGGTGGGCGGTAAGGAAATTTTTCCATCAAGAAAGATGCATTAGTGGGCAGTAGGTAGAAAAAGGTTGACTACCACTGCTTTAAGCTGTATGTCCTGGAAATCCTGTCCAGCAGTTAACAGAGGCTGTAGCAGCATGTCTCCATACAGTAGCACAGTGTAGTAAAATAGTAGGGGGCTCACCCCTCAAGTGCAGGCCACAGTCCTGAGAGAGGCACTAATCCATGCTCTAATAGTAAATCCAAGGTTATGGGTGAAACCCCTTTAAACAGTTTATATAAATGGCCTAATTCAACATTAACATGCAAGTAAGACCCAAATGCCCCTCAAGCCCCAGAGAAGTGAGAGCAAGTAGGGGAAAGGGCAGAAACCAAAAATAAGGTAGAAACACAATAAATAACATAGAAAAAACACAGATGCACAGCAAGAACAAACAGAAAAGTATATAAAAAATAATAATACAGAAACAACCTCAAAAGAGGCTATAACGGAACGCCTGTACTCCGACCGAGTACCTTCCGTTGATGGACGCTTCCTAGCTTGCGCCGAGAGCCAGAAGCACCGCAGACTCCACAACCGCTGTAGCTTAACTGGAGTCTCGCCGTCTTCCTTCCACCCGTCTTCAGCTTCTGTCCTCCAGGACCGTGTGGAAAAGACCTCTCCTCCAGGAGAGCGTATCAGGAACAGCTCTTAAAAGAGCTAAGTGATTAGAGCTCAAGGGAGTATACAAAGTATAGCAATCCCCAGTGTGATTATAGCAGTTCCCCACCAATCACGATACAAGACTACGTGTTGAGGGTCAAACAGGAACAGAGTGCACTGAGGCTTTATTGCTTCTTTTATACACATTTTCCAACATGGGTTACCACCCACATGGACCTTGTTGGATACTGAAAACATAAACGTAACAACCAATCATAAACAGACACACAGTTAAAAGACCACTATAGGCACCCAGACCACTTCAGCTTAATGAAGTGGTCTGGGTGCCAGGTCCATCTAGGATTAACCCTTTTTTTAATAAACATAGCAGTTTCAGAGAAACTGCTATGTTTATAATATGGTTAATCCAGCCTCTAGTGGCTGTCTCTTGACAGCCGCTAGAGGCGCTTGCGTGCTTCTCACTGTGAAAATCACAGTGAGAAGACGCCAGCATCCATAGGAAAGCATTATAAATGCTTTCCAATGAACTGGCTGAATGCGCGCGCGGCTCCTGCCACGCATGCGCATTCAGCCAATGACGTTGCTATGGAGGAGGAGAGGAGGAGGAGGAGGAGAGCTCCCCACCCGGCGCTGGAGAAAGTTAAGATTTTAACCCCTTCCTCTCCCCAGAGCACGGCGGGAGGGGGACCCTGAGGGTGGGGGCACCCTCAGGGCACTATAGTGCCAGGAAAACAAGTATGTTTTCCTGGCACTATAGTGGTCCTTTAAACACTCCTATTCATTACAGCAAAATCCTCCCCTCTGCCTGTGATATAATTACTGAACACAATGGGCTAATGTAATTATCACAGACAGGAAAATATACCGTTTTTACAAATTTCTTATAACTTTAAAATTACACATCATATTCGTGTTCGGGAGTTAGCTAGAAGTCTCTTTTGACCGGTCGCACGCACATTTTCATGCCCAAAGCAGTTCCAGAGATTTGAGCTGTGCGGCCAGTCTATTCATCACAATTCAAATGCTGTTCGAATGCACGAACGGGTGCCGTTCGTGCAAATAGCAATTATCACTGTGGTGTTCTAATAGTCGAACACTGTTCGACTCCATCCGAAGTGTAAGAGTTCCAAAGAAAGTAAAACTTCAGCTAATTCCATGAGATCAACGGCAAAACACCGCTGACTGCGTTCGACTAAACAAGATGGCAATTCGACAATTAACTTGCGGTTAACCACCAGCCTGGGAGGTAAATTGGCTGCACACTCCACTTGTGTGTGATCTGCCTGTTTGTTAATTTGTTCGGTAAGCCCCAATTACCGAACCATATAGGAAAAGGACCCAAACAAAGTATTTTCACAGTCTGGGGACACAGTTTTAACCCCTTAAGGACACAACTTCTGGAATAAAACAGAATCATGACGGAATATTTCCGTCATGTGTCCTTAAGGGGTTAAAGGGACACTGTCCCTAAAAGTCTCAATATGGTAATCAGGCTCCTCCAAAAGCCAGGGGCAAAGGGCAGTTTGTCACATAGAAAGCCAGTGACAAAGGGCAGTTTGTCACAGAGGCAATAGAAACATAAAGTAATGGAGAAGAGTAATCTGTTTGATGAAGCAGCAAAGAAAGAGGAAGTGTTTCTATGTTTCTAAGTGCTTAGGTCACTATACCACTATATGTACTTCCTACTCTCTTGTGATTGGTTCTTTTTTTCTATATGTTTCTTTGCTGTTGTGGAGCTAGTAAAGAGAGAGTATGCAAAATATGAAGCCTCCTGTCATATTGTAAAATTATTGTGCCCGGCTCTGTGTGTTATTCCTCTGTATTTAATTCAGTGCTACCTGTTGTATGGGTGCCCAGCTCTGTGTACTGTATAGGTATCATTGTATTGTGACCAGCTCTATGTTTTATATCTCTGTTTTTTTCTCAACTGTATAGTTGTGCTATAGTTATCTCTGTATGCTCAGCTTTCTGTATTGTATGAGTATTTATGTGCTGTATGTTGTATAATTCTTATCTTACCACCAATACTTCCAATTGGTATCCTTTTGAGAGAAATCTACTCTGCATTGTGTATTAATAGTGAATGTATCTGCCCAGTTAAATATTACAGCAGAAGAATGTTACAGAGTTACAATACATTCAACACTCACATATTCCATCTATCTAATAATATTTGCTACATTGTGTATGTGCTGTGAGATGTTGTGTGCAGCGTGTGTGTCTTATCAATCTAGTCCAGGGGTAGGCAATCTTTTAACAGCACTGTGCTGAAAAAAGATTGTGATATGCCGCTCCTATTTTTTTTTTAAATTGACGTGTGTATATTGCCATATTCTGCTTGTGTTATTTATACCGCAGTTGCTTTGTATCATTGTATTTGTGCGTATATGAACTATTATATTGTCTATGTTTACAAGTAGTTTGTGGTGTTGTGTATGATACCTATGAATGTTGGCTGTGTATGGGGGCTGCTTGTGTTATTGTGTGTTTATGGATATGTCACATTGTGTGTTTGGTAGTGTGTGTATGTGAGGGGCTGTTTGGGGTATTGCATGTGGGGTTGTGTGCATGTATGTGGATCGTCAGTGGTATTGCGTTTGTGGGGATTGTGCGTATGTTTGTATTTTATGAGGGGAGGCTTATTCTGCAGGTCTGTGTATATCTAGCAGTGTGGGTGGCTTCCCTGAGTTCCAGTGGGGACCAGGCTGGCCAAGTACAGGTCAAGGACAGGAGCTGCACAGCAGCTGTGGGCTGCTCTTCTACAGTGTGGATTCCTATTCACAAGTTCTCGGAGGAAGTGATCTGAGATCAGTCCCTCTATGTGCTGCAATGCATAAATTGAGAATTGTCCTTCACAACCTTTTCGTATTGGCAGATATCTGAAGTTTCATTGGGACTCTTGATAGGCCAGAACCTGTTTGGCTCTAGCAACCTTGAGTGCCGTGCATGGCACACGTGCCATAGGTTGCCTACCCCTGACGTAGTCTAATGTGATGTCAGTATGTTCTATTTTTAAAGGAATGTGTTCCCATGTTGTAAATAGCCAATTCCTCAGCTCAATTGATATGTAAATATAATTTACTTTCTCAAGGCCCAAAGTGTTGTTTATCCTGTTATTTTCCCAATGATGTTGCTGTGCCTTTCAGGTGCTGTATATTTCCAACTATCTAAACAGAAACTCCATTTGAAGATAATTCCTGATCTCCCATACACACAGACTTAATTAAAGGGACTCTTCAGCTCCCCTCTCCCTCCCACCTCCCATCCCCGGTTACTTACCAAAGGCAGCGACGATGTCCCTCGTCGCTGCTTCTTCCTCTGCCGCTGCTCCTCCCCTTCATTACGTCAGCCGGCAGGGGAGACTGATCACTCCCGCAGGCTGGGGAGACCTAATGCGCATGCGCGGCAAAGCCGCACACGCGCATTAAATCTCTCCATAGGAAAGCATTGAAAATGCTTTTCAATGCTTTCCTATGGGGATTTTAGTGAAGCTGGAGGTCCTCACACAGCGTGAGGACGTCCAGCGACGCTATAGCACAGAAAACCTGTGCTATGGACCAGGAAGTGCCCTCTAGTGGCTGTCTAGTAGAGCTAGTAAAAGCTAGTTTATGAAAACCAATAATTACAGTTGCAGGGTTAAGGGTAGTGGGAGTTGGCACCCAGATCACTCCAATGGGCAGAAGTGGTCTGGGTGCCTGGAGTGTCTCTTTTAAGCATATGTTAATCAGTTATATATAATCAAGTTCCCCAAGACTGTATATGGAGGAATACAATTCTGGGGAGGAGTCTGGCACTGCACCATTCTAAAACTTCACCAGCCATCACTGCTTAGAATAAGTCCACTTTACTTATTATAGTGACAAATTAAAGGAACACTATAGTCGCCCAGACTTTAAAATTAACCTTCTAGCCGAATATGTGACCCTGCAGTAATAATCTTGTGATGTAAACTCAATCTCTGATTCTAAGGCATGGCTATAATTTATGGCATAATGCAGTGGCAGAGCAATTGTGGCAGGGACAAGAGGATATGTACTTTCTTCAGAGTTTGTTACTTTGGAGCTTTTTACTGTTTCTTGGAAAGTGAAAAGAAAGAAACACATTTTGTATTCTTAGGAAAAAAGCAACAGAAATCAGTGTAAACACTTGGCAGGAGGAGAAGGAACAGTCCGTCCGTTCAAACACATGTCTTGCATCTCCCTAACTCCTCCATCTTAAAGAAATACACTGCTTTCTTTCTCACTTGGTAGAAACTTTTTTGTAATTTATTTAAAGGAACTGTATAATGGCCAATATGTGTAAGTCTCATTGTATGGAGCTTAAAATCTAAACAACTCCCAAATGTTTAACTAAAGAGATATTTTATGCTGATGAGCAAACAAAACTACACTGTCAAGGAAATACTAAAAATGTGTCCTGCTGCGGCCACCAGTAGTTAGTGCAGATGGCATTTTTATGTTTTCATATACAGGACATTGTCAACCATATATTGTGGGTGATAGTGTCCCTTTAATGTGATCACTAATGGAACATTAACAATGCAATTTGACGACCACCTGTAATTATTCAGGATAAATAACCTTGTGCTCATTGTTATCAGTCGCATTTAAAAATAATTTAGTTGTAAATGTAGGGGATCATAAATAATAGTTTAATTGAGTAATTTTATGTCTATATATTTAGTTATGCTCACCCTAGCCATTGTAGACTATAGAGTGAGGTTTTCCAATATATGTAAAATACATACATAAACAGCTTTGCGGAGCAATGCTAAAACTCATGCCACTCCGAAGTGATTATAAGATAATACATAAAAAAAAAAAAAAAAACTACTTCAGTTACTGGGCTAAATATGACAAAAATAAACAAAAAGGAAAATGCAGCAGGAACCCCATCCAGATACTAAGAGACAGCTGTGTCAGAAAGTTGCCAGCTGGCAGAGGGAAAATATTCTCCTTTTATCGGTAGGGGAATTCAATTCGGAATATATCATCATATTATACAAGCTTATGCTAAGACCTTTGCAGTGTTCATTTGACGTTTAGCAGACACATGTCAGGTAGTCTTCCTTCATTGCACCTGATAGAGTCACTGTAAAAATGTGTCCTATTCAGAAACACATGAACGTTTAAACAACATTCCATCTCATTGCACCCCTAAGCTGTGTGGAATGCCTCACTTTAAGCTTTGGCTTGCAGTAAAGATGTGTTACTGCTCAGTGTCTCTTTAGTACTGTCTGATGTAAAAAGATCTCTAGCACCTGATGTTTAAAATCCACGTTTGCCTCTGCATTTGTGCACAGATCTCTAAAATATTTTTTCCATTGCTCTCACTCTGCCTTCCACCAGGTGCATATGGTTTGGAACTACTCAGAGATCCATGGCTAACAATGCGCAGATGTCCCTCAGTATCTTCTCTATGGCTGACCAGGTGTTATCTTCTTTATTCAAGACAAATAGATGTAAATTTCCAAGAGAAGCAAGGGTGTCTGAGCAGTCCAGTGCTGCTTCTTTCAATGATGTTTAGCTTGCCAAGTCTGCATTGTTTGGTTGCTCTACCACTTTAGGTTGAATGTCTAGAGGAGGCCACATTAAAGGTCGCCAATGTCCCTATTCCTGCCAAACTATGAAACCCTCTGTTATTTGCACCATTGTCACAAACTGTTAGAGTGTATAAAGAGGGGACAGGTGGATTAAGATATCTCCTTTTGATGACATTTAGTTAAATTGCACCTTCGCTCTAGAGATGTGAATCTGCTTCAGTCAGCTACTCCATCATACCAGTTTCAATGACTAATTAATGGATAAAAAGATGGAAAGCTCTTATCTGAAAGTTATATAAAAGTAACTTTAAAGGAACACTATAGTCACCTAAATTACTTTAGCTAAATAAAGCGGTTTTAGTGTATAGATCATTCCCCTACAATTTCACTGCTCAATTCACTGTCATTTAGGAGTTAAATCACTTTGTTTCTGTTTATGCAGCCATAGCCACACCTCCCCTGGCTATGATTGACAGAGCCTGCATGAAAAAAAAACTGGTTTCACTTTCAAACAGATGTTATTTACCTTAAATAATTGTATTTCAATCTCTAAATTGAACTTTAATCACATACAGGAGGCTCTTGCAGGGTGTAGCAAGCTATCAACATAGCAGGGGATAAGAACATCTTAATTAAACAGAACTTGCAATAAAGAAAGCCTAAATAGGGCTCTCTTTACAGGAAGTGTTTATGGAAAGTTGTGCAAGTCACATGCAGGGAGGTGAGACTAGGGTTCATAAACAAAGGGATTTAACTCCTAAATGGCAGAGGATTGAGCAGTGAGGCTGCAGGGGCATGTTCTATACACCAAAACTGCTTCATTAAGCTAAAGTTGTTCAGGTGACTATAGTGTCCCTTTAAAGTAACTTCTGACAACTAATATTTAATGTGGAGAAATATTATAGAAACATAGAAACATAGAATGTGACGGCAGATGAGAACCATTCGGCCCATCTAGTCTGCCCAATTTTCTAAATACTTTCATTAGTCCCTAGTCTTATCTTATAGTTAGGATAGCCTTATGCCTATCCCACGCATTCTTAAACTCCTTTACTGTGTTAACCTCTACCACTTCAGCTGGAAGGCTATTCCATGCATCCACTACCCTCTCAGTAAAGTAATACTTCCTGATATTATTTTTAAACCTTTGTCCCTCTAATTTAAGACTATGTCCTCTTGTTGTGGTAGTTTTTCTTATTTTAAATATAGTTTCCTCCTTTACTGTGTTGATTCCCTTTATATATTTAAATGTTTCTATCATATCCCTATGGAATAGCTTGCCTACTGCCATCAGACTCTCCCCTAGTCTTCAATCATGTAAGAAGGGCCTTAAAACCCATCTCTTCAGGAAAGCTTATGGCCTCCCAGAGTAATCTCTACCTTACATACCTGTCTCCTGCTCTCTCCTATGAGACAGTGCTTTGCTCTCTCCTCCAGCTCTGCTTCACTCCTACTTGATATTTATTGTCCTAATGTTTCAAATACCCCACCTCCAATAGTCTGTAAGCTCGTTTGAGCAGGGTCCTCTTCAACCTATTGTTCCTGTAAGTTTTCTTGTAATTGTCCTATTTATTGTTACACCCCCTCTCAAAATATTGTAAAGCGCTACGGAATCTGTTGGGCTATATAAATGGCAATAATAATAATAATAATAATAATAATATCCCCCTGTCTCGTCTTTCCTCCAAGCTATACATGTTAAGATCCTTTAACCTTTCCTGGTAAGTTTTATCCCGCAATCCATGAACCAGTTTAGTAGCCCTTCTCTGAACCCTCTCTAAGGTATCAATATCCTTCTGAAGATACGGTCTCCAGTACTGTGTACAATACTCCAAGTGAGGTCTCACCAGTGTTCTGTACAATGGCATGAGCACTTCCCTCTTGTCACGATTCGGGAACCTAACACGCTAACAGGTCACAGAGAGGAAGGGTGCTATACCGGTCTTTAGAGTGGCCGGGCTAAGCACGCTAAGAATAGTCAGGAGACAAGCCAAGTAAAGGGAACCAGAAAACGGGAGAACGAGAAACAAGCCGAGGTCAAAGGAGTGGAGAAGACAGGATAATTGGAATAACGAGCCAAATAATCGGAAACCAGAGAGCAAGACGAGAACACTACGCTACAGGTATCACAAGACCACAACAGGGCACTGAGGGACAGGAAAGGTAAGTATAAATACCCTTGGTTTAATTCCGATTGGATAACTTCCAATCAGAATTAACAATCACACGTGGAGGATATCTATATCTTCCACTGTGATTGTGGTACTGTTCCTTTAACGCCGTGTCACTCACGTGACCCCGGCGTTTACATAATTCAGTGACCGTTATACATGCTGCCGCTGGGGGGCGTGGAGGACGCGAGCGGCAGAGAGGAGACGCCGCTCACCGACAGGTAAGCGGAGGGGAGACCGCGGGCGGATCCCTGACACCTCTTTCTACTGCTAATACCTCTCCCTATACAACCAAGCATTCTGCTAGCATTTCCTGCTGCTCTATTACATTGTCTGCCTACCTTTAAGTCATCAGAAATAATCACCCCTAAATCCCTTTCCTCATATGTTGAGGTTAGGACTCTATCAAATATTCTGTACTCTGCCCTTGGGTTTTTACGTCCAAGATGCATTATCTTGCACTTATCCACATTAAATGTCAGTTGCCACAATTCTTACCATTTTTCTAGTTTACCTAAATCATTTGTCATTTGGCTTATCCCTCCTGGAACATCAACCCTGTTACATATCTTAGAATCATCAGCAAAAAGACATACCTTACCATCAAGACCTTCTGCAATATCACTACTAAAAATATTAAAGAGAATGGGTCCAAGTACAGATCCCTGAGGTACCCCACTGGTGACAAGTCCAAGCTTCGAATATATTCCATTAACTACAACCCTCTGTTGCCTGTCACTCAGCCACTGCCTTACCCATTCAACAATATTGGAATCCAAACTTAAAGATTGCAGTTTATTGATAAGCCTTCTATGTGCAACAGTGTCAAAAGCCTTACTGAAATCTAGGTAAGCAATGTCTACTGCACCACCCTGATCTACAATTTTAGTTACCCAATCAAAAAAATCAATAAGATTAGTTTGGCATGATCTCCCTGAAGTAAACCCATGTTGTCTCTGATCTTGAAATCCATGTGTTTTTAGATGTTCATCAATCCTATCCTTTAACATGGTTTCCATCACTTTCCCCACTACTGAAGTAAGGCTTACTGGCCTATAGTTGCCCGACTCCTCCCTATTACCTTTCTTGTAAATGGGCACAACATTCGCTAACTTCCAATCCTCTGGGACTACTCCTGTTAACAATGATTGGTTAAATAAATCTGTTAAATATTGTTTCTATAAACAATTTGGACCATCATTAAAAATGAATGAATTCTAGCCAATAGTCATACACTGCACAGCAGGATTCACATTAGATAATCATTAAGCTTAGTGTGTGAAAAAACTACAACCAACGTTGGTTGGCCCTAGAACAATGAAGAAGAATGGTTTTACTGGCTTTCATTGGCAGTATAGAGCTTAAATATCTACAATTTGTACTGAATGCAGCATTTAATAGGGCTTTAATAACATTAAAACATATATAGCTAGACTTGCAAAGCTAAAGGCACATATAGGAAAATATGTTCAAAAAGAGTATTGCCACAGCCGGTGTACATTCCAGCAATGCCTGCTATAATAATGGAGGCACATTAACATAGTGTTGCAAAATTTAAGTCATAACTCCAGGGGGCCCTCTGAGTCCACCTAGTGCGGGATCTGTTCTGGATCCAATTCTTCTAGTCAATATGCAAGAAGAAAATTTAACACATTTCATCTTTTGTTAGTACAGACATCTTCAAGAACTTTATACTCTTCGTTGTTGTAGTGGAGCCCTAGTTCTGGCAGGGACTTTTCTCTGCTGGATCACCAGGAGTAGAAATCAGGAACAAGAAATTGTCAAGTAAATAGCCCACCCCCTCCCCAGCAACTGGATGACAAGTTCTGGGAGAACAACTGAACTTTATTCTGCCACACATGGCTTTTATGCATTGCTCGTAGCAAGGGGTTTCCAATTTAAACAACACAAGGGTTTCTTTCCCAAGAGCCTTTGTGTTTGAGAGATAATTGTAGTGTACAACCCAACACCCAGAGGGAAATCCCACCGGGGAATAAATGTAGACAGTCCCTAAACCAGTCCTTAGAATGGCCGGATAAATAATAATAATAGTTCAAGGATAGTCAGAAAGAACCAAGGTCAAGGGAAGCCAGAAATACACTTAATCAAGAGACAAAAGCTAAGTCAGGGGAGCCAGGGATACACAAGAACAATAAACAAAGCCAAGTCAAGGGAGCCAGAAAACAGAGTAGTCGAGAGCAAGCCTGTTTCAATGCCAATGAATACGAAAAGGGACAAAATAATGTGCTATAGGGACATTAGTAACACTAGGAACCACAACAGGGCACTGTGCCTTGGGCAAACTGAGTTTTTATATGTTTGGGGGCGTGGTTAGCAGAGCCCAAAATGTGCGAGTGTACTGAGCTCTATTGATTAGAGCTCACGTGACGTCATGACGCTGGCACGCGTGCACCGCATTATAAAAAGGGGCAGGTGCGCAGCGGTCGGCTTCCGAGAGGCTGACTGGAGCCTCTGACAGCGTGGTAGCGGCGGCAGATCGGTGGATCACCAGGGTGAGTACACGGGATCTTAAAATAGTTGAGCTCAAATTAGGATAACTCCATTATCTGTCAAATAAAGAAACTTACATATTTTTTACATACCCCTAAAATACATGAAAAGAATACAGAAACCCCACAAAATCATATTTACGAATAGCCCCAATCTGAGCGCACAACATATCCAAAAAGCTTTCAGATCGGTTTTGTAGAACAAAAGTTATGTTTGAACAAAGTTTTGACCGACATAAGGTGAAAACAATTCAAGAATACTGGGCAGGATGGCCAGTTGACTTTTAGGGGTTCCTGTGTGAACACCGACAAACGCTCCCCTTGGCTGCTATGGAGTGAATGCTCCCCTTGTTCGGTAGATCCTATATCCCGAATGCCGTTCCTCAAGTTGGTCGGGAAGTGGGACAAGCATCGGTACCATCTTTGCCTGGGTTCACGGAGACATGAGGACAAAAACAGTTCCAGGCATTTGACGACCAGGTACCGCTGCCTGGGTGGCTGCCATTTGTATAACCGAACGCACATTGTCCAGTGCATGGGACAAAATGGCCATCCACTGGACCACGTGCATTCAGTTATACAAATGGCAGCCACCCAGGGAAAGCAATCCAGCGAAGGTATTAAGTTGTTGATTTGTGTTCACTGGGGCATAACAAGGGACCACACACCAGTCATTTGGGAGACGAACAAAGGAGTACGGACAACCGAACATAAGGAAATGGATTCTACTAGGATTGTCAATAGCCCAAAAGTCTCAATGCCACACGTAATCACGTTCTGGTGTAAGAATGCCCCCAGCAGCAGTGGAAAAAGAAAAAAAAATACCATTAAAAAAGAAACATTTTAACAAAGCACAGACTAACGAGCTTCGTTCAACTTTTGGGGTCTCAATAGATTACACTCCCAAGATACAAATTATCCCTAACTAAAAACTAGACGTGCATAAGGAAATGTTTTGGAGTCTTTTGCTCATTCGGTCAAAGACAACTGACTTCTGGCCATTAGCCTACTATTTTAAACTGAAAGTCTGTTAAATTTAAATAACAAATTTTGGTCAGTATTAGAAAGGGGGTTGACTCAGAGTCAGAAAAGCAGCAGCCTTTGGATATGTCTAGGGACAGCAATGGAACTGGCAGTGGCAGTCACTTTTACATCAGATCTCTGCAACAATGTTAAAAAAACAAAACAAAAAAAAACTGCATTGCTTTAAAGGTGAAGTACTGCAACTGTACATTACTCCCAATAACCCCTAAAGGGCAACATATTTTCATTATCAACTCAGAAGAGCATCATCAACCATTAACCGTGATCCCAGGGACAGAGGTGGCAAACTGGCAGATTATTCAAAACAATGGAACAGCAGCCTTTACATGTGAGACCAGGAAGAGAGATGGCAGACTGGTAGAAAGGAGAGTCACTTTTATTAGGTCCCTGCAGCAATGCTAACAAAACACTACTGTTTGGATGAAAATCAACACATTTTCCATCTGTTCAAATACAGACTCAACAAGGAGCATAATGGAAGAATGAACGAACAAGTGACAAAATTATATTCTTCCATGTGCCATGTGTCTATTTAAATGATACAGCCATCTATTGCATTACAAAAAGGGGATAGAAGGCGGAGGAAGTGAGCTGATTTTTTGGGGGCAAATTAGCTCACTCCTGTGGCATGATTTGCAAGGGGCATTGTCAGTGATATGGGCTGCATCACTTGTTGAAAAAGCAGGCTGAGTAAAACTACATATAAATCTAAAGCAGGGACACCGCACAGTTTGAGGTGAGCTAAGACAGGCAAACTGGCATAGCTTCTGTCATTTATGCTATTGTCATTCATTAAATCTTCTGTGCAAGACCTGGTAAACTCATTCACTTTCACAGTTGCTTTTTTCTTTCTGTTTTATTTGAAAGAGACACACTGAGACACTTGTTTCTCTGCAATGCTTTCTGTGCTGTGTACAGAACAGCTTGCACACACAGTGCCTGCCTGTTTTTATTGCAGTTTTGCTATTTGTTTCTAAATATAAATTTATTTAGTGGATGGACAAGAGTCCTTTTGTTTAGAATTTGGGTGGCCTGTGGCAGTGGCGTAGCAATTTGACTTTCTCTCTCCCTCCCTTGCACCCTGACAGCCCCACTCCCTCCCTGCACTGATCACCTTCTCTCCCCTGCACCCTCACAGTCCCTCTTCCTCCCTGAACATGTCCCTCTATCCCCTGCATCCTGACAGTCCCCCTCCCTGCACAGATCCCCTCACTCCCCTGCACTTTGACAGTCCCCCTCCCTTCTTGCATTTTATCCCTGCACAGCCCTCTTCCCTCCCCTGTGCCATGACAGTTCCTCTACCTCCCCCGTACAGGGACCGTTCCTCTCTCTCCCCTGCACCCTGACAGTCACCCTTCTTCCCTGCACAGATCTCCTCTCTCCCCTGCACCCTCACAGTCCCCCTCCCTCTCTGGACTGATCCCCTCTCTCCTCCTGCTCTGGATCCTCCTGCTCGGTCTCCGGTCTTGAGCCTATCAGCTCGAGATCTTATCTCCCACACTGTTGGCTCTCATTGCTGACAGGGTCTGGGATTACTACAGGACATAGGAGGCGCGTTCACAGTGCCTCCTATCTCCTGTCTGCTAATAGCACGTTTGATGTCTTCACTCAAACGTGAAGACGTCAAACATGATGAATGCGAATTAGGCATTCATCAACTCAGAAGTCCCTCTGATGGCAGTCTGATTGACTGTAAATGGAGGTGTTCCTAGCATCCAATATAAACACTGTATTTTCTAAGAACCTCATTAAGTTGAAGTTGTTCAGGTGACTATAGTGTCCCTTTAACACTGTGATCAGCCTGATTAGGACTTTTAGTACTTTTGTACTATATTAAATTTTTTGGGGAAACAAATTATTAAATTTTTATTTTTTTACCCCTTGTGTCAGTTGCAGCAACCCAAATCTACCTTAACCCATTCCCTGCTGCCATGATCACTGTACTGTAAAGTATATCTGCTGTACAGTGCTGTATCAGTGATCACTGTGATCAGAGGGCTAATTAAAAAATAATAATCCTTTCCTTAATTAATTGATTTGTCCCCCTAGAATGGCATGTCGCTACTCAGCAGAGGAGGCGTATGCCATTCTGGCAGGCAGTGATAGTGATACTCTGCAAGACAGTGACACCATGACTGCCTCTGACCTTGAGCCTCTGAGTTAGACCACAAGTGGTGGTGCCCCACCACCACCCACAAGAGAAGGCTCAGAATGCCCAATGCCAGATGGAGACTGGGTGCCCCCAAACATGATGGCCCCAGAAATACCGCCGTTCACTGTTACACCTGGCATCACTGCAACTGTGTACGACTGCAAGTCAATTCATTTTCTTTGAGCTCTTGATGTCGGACAACGTATTTGAGCTCATGGCTTAGCAAACGAATTTGTTTGCCATGCAGTATCTCTCTGCACATTCTGGGTCCCATTATAGTAAAAAAAAACAGTATCCGGTCCTACTGGAGCAAGCAACGCATCCTGGGTACCCTTCTTTTCCCTGAGGTTATGCAGAGGGATCGCCTGCAACTGCTGCAATTCCTTCATTTTAATGAGAAACGACCCACTGTTTGTCAGGCTCCTGTTATACAAACTCCTGCTGGACAAATTTTCTGAAAATGAAAATCCCTAATTAAATTCAAAGGTAGACTGCTCTTTAAATAATTTATACTATCTAAGCGGTTCCGATATGGTGTTACATTTTATAAATTATGCGAATCCTGTACTGGTTACACACGGGCGTTTTGCATTTACCAGGGGAAGGATAGCCATATTGACCCACTAGGATGACCTGATTTTGTGGGTAAGATTGTTTGGGATCTAATCCTTCCCTTGTTAAATAAGGGATACAGGCTATAGGTTGACAATTACTATACCAGTATAGAATTATTTAAAAATTTATATTGCTTTGAAACCCTAGCCTGTGGCACAGTGAGGAAGAATCGCAGGGGCTTCCCCCAAACCCTGGCAAGAGGCAGAATTAGAGGTTCCTCTTCAGCTCTCCGCCAGCATGAGTTGCTTGCCCTTCGCTTCACAGATAGCAAGGATGTATGCTGTCTACAATGCATGACGAAAGTACAGTGCCAGTGTCTGTGAGAGGTAGCACTGAGCATCTGGAAAAGCTGAAGTGCATTGTAGACTACAGCAAGTTTATAGGGGGAGTAGACTTGGCTGACCAATGCATAAAGCCCTATCTGGTGAACCTTAAAACTAGGACCTGGTACAGGAAAATTGCAGTCTACGTGAGCCAGATTGCAATTTTCAATGCCTATGTCCTCTATAAAAAGAGGTCATAGGTAATCCCTGCCATTTCCTTGAATTCATGCTAAGCCTTTCATCCCATATGTTATTTACTCACCCCCCCCAATCCCACTTTGGAATCAGGAGATCTGCAAAGACTTTGTGGCAAACACTTCCCTTCCCGAATCCCCCCCAACCCCACAAAAAAGCTCCCCAAAGAAAGTGCTGTCTTTGCTACATGAAAGGAGTCCAGTTATTATTGCCCAACTTGCCCATCTCTACCTGCCCTCTGCATAACAGACTGTTTCAAAGTCTACCATACAGAGCTGAACTTGAATTAAATCACTCTGTATGGGACTTTGGCAGTTTGTTTGCTTGATTTCCCTGGATTTCTGACCTTGGCTTTTTCTGACTATGCTTTGTTAGCTGCCTGTACTGACCTGTTGGCTTCTTTTACCGACTTCTCTGACTTCTGGATTCCCCTGACCTTGGCCTGTCCCTGTTTACGCTATCCATTTTAAAGTGGCTACACCAAACAACTTAAAATACTACATTTGTAGTACTTGAAATGTGACGCACCCCAACCTCACCCCCACCCCCCCCCAAAAAATCCTCTCATCACAGGGTTAATGCTGTGATTAGCACTGAAAGGGTTAATAAAATAGCTATTTATTTTTTTATACTTCACAAACTTTTCACACAGTAACTCTCTGTGTGAGATCAAAGATCTCTCTGCCTTCAGATCAAAGTGTATGTGGGGGTACTGTTCTATTCTTGTGATATAATAAAAACTTGGAAAAATAGTACACGTGGGTACTGTTACATTCAGGATACCGTGTTAAATCAAAATACTGAAGTTTTATTGCACTAACTAAGAATTATGACATTTCCTATGAAAATGCAATTCATGTGTGTAAAAAGACAAAAAAAATGTAGAAATTGCCACATGGGCCCTGCATTTCTGTTACAATGGCTAGACCAAACATATCAAATTATGCCATTTGGAATACTCTGGGTTGCCTACTTTTGAAAATGGTATGCCATAGCGGTGGAAATGTTATTACCCAGGCTGCTATACTCTCTCTAAGGCGAGATAGGCCCAGAAAATCACTTTGCCAAATTTCCAACTTTGAAATGGACATTTAAAAAATAATCTGAACACTAAGTTTGGCTAAGGTTTGTGCCCAAGCGACAAATACAATGTGTAAAAACATAAATGGATAAGCCGTATATGACCCTGTAGCTTTCCAAAACCCCATAAAACCTATACATGGGAGGGTATTGTAGTTCTCGTGAGACATCATGTATATCATGTTTGATATAAAATGAAAGCTCTGTTTCTCCTGAACAAAATGATATATATTAAGCAGGGCTGTCTTTAACATTGATTGGCCCTGGGCAAGCATTTGCTTGGGCCCCCTGGATCCTGCCCTTCCCCTCCACACATTTCCACCCCCTGGCATGCAGTCATGCCCTCCACCCCAATACAGTGGCATAACTAATGTAGAGAAGGCCCAGGTGCAAGACATTTTTTTGGGCCTCCCATCTAGCACAATAATGGAGAAAAGATAGATCCTCATCTGTTGTACAATTCCCACGATGCTATGCCAGTTGGGGATCTACCATTTGGTCATTCTTGCAGGGCTGTATTTGTGAGCAGTGTTTGTAAATTTTAATGTGAACATGTTGTTGTATAGAGTATGTGTGTGCATGTACAGTGTAGTATTGGTGTTAGAGTGAAGGGGTGTGTTTCTATATACTTTTTGAGTTTGAATTCAGGGGCGTGTTTGTATGTAATGTTTGTGTTTGCAGGGGTGTGTTTGCATGTTGTGTTTGATTGCTTGGATGTATGACATACATTCACAGATATCCATACACATTAGCACACTGATACATGCTCACATCTGGACACATGCACAGACTGATATAAACAGACTGGCGTATACACACACAGACACATACATACATACACACACACACAGATACAGAGATAAAAACACTGGCACATCCACACACAGAGATACACACTTACACACACTGACACAGATATATACACACATTAAGATGCACACAGACACACGGGTACACATGCAGGGGTGTATTTGTGTGCAGTGTTGGCGAAGGAATGCTGGGATGTATGCATTGCCACACAGATGCACACTTACACAAACACTGAGATACACACAGGAACACAGATACACATGCAGTGGTGTATTTGTGTGCAGTGTTAGCGTTGGAATGTAGTAGTGTATATGTGTGCAGTGTTGGTACTGGAATGATGGAACGTATGCATTGCCACACGCATAGATACACACTTACACAAACTGACACTCATATACATACACAGATACACATACACAGACACGCAGGTACACATACAAACTGACACACAAGTACACAGACACAGGTATACATCCACATAGATACACATAAACACTGACAGAAAGGTACACATACACTGACACAAGCACAGCCAGATACACACACACTGACACTCACATAGCCAGATACACACACAGTCAGATGCACACGCATAAAGTCAGATACACACGCATAGTCAGATACACACACCCTGACACAAACACAGCCAGATACACACACACTGACACTCACACAGCCAGATACACACATACAGCAGATACAAACGCACACACATACAGATACACACACATAGTCAGATGCACACGCATAAAGTCAGATACACACGCATAGTCAGATACACACACACAGTCAGATACACACGCATAGTCAGATACACACACATACTCAGATACACACACATACTCAGACACACACGCACAGTCAGACACACACGCACAGTCAGACACACACGCACAGTCAGACACACACGCACAGTCAGATACACACGCACAGTCAGATACACACACATAGTCAGATACACACACAGTCAGATACACACACATAGTCAGATACACACACATAGTCAGATACACACATACAGTCAGATACACACACACATAGTCAGATACACACACATAGTCAGATACACACACATACAGTCAGATAGATACACATACAGTCAGATAGATACACACACACATAGTCAGATACACACACATACAGTCAGATACACACACATACAGTCAGATAGATACACACACACATAGTCAGATACACACACATAGTCAGATACACACACATACAGTCAGATACACACACATACAGTCAGATAGATACATACACACAGTCAGATACACACACACATAGTCAGATACACACACATAGTCAGATACACACACACATAGTCAGATACACACACACATAGTCAGATACACACACACATACAGTCAGATACACACACACATACAGTCAGATACACACACATAGTCAGATACACACACACATAGTCAGATACACACACACATAGTCAGATACACACACACACACAGTCAGATACACACACATAGAGTCAGATACACACACATTTATATCAATTTAAGTCTAGCCACCCTCTTGTCTCCTTACCTTTAGAGAAGGGTGGCTTCCCGGGGGTCCAGTGGAAGCTGGATGGCTGAGGTTGTTGGGAGTCTGATGAACATGTTTACCTCAGTCCCTCTCCTCCTCCTCCTCCTCCTCCTCCTCCTGTGTGTGCATCCTCCCTCTCCTCCACTTCCATGTGTGTCTCCTCCTCCCCAGCGGCACTCTGTTACTTGGGAGGAAGTGATCTCACCTCACTTCCTCCCTGCAGGCATACAGACAGGGGCCCGGTCAGGTGCTCTCTTAAAGGGCCGGGGGGCCCTGATTACTTCACTTGCCGCAGCCCACCGGAAGATTTCTCATTATACTGGTGGGCTGTTCAGTCCTGGTTGCGGGCAGGGGGCCCACGGGGCAGCTGCTTTGGGCCCCCCAAGAGTTATTGGGCCCAGGGCAGCTGCCCCGTTTGCCCCTTGTTAAAGACGGCCCTGATATTCAGTGTGGGTGCACTTATAGTATAAAAGAGGTAAATTATTGTTGAACAGACATATATTTAAATTCTGTGGTTTGTTTACATTTTGATTTGATCACAACTTGTACATTTGGCTCAGTACTTAAGGGGATAATTTAAAGAGAACAAAACAATAAAGGTAGGTATGGGAGGGAAAATATGTGCCTCCTGTTTGAGATTATAGTTTTATTAAAGCTAGCATAATCTATAATTTTATAACATGACAGGAGGTTTCATATTTTACTGTTTTAACACTCAGAAAAAAAAATAAGAGAGGCATAAGAAGAAGGTCTGACACAAAAAGAGACAAAAGATATCCTCCTTAATCCATTGAACGAAAATGTCAAGCACAGAAGCACCAGAAGAAAAGACTGCAGAAGCAACTGCACATTGAAGTGATTGAACTCAAAAAGAAATATCAACATCCGCAAGGGATAGAAGCCAACATAGCAGAGCAGTAACCTCTATGCTCCAAAGGTGAGCAGACACTACATAAAGTTTGGAAAAATCACAAAATAAACGGATTAAAAAAAAAAACACTGAAGAAGAATCCAGGTAATGGTGAAGGTGACCCCCATCAGGAGAAAAGTAAAATACATCCATATCAAACGCTTGGATATTAGAGACACTACAGAAGGAGATAAGACATTTACTGAAAGTTGTCAAAGAGACTGTTACCGGGAAACTGACGGAGGCCAAGCACAGAGAGATGGACACAGGTTTCTTCAGGAAGGAAGAGATCTTTATTCGATTCACCGACCGGGACTCAGAGGGACTTATGTCACCAAAAACAGCAAAGATCTGAGTACTGAATACATAGAGTACATTCCTTATATAGCACTGTAGCTTCTCCCATAATTAGCTACGCCCACACATACCCTTAACCTAATCAATGAATAGAGTCTAAACTCATCCATCCGGTCTAACCACGTGGCTCCTCTGAAACAAAGTAGAGGGACGCGTAATTACAGTTCCTACATTCCTGCACATGCTCAGTACAGTGATGACAGTATCTTAGCTACGTGTAACTAACTAACTGATACTACAAACACATGTACCTACATATGCCTTGTGGCAATCTTGGCTTGCTAAACTTGTATTTTACTGGAATTCCATCACATTCCCCCCTTTGATGCTTCTGATTTAAAATAATTCCAGATGCATCACCAATCATAGTTTGCTTACACCTCAAGTTGCCATAAACCAGACTAGACTTTATGATCCTCTAAAGATACGAACCCCTCAACATTCCTCTTCCTGCATGTATTCTCCTTGATCTAGAGCTTCATACCTGCAAATAGCCATTACCTGTGCTGCGGCCTTTCTTTCTGCTATACTTTCTATAATACTCTGTATAGACCTAATTACCAAATGAATCAGACAAGGCAGAAGGAGACACAACATCAAAATCAGTATGACTCCACCTACCAATGCCTTGATTCCTCCAAACTGCTCATACCAACTACCAAACCAACTACTCCGATTATACCCTTTCCATACCTGAGTAGGTACATGTGCTAGCTTAACCATATGGCTAGTAAGCTCAGCTATTGCTTGCCCTTCATCATCTATTTGAAGACAACAATTGCTTAGATTAAACTTCCCACATACACCTCCCTCTACTGCCAATAGGTAATCCAAAGCTAATCTATTCTGGTAGATGGCTGTCCTCATCCTAGTGTTATGCTTCGCTAGGAGATTGAGCGCTTGTGATGTTTCATTGGTAACTATCTCAACTACTGCTTGCAATCTTATAATACGATTAAGCATATATATTGGGGTTCTGTATCCATAAGTACCATCCTCTGCCCACGTAGCTGGCCCATAATAATCTATAATACGCTGGGGAGGCCACTCATCATCTTCCCAGGTACCTATCTCTAGGGGTGCCCTTTTCTTCCTATGATTTACATCATATACTTTAACTCCCAAAGTCTCTTCTGTTTCAATTGGCAACAAGAAGAAGGATGGTTTGAGCATACCCAATACACATGCCCCTTCCCAGTCCTGTGGTAACTATGCTTGCTTACCACAAATCCAGTACAAATTTGCTGGGGCTTTCCAACTAGATGTAGCAGATAGGTCAAACCATACATCCTTTAAATTGGTATAATTTGCAAACGGATTAGACGGTTCTGAGACATTTGAAGCTGACCACCAAATAGTATCCTTTGTATCGTCATTATAGAATTTCTGCCCTAAACAAGTCAATTCTCCTACAGATGTATTAAACATTATTCCTTTCCTTGCTATACAAACATAACCTATAATGGAGGTCTTTAATCGCCACTCAGATTTACCTCTAACACTCACTTGATAATCAGATTGAGAAGATATTAGTTGTTCAACTGTCTCAGAACCAGAATACATTACCTCCTTTGCTTCCCAAGGCCATTGGTCTCCCATATTAGTACCTCCACACACATAGCAGTTGGTTACATTAAGACTACCAGCAATGCTCTCAGCTAGGTCTATGAATAAGTTTTTGGCATTATGGGGAACCTTATCTTCCACACTCATCTCCTCATAAAAAGAATGGAAAACCTGATGAGTTTGGGGGGCCACTGTATCTGTCTCTATTCCTATGTATAATATCGTCCCAGGATCCAAACCTGTTCCATATATTTGGAACCCAAATAGATTCCCAAACTTATCTATAAATAGCTCTGGGTCCTTGATAAGTATATGGACTGGGTTACACTCCATAGACTTACAATATGGCTTGGTAGGCAATCTAGTGATAATCATATCCTAATCTACTGTCTGTCCCCAGGTTGCCCATCCCACACAGGACCAATACGGACAATAATTGTAGTCTTTATTTAGGCAGTTTGGATCTATATACTTATGCTTATTACTAGGACAAATATACTTATCATTAGACCCATACGTTCTTTCCCATTTAAGACCACCACATACATTCCATGGCTTCCTACTACCTGATATCGCATTACATGCATCAAATAGCAATACACCTGGAGAATGTACGCTTTCTAGTACAGTCTTATTTATCAGGTTCCCCTGTGCGTTCTCATTCCGAATAGTCAACCAAATTGTACGGGGCTGATACTCAGGATTAAAACACCTAGGTTCTCCTGCTCCTATATGGCATACACTATAATCTGTACCTAGGTATCTACACTTTGATACATGTCCTGTGCACTCATATTGAGAATGCCAAATAAGGGTCTGGGAAATACGATTGCCTGTTTTCGTAGTCTTAATGCAAACCTCGCAGCCTGGTGTGTCGGTACCTCTACCTTCCTGAACAATTAAAAACACACATATATACATCATCAAACATATTACTCCTGACATCTTCTTCCTAATTCTTCGACCATGCAATGGCACCTCAGCTTCCAGGCGTGTGAGGGCTGCAGGGAATGGAGTCCTTCTGATCCTCACTGTTCTTCACAGAGGATTCCTCTGGCTTAAATGTTGGTAGGTGGTCAGGCTTTATTGTGGCCGTCAAAACACCTACTTGTAGATCTTTGTTGATGTTCCCTTGTAACAATACTCTTCGCAAAAACCACTTTTAATCTAACTGGGTCACTCGCTTCAACCGGATCTTGCAGGGATTCTCAGGATTTTGAGTAGCTTGCCAAGAATCTGCTGCTGGTTTAACCCTGGAGTGATGAATCCACGGAGTCACCTCTGCCACCTTTATAGCTGTTGGAGTAGACAAAAGAACAGCATAAGGACCCCTCCACTTTGGCCCCAACCGTACACTGTTCCACTCCTTTATCCAAACTTGGTCTCCTGGATGGTAAGAATGGACAGGTGGATAAATATTTACAGGTAACCTATCTTGTACCCATTTCTGTACTTCCTCCATAGTTTTACCCAACTCTACAACCTGCCGCCTGGTAATTCCTTCTCCCAACTGACTCAAGTCCCCCCTTAAGTTACTAAGTATGGGAGGTGGACGCCCATACATAATTTCAAAGGGTGATAGACCTAACTTTCTGGTAGATGTACTACGATTGCGCAACAGAGCTATTGGCAAAAGAACATTCCACTTGAGTTGGGTTTCTTGACACATTTTTGCCAACTGGGTCTTAATGGTTCTGTTCATCCTTTCCACTTTCCCAGAACTCTGAGGCCTATATGCTGTATGAAGTTTCCACTTAGTCAGTTGTTGTAAGCACTGATGGACAAAAGCTGGACCATTATCTGATCCTATAGAACACGGTAGTCCATATCGGGGTATTATTTCTCGCAACAGAAATCGCACAACTTCTCCTGCTTTCTCTGTACGAGTTGGACATGCCTCTACCCATCCTGAGTAGGTACACACATGTCCGCCGGATTTGGGCATTACCGTGTAGTCTATTTGGAGATCGGACATAGGAAGCCCTCCCATGTACTGGACTCCCGGTGGTTTCACTGGACCTTGCCTTGCGTTGTTCTTGGCACATGACACGCATCTTCGAACAATGGCTTGAGTCAAGTTGGACAATCTTGGTATGTAGAAATGCTTCCTAAGAGATTCTTCCATACTATCTCTTCCAGAATGTGTCCCATTATGATAATTCTGGACAATTTCTACAGCTAGCGATGCTGGAATAACTATTCTTCCATCTTCTAACTGATACCAATTATTCTCCAAATATTTCCCAGCTTCAGTCTTTAACCACTCTACTTCTTGAGCTGTATAAACTGGAGTCCACTGGGACAGAGGGGTCGGTATAAGAGCTGCTACACACTCCACATATTCTTTTTGTCCGGATTCAGCGGCACGCTTAGCTGCACTATCTGCCATCGGATTTCCTTTCACCACATCACCATCACCTTTCAGATGTGCTCGACAATGTATGATACCAACTTCCTTCGTCTCCCATACAGCTTCCAATAGTTGTTATATCTCAGCTGCGTACTTGAGTTCTTTTCCTTCTGAGGTCAGTAATCCTCTTTCTTTATTCAAAGCTCCATGGGCATGAGTGGTTAAAAACGCGTACTTTGAGTCTGTGTAGATATTTACTTTCAACCCTTCAGCCAATTGCAAAGCCCGTGTAAGTGCGATTAATTCTGCCTTCTGTGCTGATGTTCCTTTTGACAATGGCCACGCTTCTATCACCTTGTCTATAGTTGTCACTGCATATCCGGCATAGCGAATCCCTTCTTTCACGTAACTACTGCCGTCCGTGTAATACTGAACATCGGGGTTCTGGATGGGAAAATCATGAAGGTCCGGTCTACTTGAGAACACCTTATCCATTACCTCCAGGCAATCATGTCGACTCTCAGTAGGTTGCGGCAAGAGGGTAGCTGGGTTCAAGGTATTAACAGTCTCAAGATGCACTCTCGGGTTCTCGCATAACATGGCTTGATACTTAGTCATGCGGCTATTGCTAAACCAATGATTACCTTTATAGTCTAGCAACGTCTGCAGTGCGTGCGGGACTCGCACATAAAGTTCCTGACCCAGAGTGAGCTTGTCAGTTTCTGCTACCAACAGGGCGGCGGCAGCTACGTCCCTTAGACAAGGAGGAAGACCACTGGCTACTGCATCTAGTTGTTTGGACATATACGCAACAGGTCGTTGCCATGATCCCAGATACTGTGTCAGTACTCCCACAGCCATCCTTCTTTGCTCATGTACATATAAGTAGAATGGACGTGTATGATCAGGTAGACCTAATGCGGGGGCACTCATCAATGCCTTCTTAACATCCTCAAATGCCTCCTGCTGTTCGATGGTCCACAGGAAGGAATCATGTTCCGTGCCTTTAATAGCGGCATAGAGGGGTTTCGCCAGTATCGCATAACTGGGAATCCATATCCTACAGAAGCCTGCTGCCCCTAAGAATTCTCGCACTTGTCTTCTATTCTTAGGTGTTGGTATTTGGCATACAGACTCTTTACTTTCAGGCCCCATTATCCTTTGACCTTCAGAGATATGGAATCCCAGATACTTGACAGTTGGCTGACACAACTGAGCTTTCTTCCTGGACACCTTGTATCCTGCCTTCCAAAGAATGTGCAGTAAATCATAAGTTGCTTGCTGGCATATCTCTTTAGTAACTGCCGCTATCAACAAATCATCCACGTATTGTAGTAGTACACATTCTCCTGGGATGGACTTGAAATCTAATAAGTCCTGACTTAATGCTGATCCAAATAGGGTAGGTGAATTTTTAAACCCTTGGGGCAATCTTGTCCAGGTCATCTGACGTTTCGAGCCCGTTACAGCATCTTCCCATTGTAATGCAAAGATACACTGGCTTTCTGTAGCAATTTGTAGGCAAAAGAAGGCATCTTTAAGGTCCAAGACTATAAAATAAGTAGCCCCACCCGGAATCAAGGCAAGCAGGTTATAAGGATTGGGCACAACTGGATGTATACTTACTACCGCATCATTGACTGCTCTCAAATCATGCACAGGACGATACTCATCTGACACAGGCTTCTGAACAGGCAACAATGGAGCATTCCAGGGGGAATTACAGAATTTTAGGATACCATACCTTGTGAACTTATCCAAATAAGACTGTATGTTCTTCGCCTTTTGAGGTATATGGCATTGTTGCAGGCTTACTGGATAAACCCCAAGCTTTAGTTCGATGCGTATAGGTGGGATATTGCGAGCAAGTCCTGGTGGGTTATTTTCTGCCCACACTCCTGGTATATTATACAAGGATTCATCACTCTTAGGGTTTTGACTTGTCATCACTGTATAAAGTCGCCACTCTTCTTCCTTTGGTACTGATAGTGTCATTATACCTGAGGGTCCATTAAACTTCAAGGATGTCGTTCCGTTAGGCAGAAATGTTATCTGTGCTTGTAACTTCGACAACAAATCCCATCCTAGAAGTTGGACTGGACATTCAGGCATGTAAAGGAACTGATGTTTCACTACGTGGCCTCCCAGTGTACAGAGTCGACTTTTGAGAACCAGTTTAGCAGCACTCCTCCCAGTTGCTCCTATTACAGTGATAGTTCTTCCTGAAGGAGGAGCAACTAGGTCGGTTACCACAGAATGTTCAGCACCAGTGTCGATCATGAAAGAACTCCTTTTTCCCCCTATTGCTACATCGACCATAGGCTCCGCTCGACCAAGGGGGATGGAGCCCGGTCGGTATCAATAGTCCTCCATGACAGTGTCAGCCAAACCCACAAAGTCCATATCTTCTCTTTCTCGCGGTCTCTGCGCTGCTGGGTAATACCTATCCCCTTGAACGCTTCCTCTACTATTCCCACCATTTCCTCCAGGGCCTCCTCTCCCTCTCACTCTACCTCTATATTTATTACTATATCCTCCCCTTGTTCTATCTCTCTCATGTTGTTCCCTCAATGGACACTCACTCCTCCAATGCCCTTCTTCCCTACAATATGCGCATTGGTTCCTACTTAAAGGCTCCCTATTCCACTTATTCTCGCTTTTCTCGGTTCCCCTGTACACTTCCTTTTCCTTCTATCTACACCAGCGATAGCTACCGCTAACATATCTGCCTTCCTTCTCATCTTACGCTCTTCTTCCTTCTTCGTCTCTATCTCCCTATTCATATAAACCTTATTTGCTATTTCCATTAGTTGAGTTATAGACATCCCTACAAACCCTTCTAGCTTTTGCAATTTTCTTTTAATATCTCCGTAAGCCTGGCTGACAAAGGCAGAGTTAACCACCCGGGAATTCTCAGGAGCCTCTGGACTAAAGGGGGTATACAATCGGTATGCCTCCAATAATCGGTCATAAAAGGCACTGGGTGACTCATCACATTTCTGCAATACCTCAGCCGTCTTTGACATATTGATCGCCTTTTTCCCTCCGGCTTTCATGCCAGTAATGATCCCTATAAGCTTTTAGGTGAGCCATATCAGCACCATTAACATTCCAATTTGGTTCTACGTTTGGGTAATGAGCTGCGGCCCATGCTACCGGGTTGGCCTGATTCTGTGCACGGGCCACTTCTTCAAGCGCTTTAATTGCCGCCTGATTAATCCGAGTCCTTTCCTCGTTATTAAACAATGTCATAAGCAATTGCTGGCAATCAGCCCAAGTGGGATTGTGCGTTTGGATTATGGAGGTAATCAAATCTGTCTTGGCTTGAGGTTTGTCTGTGTAAGAGGAGTTATGGGTTTTCCAGTTGAACAAATCTGTAGTGGTAAAGGGAACATAAACAAATACGGGGTCGGCATGTTGTAACTGGCCTTCACCATTAATGTGTGTCGGGCCCGGTGTCAATTGGAGAGGCATTTGATAATGTCGGGGTTGGAGGGTACCGGTCAATTGTCGGGTTAGTATGGGGCTTCGTTGAGGAAGGTCAGTTATGGGTTCCGGTCGAGGGGTAGTAAGATGAGGGGAGGGGGGCGCTTTTTCTTTACTGAAGGGGAGGTTGGTAAGCAGAATATTCCAGGCCGGGCTGGGAGGAGCCTGACCAGGAACCAGAAATGATGTCAAATCTGGATAGGTGGAGTTAGTGGGGGTAGGTACCGGAAGGGGAGGGTTTAGAACAAGTGGGCTGGGCTCTGAGCTAGAGGATGGGGTAGGAGGAGACAATGGGGCAAGAGGAGTGGCATTACTAGCCGCACCTCCTCTTCCTGTAGAGGAGGAGTAAGGGGGCGGTAAAGGAATCTCTGACTCAGGGTCCAGAATGGGCGTGATCACGGCCTTGGTGGACAAACGAGTTCTGGCCAACAGGAGGCGGCATTGCTCCTCTTGGCACACCCTGATCCATTTTGGCAAGTCATCCACGGCCTGTTTCCAACAATCAATATATGGAAACTGGTCGTAAAGTTCCAGCCTACCAGATACAGCTACGTATACACGCTGCACTAGATTAGGATCAAGACTACCACGTGGAGGCCATGCAACCACTAAGGCAGGCCATTCCCTGCTACATAAAGTAGTCAAACGTGTTGGAGACATCTTTACCCCAAAATCACATACATTATATCCCTTTTTAAAATTCTTTAACATGCAATCTAAGGGATCAACGATCTTTGAATCCAACGCACCCATACTTAACAATAGAGCGTCGTCTCCAATAGAAACAAAACAAAATACACTTCCAACAGTCACACCCGTTTCCCTTGGCAACAGCACCACGTGGCACAGTTACTAGGCCAAACGCACACAACAAATCATACAGGGAATTCCCGTACACACACAGCTGTTACACCACACACTAAATAACTATTACTGTACCTTTTTTGGCAAAATTATACAATTACCCACGCTATAATTCTCAGTGTTTAAATTACCTGTCTATAACACACCCTAGTAACATCGTCTTTACAAACAGTAGTTATAGTACGGTTAGCATTGGTTAGAATACAATTTTAAAGTCACAGGTCAGTTAATAGTAGTTATGGTGTTAAACATACAACATAAACGACAGTTATTAGTGATTATTTACAGTATCAGTGATTATAATACATGGTTATGGTACCGTGCGCTATGATATAGTTACACACTATTCACACTCTCGCTAGACGGCAGAGCTCGCACTACCCAGCAAGATATACACTCTACTATAAAAATTTTTAACACATTTACAGTTTCCCAACTAATCTATTGGACAGTACCTCGAGGGACTACCTAAAACTATTTACATCCGTTTTGGTTAGCCGTCGCTGCCCAAGCACCACATATAGCGAACTAGAGGGCGGAATTTACAACAATACCCTTTTAGTCTATCTACTCTATCAATAGTCTAGTGGGTTCCAAATTTACACGCCTTCCCACTTAGCCAAGATAGGTTGAGAACTAGCAAACGATAATGTACACCAGAGTCTGCTTAGTCTCCCGGTCCCTCCGACCTAGCGAACGAAATGTACACCCTAGATTCGCTAGTCTAGACAAGACACCGGTGTCCGACTTGGGCTATATACATTCAACCAAGACCCAGCCTGACTCCATACCAAAATTAGACGGGCTGACTACAGGGCGTCTAATTATGAGCGGTGCGCCTTCGCTCCTTCCCTCCCTGGAGGGGGCCAATTCCATACACAATTCCAATTCAAACCCCTTATGGGCCTACTGCACAATTGGTATCCAATACCCCTAATGGGTCCACCTTCTAAAACAGTAGTCATCTTACCTCCTCGTTCCTGAACCTGAGTTCACACTCATCGACGGGGACACCCCAGTACTTACTACGTAGAGGCCGATGATCTCCTGGACATTGAGACCAGTGGCGCCGAGACGAAGGGAGGTCCACGCAGAAGTTCAGGGGTGCAGCCGTAGAAAACGTGGGCAAAGATAGACCGTCTCACGCCTCTGCTTCCTAGCCACCGTTAAAGACGAGCTTCCCGGCCAATGCACCAAAGATGTTACCGGGAAACTGATGGAGGCCAAGCACCAGAAGAAAAGACTGCAGAAGCAACTGCACATTGAAGTGATTGAACTCAAAAAGAAATATCAACATCCGCAAGGGATAGAAGCCAACATAGCAGAGCAGTAACCTCTATGCTCCAAAGGTGAGCAGACACTACATAAAGTTTGGAAAAATCACAAAATAAACGGATTAAAAAAAAAAAAAACACTGAAGAAGAATCCAGGTAATGGTGAAGGTGACCCCCATCAGGAGGAAAGTAAAATACATCCATATCAAACGCTTGGATATTAGAGACACTACAGAAGGAGATAAGACATTTACTGAAAGTTGTCAAAGAGACTGTTACCGGGAAACTGACGGAGGCCAAGCACAGAGAGATGGACACAGGTTTCTTCAGGAAGGAAGAGATCTTTATTCGATTCACCGACCGGGACTCAGAGGGACTTATGTCACCAAAAACAGCAAAGATCTGAGTACTGAATACATAGAGTACATTCCTTATATAGCACTGTAGCTTCTCCCATAATTAGCTACGCCCACACATACCCTTAACCTAATCAATGAATAGTCTAAACTCATCCATCCGGGCTAACCACGTGGCTCATCTGAAACAAAGTAGAGGGACGCGTAATTACAGTTCCTGCATTCCTGTACATGCTCAGTACAGTGATGACAGTATCTTAGCTACGTGTAACTAACTAACTGATACTACAAACACATGTACCTACATATGCCTTGTGGCAATCTTGGCTTGCTAAATTTGTATTTTACTGGAATTCCATCACAAGACAGCTCCTCATTGGCTGGCAAAGCCCAAAGGAGATACACAACTAAGTGCACATCACAAAGGTGGGAACACTTGATGACCGGAAGGTGGGACTTTTTAATCCCTCGCAAAAGACTGCAATTAAGAAGGTCCTGGCCGATAGAAATATGAATGGCAGGTCACAACACACTGAAGGAGTAATAGGTCCTCCTAAGGAAAAATGGTTTGCAAAAGAACATTTTGAATGGTTGGCAGAGGTCATGTTAAGAGATTAAGATGCCTCTCCATGCACCAAGCACTCCCGAAATTCCAATCGAAACGTGTGACCCTCCAGGTGTCAGGGTTTGGTGTATGGGATCCAAAAATGCAGAACTTGCACTGGCAAAAATAAAAGTCTGGCATACAAATCCAATAGGGCTTGGCAGAGTCAGACAATCCAAGGTTCACAGTCAGGCAGCAATGGTTCAGTAACGGTATGGCAATCCAAGGTCAGGTAATAGGTAACATGTAACACAGGTAAGAGCAGGATGTAGCACAGAACAACTGAGCAATAAATGCTCAGCTGTTCCAGGTTTAAATAGGGTGCCAGGCTGACAAGCATCCATAATACCCTATTGGTATATGAGGCTGTCCATCATCTGGGCTACCATTGGAGGTAATTATGTTTTCAAATTGATTCCGGCTGCACTCACAGGGCTGCCCTGCAGCATGGAATAACTATGCACATATCTCAATCGTCTATTGCTGCCTGGGCGATGCAACCGGATTTTGAAGGTTGCGGTCTGCCCCTGGCATTCGCGCATGCACACGTTCGGGTAGTCTCGGCTCAGAGATGCTCCTGGAGCAGCGAGGGAGTGAAGATAAGTCGTGACAGTAGGATTCATCCATGTTCGGTTCACTGAGAAATTAGGAGTTACCGTTAGGCTCGTCATCCCACTGTTCTCGTCCAAGGCGGAGTGGTGTTTGGTTGGCCACTACTCAATGACAGATAGTAGGGAAAGAGGAAGATAGCCAGGAAGATAGCCATGTGAAGAGAGCCAGGAAAGAGGGCAGGACAGAGAGCAACAAGCAGGGTGACCAAAGTAAACAGAGGTAGGCAAGAATTGCGTTAACAAAATCCAGGGAGCGGCATCGTGGGTTGACGCTGGACTAAGATGGCTGCTTGATTCTGTGGCTCCGTCCCTAGCTGCCCTACTTGCACTACTTTCAGCACTACATGGCATTCATGAGCCGAATCAAAAAAGCCCATCAACCCCTAGAACTCAAGGGGAACCTGCATCATAATCAATCCGGGGCTACCTCCACCCTTAGTGATCCTGTTATCACAACTCGAGGCCTGCCCTGGCTTGTCAGTCTCGGAGGAAGGATCGGTGCCAGAGACTAATTTGTCTCAATCCCCTGCCCCAGACTGGTTTGCCCAATTTGCCTCGTTACCTAAGAAAGAAGACTTCCAAAAGCTCCTGGACGAGGTGAAAGTCACCCTGCACACTCAGCCTTATTCGCTTCCCTCATGACTCTGGAATCCAGAGTTACCGCCTTGGAAGAGAGGCGTGTGCGGGACCTGTGAGAGTCATCAGACCAGGATATTCAATATGGCAGACCACCCGACGCTCTAGTGATAATGGACAAGGCATATAGGGCATTGCACCCACAAACACTTCCCTTCGCTCTGCAAAGGAATGTCATCTGAAAACCGACTTCATGCTGAAAGGGAGGACAGAGAGGTCCTGGAAATTTGAAGGCCAAAACGTGGAACTCTAAAATGACCTTTCTCACCTTACACTGTCACCTTACACCAATCGAGGAGGGCATTGAAGCGCTGCAGCGGGAGAAGATCAGTGTGCTGAAACCAACCTCGCCACTGGGGATTGGAGAAGCCTGTTTGCCCGCCTCCTGCCTGCTGACTATGGCCCCTGGGAGAATTGGCCCTTTAAATACAGTATTTAGGCATGTTGTTTTTTGTTATGCTGCTGCTGGCCCTTTATGAACCATCTGGGGACATACTGTGACTTTTGGGAACAATGCCCCTTTAAGACTGTGTCCCCTGACCCTCTAAAATACTTTGTGCCCTTTTCCCACTTGGTTCAGTAAATGAGGCTTACTGAACCAAGTACCACACAGACGGACCACCCAGAACTGGAAGCGTGCAGGCAATTTACTTCCCAGGTTGGGAGCCTGCTGTAGGTAAATTGCCGACCGCTGGTTGACCGCCGTTCACACAAACGAACACGTGGCAGCGCCAGCTTTTTTCATTCAAATGCGGTCAACGGTGTTTGGAGCCAAATTCATGGAACTGAAATCGGCTACACAGTTCCATGAACACTGCTGACACTTACCTTCTCCTACACTGAATTTTCAGCTGCAGAGACTAAGTCCCGTTCGGCGATTCATTTTTTCAGTGTGAAATTGACCGACCGCACAGCCCAAATCTATGGAACTGTTTTGGGCATGAAAATGAAAATGTGCTTGCGGTCGGTCATAAAAGGACTCCCAGCTAACTTTTTAACCCCTGGATGGAATTGGCTGAATTTCGACTATGTTTATAATTAAAGTGTGCTGAATAATAATATGACGATTGCATGCATATTTTTTAAGTTACAGTACATGTGTAAAAACTGTATTTCTCTGCCTGTGATAATTACATTAACCCATTGTGTAAGGTAATTGTATCACAGGCAGAGGGGTGGATTTGTGTGGGAGTGTCTGTGGGTATTGTATGTATTGATTGGTTGTTCTGCAAAACCCTGTGGACGGTACTATGTTTGTAAAATAAGCATAAAAGCAGAGTGATTAAATGCTTCAGTTCTACTTCACCCTCAATTTGGAGTGCCGTCTCTTATTGGGGGAATCTGCTACAAGGGATTGCTGTGCCAGTCATACTCTCTTGCTATATCACTACTAAGCTTTTGTAAGAGCTTTTTCATGTCTTACTCTCTGAAAGAGTCTACGGTGGTTATGGTGTCTGCTGGAGTGCTTGGAGCCCTCAGGAAGTGCTAGGAGGTGCCCAGTAGGGGTGCCAGGTGATCCGTTACATTGGTGGCAAGCGGTGGGATGGTGTCCTAGTGCGAGGTAAAGCAGCTCGGAGACACCGTTCGTGGAGTTACAAATTGAGTGCAACTCTAGCACTCGTGCAGCGCCCCTGGGAGCAGAGGTATCCAGCGACTTGTAGCAGACAAGTATGGAAGGCTCTAGCTCTGAAGATGATTGGCTGGCCGAGGTGAGGCAGCGAGTGGCCCAGTATGGGGATTATGTACCCATGGAGATATGCCAGGCGATCTGGAACCAGGTCATGGCCAAGCGAAAAACAAGGATGGACTGAGAATTCCGGCTGGCGAAAGAGAGAGAGTATGCTTAGCGGAAGGAGTGTTACAGCAGCCGAGTAGAGGCTGCATCCGAGGAGGTTAGCCATCTTTCCCTGAGGCGGCCAGAGGAACCCGAAGTATGGGTCCTCATAGACCTGGTCCTGTGAGGAACCACAACAGGCAGGTGGATATGGGGCCGAGGTCTCACCACCTGGCCAGATGGGATGCTGGGCAGCCGACCCAGATCCCCAGCAGCAGCCGGAGTTACCGGGTGCAGAAACCAGTGGTCCTTACTCGCAAATGTTGAGGGACCTCACAGACTGGTCCTGGGAAGACCCACAGATGGCAGGTGGAGATGGGACTGTGGTCTCTCTACCGGCCCTACAGGGATGCTGGGCGGTTGGCCCAGATCCCCAGCGGCAGTATGTATCACAGGGAGCTGAAGGTTTTGTCCTTCCTCCCCAGCGGCAGAGTGTGTGCTTAGGAGAGGAGACAGTTGGTCCCTCTCCCCAGCAGTCCAGTGCCTCCCCAGCGGCAGTGTGTCCTGCAGGGAGCAGAGACAGTTGGTCTCGCTCCCCAGCAGCGGGACAATATGTTAAAAGGGGAGACAGTCGGTCCCCCTCTCCACCAGCAGAGAGAGTGTCAGGGAGAGGAGCCTGATACCCCCTCTCCCCAGCAGCTGAAAGTGTGTAAGGGAGAGGAGCTTGTTACACCCTCTCCCCAGCAGCAGCGTAGCCCACTAAACTCCCCACCGGCGCATATGGGACCGTGGTCTCTGCACCCAAGCTACAGGGAGTACAGACAATCGGTCCTGCTCCCCAGCGGCAGAGTATCCTACCGGGAGGGGAACGCCTCGTTCCCCCTCCCCAGCGGCAGCCTAGCCCACCAAGGGGAGATGATAAGCCCCACACCGGTGCAGATGGGACAGTGGTCTCTGTGCCCAAACCAGAGGGATTAGGGACGGTTGGTCCTGTCCCCCAGCATCAGGGCTGTTTATCTCCAGAGGGAGGAGCCTACTATCCCTTCTTCTCAGCTGGGCTCCAACCAGGCTACTCCCGTGGTAGCGCTGGCACCAGGGCAGAGTACCGCTGGTCTCTGCCCACTCAGCAACCCACCGATCTGGAGGGCTAGTACCCCCAGAGCCTTGGTGGAGCCCCTGGACATGGACAAGCTACCCACTACCCCAGGTGCAGTAACCAATTCTTGTGGGTGGGCCACTCTGTTGATTATGTTTTGTGGGTGGGTTGCTGGACTAACCAAGGCACTGACTGACAGGAGGTCAGATACCTTGTTAGTCTTGTTGGGAAAGGGGAAAAATGTGGCAAAACCAACCTCGCCACTGGGCATTGGAGAAGCCTGTTTGCCCGCCTCCTGCCTGCTGGGAGATTTGGCCCTTCAAATACAGTATTTGGGCATATTGAATTTTGTTATGCTAATGCTGGCCCTTTAAGAACCATCTGGGCACATACTGTGACTTTTGGGAACAATGCCCCTTTAAGACTGTGCCCCCAGTCCCCCTAATATACTTTGTTTGTGCCCTTTTCCTACTTGGTGGATGGGGCACAGTGATGGGGCTTACTGAACCAAGTACCACAAAGGTACACCACTCAGAACTGGAAGCAGGCAATTTACCTCCCAGGCTGGGAGCCTGCTGTAGGTAAATTGCCAACCGCTGGGTGGCCGCCGTTTGCGGCGCCATCTTTTTTCATTCAAATGCGGTCAGCGGTGTTTGGAACTGAAATCGGCTACACAGTTTCACAAATACCACTGACCCTTACCTTCTCCTACATTGAATTTTCAGCTGCAGAGATTAAGTCCCGTTCGGTGATTCGAACACACGTTCGAGTGGGACTTAGTAATTTTTTCAGTGTGAAATTGACCGATCGCACAGCCCAAATCTATGGAATTGTTTTGGACATGAAAATGTCGATCATAAAAGGACTTCCAGCTAACTTCTTAACCCCTGGATGGAATTGGCTGATTTTTGACTATGTTTATAATTAAACTGTGCTGAATAATAATATGTTTATTTATGAAGATTGAATGCATATTTTTAAAGTTACAGTACATGTGTAAAACTGTATTTCTCTGCCTGTGATAATTACATTAACCCATTGTGTAAGGTAATTGTATCACAGGCAGAGGGGAGGATTTTGTGTGGGAGTGTCTGTGGGTATTGTACGTATTGATTGGTTGTTCTGCAAAACCCTGTTGGCGGTACTATGTTTGAAAAATGGGCATAAAAGGAGAGTGTTTTATTAAAAGCTTCAGTTCTACGTCACCCTCAATTTGGAGTGCTGTCTCTTATTGGGGGAATCTTCTACAAGGGATTGCTATGTCAGTCATACTCTCTTGCTATATCACTTATAATCTCTTGTAAGAGCTTGTTCCTGTCTTGCTCTCTGAAGGAGTCTACGGTGATTATGGTGTCTGCTGGAGTGCTTGGAGCCCTCAGGAAGTGCTAGGAGTATGCTTCAATGGAGGTACCCAGTCGGGGTGTCAGGTGATCCGTTACAATCAGATACAGTTGAATGTTCCCTTTGGCCTTGTCAGCTAAAAGAGCTAATATGGAAGCAACAATCTGCAACCCTGGAGATGTTCCAGCATTCACTGATTGCCTCCCATCCAGGTACCAAACTTTCATAAATTGCTCCCTGAATGAACGGAACGCAGGCTGGCCAGTGAGCAGTAGGTGCCCAGCAGAAGGTGACCATGAAATGGACACTACTACGCTACATCAGGCTAGGCCAGAAGAATAAGCCCGGCAGAGGAAACACTGTTGTGGTGGTCACTTAACACTTAGACCGATTAGTTCTAGCACTTCAGCAACTGATATTGGGAGCTGACTATTTGAAGGGACAAAGCAACTGTTTGGTTTGTACAACAAATGTTGACTTTTTTTTTCTTTTTTTCCTTAATTTACAACAATACTACGTCTCCTTCACATACCCATGAACACAACAAGATATGTACATAAATGTATTTATTTTTCTTTTACATATTTTTCTGCTTCCCAACATGGACGCATTCTAACTTTATGCCAAGTACTAGCTGGCTGAGGTCAATACGACTTCACTGTATGCTATTAAATGTTCTTTACATAATGTATCTTCTCTGCTTAAATGTAGGGTATAACGTAAACCAATGTACCGTATATACCCGAGTATAAGTCGAGTTTTTCAGCACATTTTTGTGCTGAAAAACCCCCACTCGACTTATACTCGAGTCAATGTCTGTATTATGGCAACTTACATTGCCATAATACAGACCAGGACTGCTGGGCTCATTACAAGCCCGGCAGTCCTGTTGGGTGCTGGCAGCAAGCTGTAACTTACTTTTCCTGCAGATCCTGTCAGTTCCCTTCTCCTGCGTTCCGGTCAGCTCCCCTGTCAGCTCACTGTAAATCTTGCGAAAGCTGCAGCATCTGAGCATTGCCACGTGTTACCGCATTCAGACCGCGAGACTTACAGTGGAGGAGAAGGGAGCTGACCGGAACGCAGGAGAAGGGAGCTGACAGGAGCTGCAGGAAAGGTAAGTTACAGCTTGCTGCCAGCCCCCCTCCTACACAGCCCATGCCACTGGACCACCAGGGAACGAGAGCCCCCCTCCCTGGCCAGCTAACAAGCAGGGAGGGGAGGATGAAAATAAATAAATACAAATTTAAATAATATTAAAATAAAATAAAAATATTAATAATATATATATAAAAATAATAATAATAATAAAATTAAAAATAATAATAGAAATGCCCACACCAAGGCTCTGCATCACATAAACACTGCACTCACACACACACACACACACACACACACACACACACACACACACACACACACACACACACACACACACACACACTGTATTCATACATACTGCATCCATACAAACACACTGCATTATATACACACACACTGCATTCATTATATACACACACTGTAAATAAATATTCAATTAATATAATTTTTGGGGGATCTAATTTTATTTAGAAATTTACCAGTAGCTGCTGCATTTCCCACCCTAGTCTTATACTCGATTCCATTTTTGGGGGGTAAAATTAGGGGTCTCGACCTATATTTTGGTCGATTTATACTCTAGTATATACGGTAAGTTAAAATGAATAAGAAAAGAAAGAGTGCAAGAGGAAAGAGGAGTTTTGAGTTACAATAATTATATTTTTTCTTTTTTTCTTCAAAAGGTATTTTTCCTATTTAAGTGTCAGACGCTTATGTCAGCTAACAAACAGGGTGGGAGGGAAGACGAGTCACGAGTTATGATTATTATTTTTTTTATTTATATATTTTTCTGCTTACCAACATGGACGCATTCTCACTTAATGCCACGCATTAGGTATCTTCTGTAATGTTATGATTAAGTTATGATTTTTACTCTTTTTTTTATATTTTCTTGCTTTTTACTATGCTGAAAGCCGTAACTTTCAATAGCGAGGGTTAGTACTATACCTCACCGGCAAAAAAAGCACAAACTACATCTTAGAGGTTGCTCCTCTAATATTGTCAGCCAATGTGAAAAATGCTGTTATAGTTAAATACTGTGTTCCCCCGAAGTGAAGTGTTTCAAGCTAACAAAGTTGCCCATATATACTTGAAGGGTGTCCCCATGCAGATACATGCTATACTAGGTCTTGCTTATCTCTTTGGAGCACAAGTTAGCCTAAATAATGACTATATTACATTACCTATGGAATGGCCATGTTAACACTGTTTTGCTCCTGGGCAGTGGGGGCAGCACGGGATAAGTAGATTTTCTGTTACATTCCTTTAATTATTCCTTATATGGAAATGGCTCGTCCTTTGTGACCTAAACTCCACCCCACGGGTTTACTTCCAAGATCCTGTGGCTGCACAGAGGAGGGGATTTACTCCCTGCTCCCCCTTCAGCCCAGATGCATATTTTCCCTAATTCGGTCACCTTTTGTGACATTCTCTCTTTGTTGGTTCTCCTAACCTTTGCTGTCGACCTCCTGATTTCATACCAGTCTCCTATCTTTCCCAGCCCCACCCCCCTTTTTAAAAATTTTTTTTGTATTTATTTATTTATTTTTCCCCTCCTCTAACTCTCACCTCTTAGTCTCCATATGCCGCATCCTCTTGCTCCCTGTTTCTCTGGCTGAGTGGAGCCCCAAGATGATGTGGTTTTATGTACCATAAATGCAAAGGGACTTAACTCCCCGCAAAAACGAGCAAGAGCGCCCCAAGAACTATGTGCTTTGCGCGTATCATCCCGTTTCTCCAAGAAACCCATTTTTTTTATCGACTCAAACTCCAGCAAATACTACCCAACAGGCTTTTTTTTTCGAACAGGACTCTAAACCCAAAGGAGTAGCAATTCTTTTCTCACCAGACGTTCCACAAGGCAGATACCTTTTCCGTAAGGGTAAGATCCACGATGTGTTGTTTACATTCACAAATTTGTACCTACCAAAATTGGGTCAGAAGCCTTTCTTGGAATCTACACTTAACGCCTTAAACACCTTCAGCGAGGGTGCACTTGTGGTGGGTGAGATTTTAATGTTCCCCTGAATCCGAAACTGGACGGACACATCGTCAGGAACATCGACACTCCACATCATCAGAGGCATCTGGACCCTCCTACATGAACATCAGCTCTGGGACTGCTGGCGCACACTCCACTATGCAGATAAGTGTACGCCATATTCGTCCTACATTTCCCGACTCGACTCGACTATTTCTTTGTGCAACATCGCAGCTTGTGCAACATCGCAGCTTGGACAACCTAATCTCAGCACGTATAGCCCCAATGACCTTTTCTGATCATGCTTCTGTGACCATTTCCATCAGTTCTCCTGTTCCTACTAAAAAAACAATGGATATGGAGACTAAATGAGGCTCTGCTGGAAAACCCTACTGTCAAAGTTGACATTCTTACAAATTTGGAACCGTTCTTCCTAGCCAATGCTACCCCGGACTCTAACACAACCTCTGTTTGGGTATCCCATAAATATACCATCCGAGGCCTCCTGATCAAACATGGCTCCTAACAGAAGAAACTCAGCGTTCAGGAGATTTCCAAGCTGATAGCCCAAATAACAAACCTCAAAACCCAACACAAAACCCCTCTGGATGAGGAAAAATACAAATGCTTAACTTCAGTCAGAGCAAAACTCCAATCATGCCTAACATCTAAGATCCAATTCCAATTTCGGCTGGCTAAGAAATCGTTTTATGAATTCGTAAACAAATGTGGCAGAATGCTGGCCAGGGCACTGCTGGTCAGACGCCAGAAAGGCTTTATACATAAATAAAACCATGAGGGTGTGCTTTGCTTGACTACGAATGCTATAGCAGAGGGCTTCAAACAGTATTATGCTTCTTTATACAACCTAGCACCCATACAATCAGGAGCCCTGGTGGATACTTCCAAACTACAAAACATACGTAATGACTACATCACCCGACATATCACTTATAAACTGACAGCAGAGGCGAGGGGAACTATGGAGGCAACGATTTCTCTTACTGGCATTGAAGCTTGCGAAACCAGACAAAAATTTGCTTCACAATCCATTACTATAGAACATATGTTAAAGTCTTGGCACCGCGTCTATTGGAAGTTTTAAACTCCATCAGCAATGGGGACTCATTGGAGCCTAACATGCTAATTGCCCATGTGGTGGTGTTGCCGAAAGAGGTAAAGGACCCCACGTTGTGCCTACAGACCGATCTCCTTGTTGAACGCTGACTTCAAACTCTTCGCAAAGTTGCTGGCTCTCCGCATCCAAACCTTTTTGCTGGCACCAAGTGGGTTTTGTCAGAGGATGAGAGGCTCGAGACAACACAGTAAAGGTGATCAATCTAGTACATGCAGCTAAGAAACAATCGTCCCTCTCCCTTCTAGTATCAATGGATGGCGAGGCATTTGACAGGGTGGATTGGTCCTTTCTAATGGCAAGTGGGCTTTGGACCCCACATGCGATCACCACAAGCCCTTTATTCTAAACCTGCAGCACGAGTATGTGTTAATAGAATTCTGTCCCAACCATCTGACATACGGAACATAACTCTTCAGGGATGCCCCTTGTCACCCTTACTCTTGATAATCAGCCTGGAACCCTTCCTCAATGCAATAAGGAGCAATCCATGGGTAGTGGGCATACAAGGGGCAAGGGATGTAAAATATCGGCATATGCTCACAATCTCCTTTTCTCCATAGCAAATCCACAAACATCACTGCATGTGATCATGCAAGAATTTAAAAAATACTATCTACTGTCTAACTTAAAGATAAACTACACAAAATCAAAAATTCTTAACATAGAATGTCATCTGGGCAGGGTGTACAGCTGGTTGCTCAACATTCAAGTTTTGGATTTGATCTAGGAGGGACACTTGTGTAGCAAGTAAGTGCTGTGGTGCCAGAATATTGTCTGAGATGGAGGGATCTTGTTCTTCTGTGTAGTACATACGAAATAGACCTAAAATTCCTTTAGGTTCTTTGAGTGGGGTCGATAAGTAATCTGTATAGGGAAACGAGAAAAGTAAAGAGCCCAACGGGTTTGGCGTAGTCAGAAACATTTGGCATAACGTAGATATTCCACGTGTCATGCTCCTGAGCAGGTCAGAGAGGAGACGATTGCAAGGTTTATTCGTTAAAACTTTATTTGTTGTATTAGACATAACAAATTTACTGAAAATAAAGAATAAAGGGCAGTCTGCCACAAACAGGATACTTTATGAGAAAAAACAGGGTTTAGGCGATAGGCCACAAACAAGATCTTTAGAAAGTAAATGAATAAAGTATTTTGTATACAAGCTTGAAGTTATACCAAGTAGTTAAGGATTTCCAGGATACTTTGCAATGCAGCTAGTTATAGGTAAATACCTTTTAGGATAAGAAAATACAGGATCATGCAGAGTTGCAGAGGTTGAAACAGGTAGGTATATTCCAAAATAATAGAATGCAGGTTGCTTACAAGATCATGCAGTGATACAGCAATTGAAGCAGTTAAGATTCTTCAATGAAGGCAATACGCCACAAATCAGGATTCTTGGAAGCTGATAAGGAAAGTCTTTCGGTAAGATGCAATTCAGGCAAGTTCAGGATGAAGTAATGCAGGTTAGTGCCTTTCAGTATGAGGAAATGCAGATGAGTACAGGATGAGGCACTGCAGGTAAGTTCTCTACAGAATGAAATAATGTAGATAAAATACAGGATATTACCAGGAACAGAGATTCCTTATCAGAGCATAGACTTTACTGTAAAGGCACTGTTGTGTTCCGGGAGTAGACTTATCAAGCCTCCTAAGTAGAGATGTTGCGAACTGTCGCCACGAACCGTTTGTGGCGAACTCCGGTCAGCTGACACATCCCGGCCAATCTCCAGCAGACCCTCCCTCCCAGACCCTCCTACATCCTGGACAGCATCCATGTTGAAGGCAGCTTCAACATGGATGCTGTCCAGGAGGTGGGAGGGTCTAGGAGGGAGGGTCTGCCGGAGATTGGCAGGGATGTGTCAGCTGACTGGAGTTCGCCATGAGCGGTTCGTGGCGAACCGTGGCGAACCATTCGCGAGAAGTTCGCTGACGGTTCGCGACATCTCTACTCCTAAGTAGTTAATCCAGGTGAGGTTATTAAGGTGAGTGAATAGATTAGTGGCTAGGGAGGCCACTAGAGGAGAAAATCATGAAGTTCACTTAAAGGGCCAGTAATAAACGAAAAAGTCTTACATGTCAGTTTTGAAACCTGACACCACGTTACGATGGTCAGTGTAGACTGTGACAGGAAGAGAGGACCCCTCCAACAGATGTCTCCATTCCTCCAAGGCACACTTAATAGCTAGGAGTTCTCTCTCTCCCATGTCATGGTTCTTTTCTGGGGGAGTCAATTTACAGGAGAAAAAGGCCATCCTTTTCTCCTCGTTGGGACAGAATTCCTCTGACAGTTATGTTGGAAGCATCAACTTCAAGAAAAAATGCTTTGGAGGTGTCAGGTTGTATCAGTATAGGAGCTTGCGTAAACAATTTTGTGAGGTGATTGAAGGCCTCTTGTGCATGGGGTGTCAAAGCAAATTTGTCTAGTAAGAACTGTAATAGGAGAACATATTTGTGAGAATCCACGTATAAACCATTGATAAAAGTTAGCAAAGCCCATAAACCATTGCACTCCTTTTTTATCCTTGGGACTGGGCCAATCCAGTATGGTTTTTACTTTGCGTGGATCCATTTGGATGACGCCAGGGGTAATGATGTACCCTACAAATTCCACCTTCATGGTGTCAGAGCATTTCTCCAGCTTGGCATACAGCCCATGGTCTCGAGGCGTTGGAGGACTCTCTTAACATGTTCAGTGTGTTGTTCCAAAGTATCTGAAAATATCAGGATATCATCTAGGTAAATAACAAGGAAGGAGTCCAGGATATCTTGGAAAACATCATTAAGGAAATGCTGAAAAGTAGCAGGTGCATTACAGAGACCGAAGGGCATAACCAGCTATTCAAAATGTCCGTAACGGGTTCTGAAGGCCGTTTTCCACTAGTCTCCTTCTTGCATGCGCACCAGATTGTACGCCCCACGTAGGCTTGTCTTGGTGAAAAAACATCCCAACCCCAGCTGGAGAAGTGGAGAGCCTTATGAATTCTTTGGCAAGATTCTTATTAATGTATTCTTTCCAATACTTCAGTTCTGCTTCTGCTAGTGGCAAGATGCGTCTGTATGGAATTGTTGCTCCAGGGAGCAGGTCATTGGTGCAATCATATGGATGCCTTGGTGGTAAGACGTCTGCACTTTTTTATTTATAAAGAGCTTCCTTTTTAATGAAATACCCTCTTAATACACACTTATATGCTGCCCAGACATTAACTAAACTTACGTCACCTGTTACGTTTTCATCAAAGAACTGTTTAGATGTTACAAGTTCTTCTATATCAGTTTTAAAATTCAACATAAAATCTTCCATTCGACTTTCTCCTTAATTTCAAGACACAGAGTAATGGTCCGACCATACTACACTTTTTTTAATCTTAATTTTTTTACAGTTTGAAATAGATTCTGCCTTAGGTAAAATCATACCTATTTTAGAAAAAGATTGGTGTCTATGTGAGAAAAATGTATAGTCTTTATCCATTTGTTTGATAGTTCTCTAAATATCATATAGCTTATATTTACCCAGTGTGTCCTGAAAGGCTTTTGTAAGGTTAGTTTCTGTCTATTGTTCTGCTCGTTGTTATTTGTGTTATGAAGACCCTCCCATGGCACAGATTAAACATTATCCCAGATCTAGACTATGCTGTTGAATTCTTTCAGTCTGAACTCCTACAAATTTGGAATTTGCATGACCCGCTGCGTACGGTGAGAGTAAAAGGAGCACACATGAACTGGATCACAGCTGACCTCATCCAAATGTACCAGTTTCAGGATTCATTGTGGTCAAAGGTCAAAGTACATATTCTTCCATAAATTTCTAGGAAGCACAGGAGGTATGAAGAAGGTTAGATAGCTCTTATATAAAAATTATATCTAACTTATACCTATAAAAAAATGTTCTCTTTATCTTCAAGTTGTATCCATAACTCCAGATCTACACAGTCCAGTAATCTTGAACTATTATTCGTTGCATCCATGAGTAATGCATTATGCAAAATTTAATCGTTTCCGCTTATCGCCCCTCCAATCCTATCATTCTTGAATCCTTTTTTTTTTTGTTTTTTTGCTGGATGTGCCTCAATTCATTTATGGCCATCTTCTACTGCATATATAATAAAACGTTAATTTTCATGCCACAGGAATAGTTTAGTGGGGAATCCCCAACTATATTTAACGTGTCTGGACCCGAGGATTGCATTTAGTTCCCTAATGGCGTACCTCTTCTTTCTTGTGCTATTAAATAGATCTTGAAAAAAAAGAGTAAGCTCTTGTATTTTTCTTCATTTGATTTAAAATCTGTGGAAGCTTGGAGAATTTTATGATCCACATGGAATGAAGAGAAGCATACAATTGTATCTCTAGGGAGGGAGTCTGGAATTCCCGTTCTATGTGCTTGTTCTAATATGTCTTCCTTCTGTGCTTCATGAACTCCCATGCTTTTGAGGAGATCTAGTAAGAATTCTGGTATTGACTTGGAATCTATGCTCTCATCAATACCTCTAATTCTTACATTTTTTCTACACATTCTATCCTCCATATCGGTAGATTTATCTTGTAGATCTTGTATCTTCTTTTTTAATATAGAACATTCATCTTGAACATTTTTTAATTCAAACTCCATTGTCTCATTCTTCTGTTCATTTATTTTAATTATTTCTCCAATCACAGAAATGTATTCTTTCATAGAGAGAAATACTTTAACTTTTCTTTAAACATGCTAAACTGTGTATTTATACATTGCTGTAAGTAATCCTGGGTAATTGTTTGGTATTTCTGTATAGTTTCTGGCCGTGGGATTTGTTTACTGGGGTTTAATGGAGTATCTGTCTGACAATTCCATGTCACTCTCCATTATTCCAAATGAGGTGTTATTTGTCATGTCTGTTTTTCTTGAACCCTGGGGTGAGAATATAGTAGTAATTTTCTTTTCATTTTTTGATTCAACTTCATTCTTGTATTTTTTTATCCTAGTATCTCCCTTTTTTGAAGCCATGATTTTTCTTTTTTTCTTTCCCTCCCTTCCCCTCTCTCTGCATTTCCCTCCCTCCTCCCTTTTTAAAGTAGCCCCTTAGTAGACTTTCCCCTTCTTCCTCCTTTCCTTTACCACTTTTTGTGTTTTTTGGTCTCCTTCCACCAGCCCCCTTCTGTTTTTAATTGCCACTCCACATTCTGTGCTTATATACACTGCTCAAAAAAATAAAGGGAACACAAAAATAACACATCCTAGATCTGAATGAATTAAATATTCTTCTGAAATACTTTGTTCTTTACATAGTTGAATGTGCTGACAACAAAATCACACAAAAATTAAAAAATAGAAATAACATTTTTCAACCCATGGAGGTCTGGATTTGGAGTCACACTCAACATTAAAGTGGAAAAACACACTACAGACTGATCCAACTTTGATGTAATGTCCTTAAAACAAGTCACAATGAGGCTCAGTAGTGTGTGTGGCCTCCACGTGCCTGTATGACCTCTGTACAATGCCTGTGCATGCTCCTGATGATGAGGCGGATGGTCTCCTGAGGGATCTACTCCCAGACCTGGACTAAAGCATCGGCCAACTCCTGGACAGTCTGTGGTGCAACCTGACGTTGATGGATGGAGCTAGACATGATGTCCCAGATGTGCTCAATTGGATTCAGGTCTGGGAACGGACGGGCCAGTCCATAGCATCAATGCCTTTGTCTTGCAGGAACTGCTGACACACTCCAGCCACATGAGGTCTAGCATTGTCTTGCATTAGGAGGAACCCAGGACCAACCGCACAAGGGGTCTGAGGATCTCATCTCGGTACCTAATGGCAGTCAGGCTACCTCTGGCGAGCACATGGAGGGCTGTGCGTCCCCCCAAAATAATGCCACCCCACACCATTACTGACCCACTGCCAAACCGGTCATGCTCGAGGATGTTGCAGGCAGCAGAACGTTATCCACGGCGTCTCCAGACTCTGTCATGTCTATCACATGTGCTCAGTGTGAACCTGCTTTCATCTGTGAAGAGCGCAGGGCGCCAGTGGCAAATTTGCCAATCTTGGTGTTCTCTGGCAAATGCCAAACGTCCTGCACGGTGTTGGGATGTAAGCACAACCCCCACCTGTGGACGTCGGGCCCTCATACCACCCTCATGTTTCTGACCGTTTGAGCAGACACATGCACGTTTGTGGCCTGCTGGAGGTCATTTTGCAAGGCTCTGGCAGTGCTCCTCCTGTTCCTCCTTGCACAAAGGCTATGGTAGCGGTCCTGCTGCTGGGTTGTTGCCCTCCTACGGCCTCCTCCCCATCTCCTGATGTACTGGCCTGTCTCCTGGTAGTGCCTCCATGCTCTGGACACTACGCTGACAGACACAGCAAACCTTCTTGCCACAGCTCGCATTGATGTGCCATCCTGGATGAGCTGTACACATACACACGTATGTGTCAGTATAGTTACATAGCTGAAAAGAGACCTGCGTCCATCCAAGTTCAGCCTTCCTCACATTTGTTTTTTGCTGTTGATCCAAAAGAAGGCAAAAAAACCCAGTTTGAAACACTTCCAATTTTGCAACAAGCTAGGAAAAAAATTCCTTCTTGACCCCAGAATGGCAGTCAGATTTATCCTTGGATCAAGCAGTTATTACCCTACATTGAAAGATTATATCCTTGAATATTCTGTTTTTGCAAGTGATAAAACCACTTCTTCAGGCAGAGAATTCCACAGCCTTATTGTTCTTACAGTAAAAAAAATCTTTCCTTTGGCTTAGTCAAAATCTTCTTTCTTCCAGTCTAAACGCATGACCTCGTGTCCTATGCAAAGTACGGTTTGTGAATAGATTTCCACACAATAGTTTGTATTGGCCCCGAATATATTTGTATTACGTTATCATATCCCCTCTCAAACAACGCTTTTCTAAACTAAAGAGGTTTAAATTTGTTAAAGTGACACTCCAGGCAGCCCTTTTTACTCACCTCGTTCCAGCGCCGGGAGACTTGTGAAGCCACGCCCCCTATTTCGTCAAAATGACAAAATAGGCAGGTGCGAGCAGGAAGCAATCAGATGCTTCCATTCGGAAGCGTCATTGTTCCCTTGTGCGCATGCGCGGCTTTGCCGCACATGCGCACATACTTCATAGGGCTGCATTAATGCCGCCCTATGAAGTCCTGAGTGCACTACCGCGCATACGCATGGTGTGCGCGGCTGCGAACTGAGCTGACTGACAGGCAGGAGAGAGAAGGGCACACACAGTGCATTCTCTCTCCTGCACACATCAGACATATTTTAATACGTCTGACGTGTACATGGCCTTTTTAGGGCCATACATGATAGGAAGTCCCTCTGGTGGCCGTCTGAGTGACGGCCGCTGGAGGTATTCCTATCAATCAATGTAAACACTGTATTTTCTCTGAAAATACAGTGTTTACATTAGATTGCCTGCAGGGAGCTATAGATCTCACCTGAACAACTACATTAAACTGTACTTGTTCAGGTGACTATAGTGTCCCTTTAACCTTTCTTCATAGCTGATATGTTCCATTTGTTTTATTAATTTTGTAGCCTGCCTCTGCACTTTTTCTAGTGCCATAATATATCCTTCTTTAGAACAGGTGCCCAAAATTGGACAGCATATTCCATATGTGGTCTTACCAGTGATTTAAAAAGTGGCAAAATTATATTCTCATCCCGAGAATGAAAGCCCTTTTTCATGCATGACAATACCTTACGGGCCTAAGCCACTGCTGATTGACATTGCACATTGTTGCATAGTTTGTTGTCTATAACTATTCCCAAGTGCTTTTCGTGTGTTATTGCTAGTTCGCTTCCGTTAAGGGTATACGTTGCTTGTGCATTCTTTACGCCGAAGTGCATAACTTTGCATTTTTCAACATTAAATTTAATCTGCCATTTGAGTGACCAGTCCCCCAGTCTATCTAAATCCCTCTGCAGCAAAGTTATATCTTGCTCACATTGTATCACTTTACAGAGTTTTGTGTCATCTGCAAACACTGAAACATGTGCCAATCTTGGTGTTCTCTGGCAAATGCCAAACGTCCTGCACGGTGTTGGGATGTAAGCACAACCCCCACCTGTGGACGTCGGGCCCTCATACCACCCTCATGTTTCTGACCGTTTGAGCAGACACATCCACGTTTGTGGCCTGCTGGAGGTCATTTTGCAAGGCTCTGGCAGTGCTCCTCCTGTTCCTCCTTGCACAAAGGCGGAGGTAGCGGTCCTGCTGCTGGGTTGTTGCCCTCCTACGGCCTCCTCCCCATCTCCTGATGTACTGGCCTGTCTCCTGGTAGAGCCTCCATGCTCTGGACACTATGCTGACAGACACAGCAAACCTTCTTGCCACAACTCGCATTGATGTGCCATCCTGGATGAGCTGCACACATACACACGTATGTGTCAGTATAATTACATAGCTGAAAAGAGACTTGCGTCCATCCAAGTTCAGCCTTCCTCACATTTGTTTTTTGCTGTTGATCCAGTTTGAAGCACTTCCAATTTTGCAATAAACTAGGAAAAAATTCCTTCTTGACCCCAAAATGGCAGTCAGATATCTCCCTGGATTAAGCAGCTATTACCCCACTAATTAGAAATTAAATCCCTGTATGTTATGTTTTTGGAAGTATTTATCTAATTGCTATTTAAACATCTGTATGGACGCTGATAAAACAACCTTTTCAGGCAGAGAATTCCCTATCCTTATAGTTCTTACTGTAAAAAAAAACTTTTTTTGCTTAGATTAAATCTCCTTTCTTCCAGCCTAAATGTGTGACCTCATGTCCTATGTATAGCCCTGTTTATGAATAGATTTCCAGATAATGGTTTGTACTGGCCCTGAATATATTTGTATAATGTTATCATATCCCCTCTGAGATGCAGTTTTTCCAAACTAAAGAGATTTACATTTTTTAACCTTTCTTCGTAATTAAAATGCAGATTCACATTGCATATTGCTGCCTAATTTGTTGTTTATGACAATTTCCAAATCCTTCTTGTGTGTGGTTATCCCTAATTCACTATCATTTAGGGTGTAACTTGCTTGTGCATTTTTGACCCCAAAGTGCATAATTTGCATTTCTCAACGTTAAATTTCATCTGCCATTTTAGTGCCCAGTCCCCCAATCTATACAAATCCCTCTGCAGCAAAGCAATATCCTGCTCACATTTTATTACTTTACAAAGTTTTGTGTCATCTGCAAACATTGATACATAGCTTTCAATGTCTATTTCAAGATCATTTAAAAATATGTTAAATAGTAAACTGGGTGAGTAATAGAGACTCATTTAACCCCTCAAGGACACACGACATGTGTGACATGTCACAACTCCCCTTCACTCCAGAAGCCTGGTCCCCAAGGGGTTAAGCCGAAGTTTAAGAGTTATTATTGATTTTTATTAATTTTTACTGAGTTATATCCTGATAGTAACAAGAAAATGGGTTTTATTCCTAGCATCTTATTCTGAATGTATACATCATATGTCTACTAAGTTAATATGTTTCTTATGTTTATATATGGGTTTTCCAGCAGTTAGCTACTTTTAAGCTTAGTTTCCCAATTTTGGTCTGGTTCCACATGATAAGCTCATAATCTGTAGTCAAAGACATTAATGCTTTAATTTCGTCTATTGAAGGTAAGCTTGTGGTCTTCCAGTTTCTAGCTATGAGAATTGACACTATAGATAGTAATAAAAATATCAGTTTCCACATAGGTTTAGTAATGTTGTCCGGAAAAACTTTGAGAAGTAACATTTTCGGTGTGTGATCCAACTTATAGGATGTCACCTCTTGAACCTCTCTCTATAAGCTGGTAACTCTTTCACATGTCCACCATATATGTAACATAGTTCATTTATAAGAGTGGCATCTCCAGCATGTGTCTTGTATTTCAGGGTAAATTGCATGAAGGCGAGTGGGTACCACATACCATCTGTATAGAATTTTTCGTGATATTTCAAAGTGTGCTGTACATGTGCCGTAAAAATTTTGTTCCATTCATCTTCTGATATAGTTTCTTGAATATCAGTTTGCCAATCTATCATAAATTTTGGTGTTGCTGTTTCTCTTAGGTTAGTTAGAGTGTTATAACAGAGCAATAATACTTTCCTAGGTAAGGTAAGTGCTATACACATATCTTCATATTTCGTGACTATCTTTCGAGTTATTCAGTGTCTTACATATAAATTGTTGTTAAATTGTGGGAAGAGTGCAAATTCCGTTTGGAGGGCCGAGAAGGAGTTTAACCCTTCTATCGTGTAAAGCTTAGAAATATGTGTAATTCCCTTTCTGTGCCATTGTAAATAAGGAAATGTTTCATTACAACTGTACAAACTTTTTATGGGGGTTGCCAGTGACCATGGGTGCCCCGATCATAGGCTTTCTCTGTTACTGTCCCAGATTTTAAATAAAAGTCTTCTCGAAATGTAATGTGTCAGGGGTTACTTTCCGTTTCTGTTGAGGAAGCCATATTAGAGAGTAAAGGTCCCGGGTTCCGCAGCAATATTCTTCTATTGCCACCCATTGCGGAGTATATCTCTGTGGGTTAGAAGCTATGTTAGTTAAAATTGCGGCGTAGTAATAGATTTTCAGGTTCGGAAACCCCATACCCCCGCTTTTCACATGTCTCATTATTAGTCCTTTTGGGACTTGGGGATGTTTCCCTCCCCAGCTAAAACGTAATAATATTGCTTGTAAGGATGTGATAAATGTTTGTGGTACCTTAATCTGTAAAGCTCTGAATAGGTAAAGTATTTTTGGCAAAATTTACATCTTAATTGCCGATATTTTCTTTAACTGCTGTAGCACCTTGTCCCGGGTCATCCAATCACAAGTTATCTAGTTTTTTTGCAGCAATCATTTGCATATCTCTTGCCATAGGATCCTCATTAATATATACTGAAGAAAAATAGTTCCTGGTCTTCATTAGCTAACAGACCCATCTCTGTTTCCAGTGTACCTACACTTTCACAGGAAAGATTTACCTAATCCACAATAAAGTGGATGAGGTAAAAACTGGAAAAATTTAATCAGTATCCTGAGGTAAATGGGATCACAGTCCATTCTGCATGCACCAATACATACACAAACCACATATATCCCCAGTGCAAGTGAAAAATACTAGCCATGTAAAGGTTACTCCTCTACCTACTAATGATAAAGGATAAACATTGGATTATCCAGACAGGTGCTTAAAAATATTAATATACCAGCTTTATATTATTATTATATTATAGATTGGATAATAGAGTACTATAGTATATTCAGCTGCAACCTAAAATATCCCCCAAAAAATAAAACAATAAAAAATAAAAAATTCCCATGTACAGGAAAGTGATATAGGAAATAGGTCGAGCATAAAAGTGTCAGGGACCAGGAACCAGACAGAGACAGAACTAGATGCAAACACACCTTTATTAATAAATAACAAATAAATAACAAAAGCAAAGTCCAGGAATCAAGCAGGGGTCAGTCACCAGAGCGGGTAGTCAGACAAGCCAGGATCAGGAGCACGGAGAGCAGCGGAGTCAGGAACAAGGCCGGAGTCAGGAACCAGGAGCAAACAGGAAACACAGGAACAAGGAGACTTCTGGGGAACAGGAAACCACGCAAGGGCAAGGAGGTTCTGGGATTTGCTGCTTAAATAGGCAGCACTGATTAGCAGCAGGGTTGATTACTACTCTCAGGTGAGTAACCGTGGCAACATGCAAAAGGAGCTGATAGTAATTGCAGCTGAAAACTCTTTCACTGATACAGAAAGGGTTGCTGTTTAAAACAGCAAAGAAACCCTGACAGTACCTCCCCCTCAACGACTCCCCCCATCTCTGCTGGTGGGTCCGGGCTTCATGGGGAAGCGGGCGTGAAAGGAACGAAGGAGGGATGGTGCATGGACATCAGAGGCTGGAACCCAGGAGCGTTCCTCTGGACCGTATCCTTTCCAGTGCACCAAGTATTGGATCTGTCCTCTGAAGACTCGTGAGTCAATGATGCTGCGTATTTCATATTCCTCATGATTGTCAACCAGAACAGGACGTGGACGTGGCACTGAGGTGGTGTAGCGATTACAAACCAACGGTTTCAAGAGGGAAACATGGAAAACATTTGAGATGCGCATGTTAGCAGGGAGGTCAAGTGCGTAAGCTACAGGGTTAACCCTTCGAAGAATACGAAATGGCCCAACGTATCGGGGTGCCAGTTTTTGTGAGGGAACACGGAGGCGTAGGTTGCGAGAAGACAGCCAGACCCTCTCTCCGACCTGATAGGTAGGAGCAGGAAGGCGTCTGCGGTCGGCCTGGAGTTTGTATTTCTGCATTGCGCGTTGCAAAGAGTTCTGAACCTGCACCCAAGTGGAACGGAGTTCCCTGAGATGTTCCTCCAATGCCGGTATCCCCTGTGGCAAAAACGTATCAGGCAACATGGACGGTTGAAACCCATAGTTCGCCAAGAATGGGGATAGCCGGGAAGAGGCATTAATCGCACTATTGTGGGCAAACTCCGCCCAGGGTAGCAGATCAGACCAGTTGTTCTGGTGGTCAGAAATGTAGCAACGCAGAAACTGTTCCAGTGTTTGGTTAGCTCGTTCTGCTGCACCATTGGATTGCGGGTGGTAGGCCGAGGAGAAGGAAAGCTGAATTCCCATTTGTGTACAAAAGGCTCTCCAAAATCTGGACACGAACTGGCTACCCCTATCTGAGACTATCACTTTAGGTAACCCATGCAAACGAAAGACCTCCCGAGCAAAAATTGTTGCAAGTTCCTGGGAAGTAGGTAGTTTTTTCAAGGGAATGCAATGTGACATCTTCGAGAATCGGTCAACAACCATGAGAACGACTGTATTGCCATGGGAGACCGGAAGATCTACGATAAAATCCATGGACAAGTGGGTCCAGGGTCGTTCACCATTAGGTATTGTTTGCAGGAGACCCACTGGAGGGCGTCGTGGGGTTTTATTTTGAGCGCACACAGGACAGGCAGCTACAAAAGCGGTGACATCCGAACGGAGACTAGGCCACCAAAATTGCCGGGAGACGGACCAAATTAACTGGTTTTTGCCTGGATGTCCAGCTGCTTTGGAGTCGTGGTATGTACTTAATAGTTTAGTACGGAGGTTAATCGGTACAAAACAATGGCCATTAGGTTTCTCTGGAGGAGCATTAATTTGTGCAGCCAGAATCTCCTCGCCTAGGGGTGATGTGAGGCTAGTGCGGATGGTTGCCAGTATATGGTCCGGAGGAATCACAGGAGTAGGGGTTATCTCCTCTCTGGATGGAGGGGAGAACTGTCGAGACAAGGCATCAGCCCGAATGTTTTTAGTACCGGGCAAGTAAGAAACCACATAGTTGAATCTTGATAGGAAAAGAGCCCATCTAGCTTGCCGGGGGGAAAGCCGCTTAGCCTCGGAAAGATATGTAAGATTCTTGTGGTCTGTGAGGATGAGGATTGGCACTGAAGTACCTTCAAGAAGGTGCCTCCATTCTTTGAGAGCTAAAATTATGGCTAGAAGTTCTCTATCACCAATCTGGTAATTGCATTCCGCCGGGTTCAATTTCCTCGAGAAATACCCGCACGGATGCCTGGAGCTCTCAGGGTTAGGACGTTGAGACAGGAGGGCGCCTACTCCTGTCTCAGACGCATCGACTTCCAGAATGAATGGTAAGGCAGGGTTAGGGTGTGCCAGTATAGGAGCAGCAGCAAAGGCGACTTTGAGAGACTCAAAGGCAGTAATGGCTTCCTGTGACCAATGCTGTGGATCAGCATCTCTCCTGGTCATGTCCGTGAGAGGTTTAACCAAGGAAGAAAAGTTGCGTATGAACTTCCGATAATAATTGGCGAAGCCCAGAAAACGTTGTATAGAGCGAAGACCCGTAGGTCGAGGCCATTTTAGTACAGCCGAAAGTTTCTCTGGATCCATAGAGAATCCAGCATCTGAGATAACATATCCCAAGAATGTGACCTGTTTGCAGTTAAACTCACATTTCTCCAATTTGCAGAACAGATTATTTTCTCTAAGTCTCTGTAGAACACGAGAAACGTCTGCGTGATGGTTCTCGAGAGATGTGGAATGGATAAGAATATCATCGAGATAAACCACCACACATTGCTGCAGCATATCTCGCAGGACGTCGTTTATAAATTCTTGGAAAACCGCCGGAGCATTGCAAAGACCAAAGGGCATTACTAGGTATTCGTAATGGCCGCTCCTGGTGTTAAATGCGGTTTTCCATTCGTGGTCCTTTTTTATCCGGACGAGATTATATGCCCCTCTCAGATCAAGTTTAGTGAAGACCGTTGCTCCCTTGAGGCGGTCAAATAACTCCGTGATCAATGGAATGGGGTAGGCATTCTTAATAGTAATGCGATTGAGACCCCTATAGTCGATACAGGGTCTCAACTCGCCATCTTTTTTTTTCACAAAGAAAAAGCCGGCCCCGGCAGGAGAAGATGACTTCCGAATAAATCCCTTAGCAAGTGCATCGGTAACATACTCCTCCATGGCTCGATTCTCTGCTACAGACAGTGGATAAATCCGGCCACGGGGAGGAATGGCACCAGGTTGGAGTTCGATACCACAGTCATACGGACGGTGCGGTGGCAGAACGCTGGCTTGACCTTTATCAAATACATCTTGGAATTCTTGGTACTCAGCGGGTAAGGAAGAGGCAGAACATGTGCCCAAAACTTTGACCGGTTTCTGGAGACAGGAAAATGTGCATTGCTGGGACCATGATAATATCTCAGCTTTGCGCCAATCAATTATGGGGTTATGCTTCTGTAACCAAGGGTATCCCAAAACAACCTGGTAATATGGAGAGGAAATGACCTGGAATTGGATCGTCTCATGATGTAGAGCCCCTACAGCCAGAGATATGGGCACGGTTTCTTGGGTCACGTGGGTTGGCTGTATTGGTCTGCCATCGATGGCTTCGAAGGCTAGTGGAAAGTCGCGAGGCTGTAAGGGTATAGAGTGCTTTGATGCAAATGCACAATCTATAAACAAGCCTGCGGCCCCAGAATCAAGAAATGCCCGGGTTTTAATGGATGAATCAGGCCAGGAGAGGATAATAGGCACCAAGGGTTTGCCCACATATATCTTTGGGTCTGCAGAAAGACCACCCAAGATCTGCCCCTGACAGTATCTTGGGTGCGGGCCCTTTGCCGGACGAATCGGGCAAAACTTTAACATGTGACCGTGGTGTCCGCAGTATAGGCACAGGCCCTCCCTCCTCCTAAAGGCTCTCTCCTCAACCGAGAGGCGTGAGAAGCCTAACCGCCTTGGCTCCACACAGACAGAGGACTCAGGACCAGGAGGCATGGGAGGTGAGGGAGGTTTGGGTGGGCAAGAAAAGCTCGGTGCCAAATATACAGGAGGCCTCCGCAGGCGCTCCCTGGATGAGGATCTCTCTCGGAGTCTGATGTCAATGAGGGTGACAACTGATATCAGTTCCTCGAGATCTTTAGGTAATTCTCTGGCTGCAATCTCATTTTTAAACACATCGGAGAGGCCCTGTGCAAAGGCAGCCACGAGAGTCTCGTTGTTCCAGCCACCCTCTGCTGCCATGGTACGGAATTCACTGGCATACTCGACAATAGTTTTTGTGCCCTGAGCATTAGACATGAGTAGTTCGGCAGTAGGGGTGGAGCGAGCTGGAATATCAAAAACCCTTTTAAAGGACGCAACAAATTCAGGGTAATTGTAAATAATAGGCTTCTCTGCCTCCCAGAGAGGTTTTGCCCAAGCTAGGGCCTTTTCAGACAGCAAAGAAATCATGAAGTGAACTTTGTCACTGTCTGTAGGAAATGCCTGGGGCAGGATTTCAAGGTATCCTTTAACCTGATTTATAAATTCTTTGCACTGAGCTGGGTTGCCCCCAAAACACTGAGGGAGCGGGACAGACCCAGTCATTCCTCTAGCTGCTACAGGTTTGGGGCCTACAACCGGTGCTAGAACAGGAAGTGAGGCAGAGACGGCCGCAATCGCAGGCTGGCCGGGTACTGGATCCAGATGGGCATACTGGTCCAAATAGTGGTTCTGCTGGTCCCACCGGGTAAGTAGGTTAGGTATAGGTGTCTTGCCTGTACCATCTGTATTCATGGCCCTTGCGTAATGTCAGGGACCAGGAACCAGACAGAGACAGAACTAGATGCAAACACACCTTTATTAATAAATAACAAATAAATAACAAAAGCAAAGTCCAGGAATCAAGCAGGGGTCAGTCACCAGAGCGGGTAGTCAGACAAGCCAGGATCAGGAGCACGGAGAGCAGCGGAGTCAGGAACAAGGCCGGAGTCAGGAACCAGGAGCAAACAGGAAACACAGGAACAAGGAGACTTCTGGGGAACAGGAAACCACGCAAGGGCAAGGAGGTTCTGGGATTTGCTGCTTAAATAGGCAGCACTGATTAGCAGCAGGGTTGATTACTACTCTCAGGTGAGTAACCGTGGCAACATGCAAAAGGAGCTGATAGTAATTGCAGCTGAAAACTCTTTCACTGATACAGAAAGGGTTGCTGTTTAAAACAGCAAAGAAACCCTGACAAAAAGACAGTAAAGTGTAGTAAAGCCTATCTCCCTGTAAAACTAACTGGATAGGTAGAGGAGTAAAAGAATAAAGGAGTGAAAAATCAAATAAAAAAAAAACTAGTGAGAGTGAGGCATGTCTATAAATCAGATAGACTTCCTACAGTGTATAGTGATAAGTGCCCTAAACACACACCAAACAAGAATTTTACCCTGTCGACGGTGCACATTGTACTGCACTGAAACTCGCGTTGGGAGTTTTGTTTGGAGTGTGTTTAGGGCACTTTTCACTATGCACTATGCCTTTTTTGAAGTGTGTTTAGGGCACTTATCACTATTTATTGCCCAAGGGTACATACTGAGAAATGTACCTTTCTAATATTTGTTTGAATAGTTTCCATTTATCCTCAGTGTCTCTTTTACTAAGGAATTTATGCCAGTCAATATGTTGTAAAGCTGTCCTAATCTTATTGAAATTGGCTTTTTAAAAATTATACGTTTTACTATACCCCACGTGCTTCTGCTGTTTTGAGTTTATTTTAAAAATTACCATATTGTGATCACTATTTCCCAAATGCTCCCCTACTTGAATGTTGGTCAAAAGATCAACATTGTTTGTTATAACGAGATCCAGGCAAGCATCCTTTCTAGTTGGTGCTTGTACCAGTTGTGAGATGAAGGTGTCATTTAACACATTCAAAAACCTGATTCCCCTTTGCTGAAGTACTAGTCACTCTATCCCAATTTATGTCCGATTAATTAAAATCTCCAATAATTAATGTGTTACCCCGATTTGCAGCTTTTCCAGTTTACTCTAACAGCTGTTCTTCCTCATTAATATTTACATAAGGTGGTTTATAACATATCCCAACCAATAATGGATTTGCCTTAGTTTGCCCCATGTAGATATCGAACCCATAAAACTTCCACATTTTCCTCGTCACACTCCACATGCCTAAGATTTGACTTTAACTCATGGTTGACATATAAACATACCCCACCACCCTTCTTGTTTTTCCTTTTTTTTTTTTTATTCTTTATTTTTCAGTTTTTTAAACTTGGCATAAACAGTAAGACAAAAGTTATAGCATATCGGCTTGTGCAAAAGCCTGTAGTACATGTCGTGCAATTCCACTTTGTTATGCATTATGTAGTTCAGTACATTATCTTGTTACTCTGCTCATTTCTACTGTCAACCAAGGTGTATTTTTAGGAGAGTACACTGAAAATAGCGATAACCAGCTGCCAGTCGACTTCCGCCATGTACATTTTTTTTTCTCATCTTCTGTATCCACAGTGCTTGTACCGCCTTTTTGCTTATATTATGTATCTGGTATACGCTTGGTCCCATGTAAAGCATGGGATAGGAATAGAGAAAGGTAAAGATAGACATTTAGAAAGAGATGAGGGGGCACTGGAGTGAGTGGCAGGGAACAGGGTCGGCCGGTCCTTAACGCTTGTGACTATGTTGCATTCCTATTGGCTCTGGCTATGGCGACTGTCTATCTTGTCTCCTGGCTCCTCATGGGGCTCCTCTCACTCACCTCCCTGTCTCAATGGGCTGTTATCCCAGGGTTCCCATATTTTTTGGAACGCTACTGTGGTGCCCTTCACCCTAGCTGTTAGGTCATCCATTAATCTGCTATCTTTGATCCTAGAAAATATTTCGGTGAAGCTCGGTCCTTCCGGCGCCAACCACGCTGTTGCTATCACTCTACGTGCGCGTAATGTGATCTTGTGTAATAGTTTTTGTTCCATTCTAGTCCACCCCTCTAAAGACCTATTCAGGAGGTAGACCCAAGGGTCCATAGCTGGTGATCTATGGAAGATCTGTTGCACTAAGTTCTCGACCGATTTCAAAAATTTATTTATAGTTGGGTATTCCCACCACATATGTATGTATGTTCCTCTACTACCACACCCCCTCCACCAGTCATCTGTGTTTATTTGATGCATTCTAAAAAGCTTCACTGGGGTGGTGTACCATCGGAACATGGTTTTCCACGACTGCTCCTGAAGCGCACATTGATGTATTTTTGTTTGCATCCCAGATTTCCTGCCATTCAATTCCTTCCAGGACCACGCCAAGGTCCCGCCCCCACTGGTCTGTGTAGGTCAGTCTGCCCCACTCTGTGTTTTCGGAGCTAGGCGCTTTCTCTGTTGCGCAAAGCTTCTTGAAGAAGGTCAGCTGTCTGCAGGCTTCTATTTTGATGTGGGGGCGGTTGGCGAAGTCTCTAAGTTGCACGAATCTGAAGAAGTCAGAAGGTGTTAAATGATGATGTTGCTTAAGGTCTTCAAACTGTACTATTTCTCCCACCTGGAACATGTGGCCTATCCTCTGTAGACCTACCCTTTCAAGGTTGCGGAATTCCCTCCAAGTATGTGTGTGTCTGTCAGCAAGTATGTGTGTGTCTGTCAGTGACTATGTGTGTATGTGTCTGTCAGTGAGTATGTGTGTGTGTGTCTGTATGTGTGTGTCTGTCAGTGAGTATGTGTGTGTGTCTGTCTGTGAGTCTGTGTGTGTGTATGTCAGTGTATGTCTGTCTGTGAGTGAGTGTGTTTGTCTGTGTGTGTGTCTGTCAGCAACTATGTGTGTGTGTGTGTCTGTCAGTGAGTTTGTGTGTGTCTGTCTGTCAACGAGTATGTGTGTGTGTCTGTCTGTGAGTATGTGTGTGTGTGTCTGTCAGTGTGTGTGTGTCTGTGTGTGTGTCTGTCAGCAAGTATATGTGTGTGTGTGTGTGTCTGTATGTGTGTGTGTCTGTTATTGTGTGTGTCTGTCTGTGTGTGTGTGTGTCTGACTGTCAGTGTGTGTATGTCTGTCAGTGAGTGTGTGTGTCTGTCTGTCTGTCAGTGAGTATATGTGTGTGTCTGTCAGTATGTGTGTGTGTGTGTCCCACATAAATGTAAACCTTGTTTATGTGGCCCGTGCCACACTTTGAGTTTGACATGCTTGGTGTAAGCTATTGCCTCTAGTTCCCCCATTTTATTATATAGGCTCCTTCATTAGTAAGCATAGATTTAATATGAGTCATTTGTACTTTTTGTGAATTTTCAGCAATATTACATACCTCCTCTGTTCTGAGTTTCCCCTCCCCCATCTCCACCACTCTTATACTGAGCTAAAGCCCATCTCCTTTCTATCCTATCTCCATTTTCTAGATTGCTTTAATTCCCCCGCCCCCCTACTACTAGTTTAAAATCTCCTCCAACCTTCTAGCCATCCTATCCCCCAGCACAGCAGACTCTCTTCCGTTTAGGTGACTATACAGGTTGTACCCAAGCGCAAAATCGGCCCAGTGCTCTAAAAACCCAAAACCCTCTTCCCTGCACTAAGACTTCAGCCACGCATTGACCTCTCCCGCTGCCTTTTTCCCCCAACTTCAGGCCCAGCCTTCCAAATTGTGTTCGGGGCCATTTCAGTAATGGAAATGAAATAGAGATTAAGTCATCTACCTTTAATAAGCAAAGTCTGTTGAGGTGTGCCGATACCGACGTATGTGGTAGGCCTGTATATAAGTGGGCAAAAGGAATACCAATCTTGCTCAAAAGATAGTTATTACGAAACCACATGACATCATACCAACATATCTATGAGGACATCTTAAGAAGTGCTTTCTTTTTTCCTTTATTGGTTGAGGTATTTAGACAGCATAGGCTGACGACTTCCAGCAGCCCAAGGCTTTGATTGCATGTACCAGAATGTCTTGGCTCAAGGCAGTGGATGCTGCCACTTTCCTGAATGAGTGCCCAGAATATTTGTTGGCATTCCAGCCGAGTCGTGTCAATAATAGTCGTAAATATACCATGAATTTAGAAGTGGTGAGGGTAGCCCTGTGAAGTGACAGGAGAGGGAGTGAAGGCATGAATGGTTACTAAAAGTAGGTATGCTTCAAACACTGTCATTGGGCACCATGAATTGTCAGTGGGGTAGTAATGGTTAAGAACGTTTTGACCCATCTGACTAGTTGTGGTTACGCTCAGAACGTAATGGTTTTGTTGTTTGTGAAGGTATGAGGTGCGATGGCAATTTTGACCATCGCGTTGCCTCATGATGGTGAACTCTCATAGCCTAAGAAAACCATAGAAAGCCAAGTATATGGCTGTTTTAAAAACGGAGTTTGAATGTGGTTTAAAAGGTGCCGTATCCAGTAAGCCTGATATATGTTTGAACAGATGTATGTCAATAGGGAACCTACGTTGTGGAGAAGGCCCGTTGCTTTGGATATACCTTTATGAATGGTTTTGATGGGGTAGGATGTGAGGAAGCCTGGGTTGTTGGGAAAAGTTGAAAAAATGTGGTGTTGGATGCCAGTGAGGTATAAATTGATGGTGTTATGGCTTCAGCTTGAGGTGGCAGAAAGTGGTGAGAGCCACCAAGATTGTAGTGTCAAACTAGTTGGCCAGGTGGTGACCTGTCATGAACCTATTATACAAAACTAAAGCCCTGTCATATGCATTGTGTGTTTTTTGATAACGACAGTTTTGCCAATTTGCTATGACGTAGCAAGTCTTCTAATACATGATTAGATCTTGGAGCCGGGGCTTGGTCGTGCTATTGGTGAGGCTGTCAGTAGGACCTTCTAAATGCCTGAAATTGCAGACGAGATAACTGGTCAGCAGTCGTGTTAAAATGCCTGGTATATGATAGCATATCAGAAAACTGGTGACCGGCTGCCAACCCCATCAGTCTCCTGATAATTTCATGATCATTAGGGAGGAAGATCGGCCTTTGTTTATGACGTGGCAAATTGCCAAATTATCAGAGAAACATCACACCGGTCTCCCTGCCCATAAATGACCCCATGTCACTGCTGTGTCTACTATGGGGTAGACCTCGAAGAGTGCAGAGTTCTTGTAGAATCCTTCAATCTGTCTTGCTTCCTGCGGCCACCTACTCCGGAGCCATTTTTTGCTGCTGCTTCAGTCCATATGGTGGGGAAGTCTACAGATACCTGAGGGAGGAACATGCCTTTCCTCTTTTCAACTTGCGAGAAACATGTTCCACATGTGTGTTTGCTGGTCAAGGGGGATAAGGCTGTAGTCGTCTGGGAATGTAGGGAGAAGGCATGTCAAATTTGAATGAACCAAACAGTGACTGCAGTTCTTTCCTGTTACCTGAGCCTATATGTAAGTAGTGGTAGGCTGTCTTTTTACTGAGTCCATCTGTATGCCCAGAAAATGGTTTCCCCGTGACCAAACCAATAGGGTTAGTTCTCCAGCTAGAGAAGGGGTGTTCCCCAATGTTTGGATGGTGAGTGGACAATAGCCCAGCCGTAGCGTGAATATGTACTGACGTCAGGTACGGGGTCATAGCATATTATTCGTGCACAAGGCTTCCTCATGTGCCCTGAAACAATGAGAGCATACCTGCAAAAACGATATGTACTATAAGCACGAGCCCCAACATTAAAGTTGTCTGCCTTGCTTACTGCCCTCAAGGCGTCTGGAATGGCAGTGGTTGGGGTAGTGTCCAGTGTAACCGGGCATAGGTTTGTGGCATGTGTGGTTGCTGCACCTATCGCACAAGCTGTGGATTTAGCCCAACGAAGTGTCTAAGGAACAGCTCTGGATCCAGTTATCTCCAATCCATCCTTGCGTTGTACTGTGCCAGAGCTGTTGACGCCTTTGTTGCAAATGAACGGTGATAATAGCAGAAAAACGAACCACCATATTTGTTGCCCCCATCCACCATCCTGTGCAATATAAAGGTCTAGCTCCTCTCTTCTATGTGGGTACCCAGAACACAGCCCATCTCTGTAAATCATAAAAGCAATCACAAAGTCAGGGATAGATAGTTAGCTGAGTCTCGGGTCTATAGCCTGCAGGACCCTCAAGATGTTGCCGTATGAGTAGGAGCGATTCTCTACGACGTGCTGGGAGGTAATCAGTAGAGAGGCGAGATTTATGTTTTTCCCTCCAGGATGTGTTTAAGATTTGCCGGTTCCCTATGGCCAGGTTACTGGCCTGAGACCCCAAGCTGGTGGGTGTAATATTACCGAGTCGAGACTGAGAGGAGCCGCCATCTTGGTTTTGAGGGGCTCTGGTGTTACAGCTGGAGAGCTACGAGCTTCCAGCTTATCATTAATTTGTCCCATGGGGATACTGGCGAAGCAATCATGGTATGAAGTTTGATGATGCATGTGCCACTCGTGCCTTTGCCAGCGTCTGTATTCTAGGTATATGTTTGCATCTGTCTAACCGTTCAGCTTTCCTGGCAGTAGCTGGGAAAGGGATGCTGCGCCTACGTAGTTTGGCCGTGATGCGGGGGATAGTCATGATCTTATGGAATGATGGATACCGGTGTCGCCCTTACGTGTGGGGGTAGCGGTCCTGGCTGGAGTACTGGGGATTGAGATATCATCTCCTTCGTCTGGCTCCTGGGACATAATGAAGATATATAGGAGGCATGCGTTTAGGACTGAGGATGTATATGGTATGATAGCTAGTGCCAAGAGGCGAAATGATTCACTAGTTTGGTGGCAAGTGAGTCCCTACTAGTTGCCAAGTGGCTCGAGAGGCTCTATCAATGATTGGCTGGAGGGGTATCCTGCGGGTTGTTGGCTTCTAGATACCAGAGTAATCGACTGGGGTGAGGGTGTGACGAGCGAGGCGGTTAGCTATGCTTTGGCCCGTGGGGTATATTACCTCTTGCATGGAGGATGGGTGTTGGCCTCGCGGGACCACTATCTCTACGACAGAGAGTGCCTGGGAAACTACCTAGATGGCCGTTAAGTTATTGTTTATGATAGGTTCCCTATAACTTTGTAACCATGAGTACAGGTGCGGGAGCAAAACATCTGTTGGTCAGTTGTATACTCAGATCTGCCCTGTGGTAGTCTGAGTTTCCTGCTGCTAGGGAGGGACGCCTAAACAAGATGGTAAGTCATAGAAAAGTGGGAAGGCAGTACATATGTACGTTTATATAACCTACACAGTCTACCTTAAAGCCCCCCTATCCGTAGTCTTTAATTCAACTACGGCCTACCCCACTATGACTTTGAAGAGAAGTGTCATGCTGTCTTAGCTCGGAAACGTGCAATATATGACTTGGACGTGCCAAGCTTGTCTAAGCTTGGTGCTTGAATCTGTAACACATGTCAATAGTGTCATTATTGGTTCCATAACTGTCTGCTCAGTACAGTCTAAACCCTCTAATAAGGTCTATGAATCCTGAAAGCAGACCTAGAGATCACAACTGACAAATACCAGGTTCCGCCTTCACGGAACATTTAATATTCAATGATACAGCAATACACCTCTAACATACAAAGGATACAGTAACTATATATATGAAGATAAACGTAACAAGGCCACCAGGTGGTAGTATGCTGCTCTGTAACCTGATCACCAGGTGAAAGACAAATTCTAACTTGAAAAATGAAGGAAAAAGAACCTAACGCCAGGTTTCAAATTAAGTGGGAGCCTGTTATGCAGAGGGCTAATTAAATTAGCGTAATAGCAAACAGCAAGGCAACATGGTGCAAAGGAACAACTCTACAATTATCAATAGTACTGTTTTAGCTTACTTTAATATGAATATCATCGATAATTAATGCACTACACAATCTAATTAACCATCTCTAACATAACTGTATATCCCTATGTTGGACCGTTGTGCCACTGTCAAGATTATTATGCATCATTGTAATGTGGCGTTGTGGTGGCTCTGAGTGATGAGCGTGGCACCGTGCTTGTTTATGACCCTCTGCCAGCCTGACTGATGAGGCAGGTAGTGCGTGGGTGAGCCCGTACTTACGGCAAGAGTTAGACTGCCGCCCTCTGTGTAGGACGGCTGCTATGGCAACGAGTGGCCACAGGCCACAAACCAACCCCTGTGAGACATTGTGGCTGTGCTGGCAGCGGCATGCCCTTGGGGAGGTGTTGGCGTAGTATGCGGCTATACCCTCCGGGGATAACCCTACCCTCCGTGCCCCTGGGGGAGGGTGGGTTCTTAATGGGTGGGCCGCTATGAAAAGTTTGAATCCCAACCAGCAGAGTATTGAGTAACGAGACAGTAGTGCATGATTTATGCTCTAAATACCACTGAAGATGTTTAAAACAAAACTACACTGGATCTATGTATTAGTGTTATGTAGATTATGAACCATTTAAGACAACATATGTGGGTGGTATCAGGTGTGAAAATTCTGGATTGTTTGAAAAAGCAGGGTTAAAAGATGCAGATTAAAGTTATACCGTGAAATTCGAAGGTTCTGGTATGCCTATTGCAACACCCAGAAGTGAGGGAGTCTGACTTGTAATGAAAAGTCTCAAAACTGGATATGGGCAGAAATTCCACCAAATATTCTGCCTTAAACTAAAATTGGTTTGGTGTGCACCTGAAATTAGGTGCAAGGGGATCCAGGAGTCAGTTCACTTAAAAGGCTTCTCTATGTCCAGATAGTTATGGAAATATATATATGGGGTGTATGACTTTAAATCTGCTAAAGGCAGAATTAAATTGCTACACACCAAAAAATACTCTACTTATAATTCTAAGATATAAACTGCAAAAAAAGCTGTAGAGGAAATATAGGAAAACAGTATGAGGAACTGCTTCCTATTCAGTTGTCTATCTTTAAATCTGTGACCTTTACAATATATACTAAAAATCACACACTGTGACAGAAAAAAATATATAGTAGCCCCACTTCATCAGAGACAGAAATTTTATTATTTTTATTATTATTACTATATTTTTTTTTCTGTCACAGTGTGCGATTTTAGTATATATTGTAAAGGTCACAGATTTAAAGATATACAACTGAATAGGAAGCAGTTCCTCATACTGTTTTCCTATATTTCCTCTACAGCTTTTTTTGCAGTTTATATCTTAGAATTATAAGTAGAGTATTTTTTGGTGTGTAGCAATTTAATTCTGCCTTTAGCAGATTTAAAGTCATACACCCCATATATATATTTCCATAACTATCTGGACATAGAGAAGCCTTTTAAGTGAACTGACTCCTGGATCCCCTTGCACCTAATTTCAGGTGCACACCACACCAATTAAAGTTATACCGTACTTGCCACATGACACAGAGGGAAACCCCTCTTATAAATATCATATCTAATGTCACAACAATTGTGCCCTATACTCCCCCTCATGTACACAAACCATAATCCATTCTTAGTAACATAATTGTGTGGGAACGTTGTTTCCCTACCAGAGTTGTTATCAGTCACTTTATGTGGCATTGTGTGGCTGTGAGTGATGGGATTTGAGCTGCCTTTGTGCTTTCCCGCCTATTCTGCCATTGCAGAGCTGTGGTGTGATCGCACTTTATTGCCGGATATAGACCAACGGCTGTGGAGGGAGCACACCTTGCCACGACCCCGCATTTCCGCATTAACTCCTTAAGGATGGCGGCCGCGCTATGCCGTCATTTGGAAACCGTCTCTATCGCCTGCAGATGGCATAGTACTTCCCCGCCGTCCTGGCCACTTACCTGCTCATCCCAGGCAGTCCCCCTGTGTCTACCCTTCCATGTCCTTCTTGATGGGGGGAGAAGACCTGGGGAAGCCGTTATGTGCTAATTACAATGTGCCTGGCACCTAACCTCCAAGTGCCTTGTACAAGTTCACATAAAATCAACTCTTTATAATGAAGAATCTTTCCTCATTGGATTCTTGATATTTTAAGACTTGTGCCATGACAAAGTATTGTGTCTTCTTGTACGTATAAGAGGTTACCTAGGTATATATATATATTTAAGTTTAAACTTCCAAAGTACAAGTCCCATGTTGAGCGCCATTTGTAACCGCAGACGGTTTCCCCTATTTACCACTATAAAGTCTTAAAGCAGAGAATTTAGCAGGGCTAACCATACAGATATAGCCATAATATATTAGAGTTAGTAAGAGTTTCTCTATTTAAAATATATAAATAATTGAGAATACAATATAAAATAGGGATTGTCTTGGAAGCAATAAAGTTTTGTCTTTTTAAATATTTTATTAAATAAAAATATACATATTATATACATATAAAATCCATTACAATAATGTATAGCAGAGTTTATAAGATTAAAGTATATGCTTGCAATATCAGTAAAATAGAATAATATACCCTCCTGAACATGTCAACCTCTCTCTGTCATGATAAAATGGAGCAGCGTCTCTGTCTCCAAAATCTCTCCTCTGTGTCCTAAAGCTAAGTACACATATTTATACCTTAGATGTTCAATTAGGTCATTTTAGGACCTACCTTAACTTGGCAAAGATACAAGGCCATAACTTGGTCATTTCACATGGGAACATTTTATCTATGTTTAGACTAAAACATTAGGGTGCACATGACATGGGAAATTCACTGACTTGGGGAATTACACTAACCTAGGACAAGAGGGCGTCCTAAAGTCTGAACACCAAATTCACTGAATATGGGTAAGAGGTAATTTAGTAAAGAAACATTGTATGTTCCATTTTTAACAACTTGTCAGTTTTGCAAAATCTCTTAAAGACAACGTATGCAGTTTAAGAAATACAGTTTTTATTCTAAAACTTGGAATATTTGCATTTGCCAATAACAATGGTAGTTTTCAAAAAAGGTTTATGAGCTGGTTTTGGTCAAAATTATATACCCAATCAGATAAATAAAATCAGAGTGATGCCATTTCAATAGGTTTCCTTTGGTGACGTACCGTTGTACAATTATGTGACACAAATTAGATATTTGATATTGCCTTGTGTACAAATGACATGTTAAAATAACTTGTTTCTCTCTTCCAGAGTCCTGCTCCAGTGTTGTTTGTCCTGGGACTCATTCCTGCGTGGTAGACCAAACAGGAAGTGCCCATTGTGTTATGTGTCGTTCCTCTCCATGCCCATTGCCTCTTGCCTCTGATCATGTACTCTGCGGGAACAACAATATTACATACCCGTCTGCCTGTCATCTCCGCAGAGCAACTTGTTACCTTGGACGTTCCATAGGAGTTCGTCACATGGGAAGCTGTGCAGGCATGTCCTTTTTTTTCTTAGAGCAAAATACATAATTTGTAGGACAGGTTTGAGTACCACTGGTTTAGTCATTACAATAGTCTTATTCTATGTTATGATACGGGAGCTCAGCCACAGCTGTTAATGTCATATCTTGTTTAAAGATGTGTATTGGTTGCAGATGAGTCATAAAATGCCACGTAGATTTTATACACTATATTAATATTTTTAGATCGGATATTATTCTTAGTAGGATATGGGCTAGGTCTTATAAACTTGTATAATCAAGTTATTTTGGTTTATATAGTCAGTTTTCAATGATGCACAGTGGACCATCACAATTTATTTCATAGCAATCCAAAATTAAGATGTACTTCTTTTAGGGCAGTGATGGCAAACCTATGGCATGCGTGCCACTGTTGGCACGCCAAGCCCTCTCTGTGGGCACACAGCCACAATAAAGGAAAATATTTTTTCCTGATTGTCAGCCGAATGGCAGGCCTTGGCTGATGGTCCAGGATCCGATGGCCATAAAAACACAAAGATTTTTCACACGGCAGCCGCCAGATATGAGCAGCATAGGGTATATGACATCATTTCGGCGGCGCTACAGTGCACAGGGTAGCGGCGGCATCCCTTACCTCCTGCATGCAGTGTGCAGAACTCCACCCATCACTGTACTGCAAGACAGAGCAGAGCCCACACAAGACTGTCCTGTCTGCATCTTGAATTACTGTCCTGTCTGCATCTTGAAGTACAGGTAGGGGTAAAGGGGCTTGCGGGACCTATTGTGTTTTAGATTTGGGATGTGCATTAGTTGGGGAGGGGGTCAGCAGTGTATTATATAGGAGGGAGGGGGTCAGCAGTGTATTAGAAGAGAGAGGGAATCAGCAGTGTATTAGATTTGGGGGAGGGGGTCAGCAGTGTATTAGATGGGGGAATGTGGTCAGCAGTGTATTAGATGGGGGAAGGGGTCAGCAGTGTATTAGATGGGGAAGGTGTATAAGGTACTTCTTTTAGGGCAGTGATGATGAATCTATGGTATGCGTGCCACAGCTGGCACGCCGAGCCCTCTCTGTGGGCACGCTGTCATAGGTCCACAGCCACAATAAAGGAAAATATTTTTTCCTGATTGTCCGCCCGCGGCCGCATTGGCAGGCCATGGCCAATGATCCAGCATCCGATGGCCAGAAAAGCACATAGATTTTTCATACGGCAGCCGCCGGATATGAGCAGCATAGGGCATATGACATCATTTCGGTGGCGCTACTGTGCACAGCGTAGCGGCGGCATCCCTTCTCTCCTGCATGCAGTGTGCAGAACGCCACCCATCAATGTACTGCAAGACAGAGCAGAGCCCAGACAAGACTGTCCTATCTGCATCCTGAAGTACATGTAGGGGTAAAGGGGCTTGGGGGACCTATTGTCTTTTAGATTTGGGATGTGCATTAGTTGGGGAGGGGGTCAGCGGTGTATTAGATTTGGGGGAGGGGGTCAGCAGTGTATTAGATTTGGGGGAATGTGGTCAGCAGTGTTTTAGATGGGGGAATGTGGTCAGCAGTGTACTACATGGGGGAGGGGGTCAGCAGTGTATTAGATGGGGGAGGGGGTCAGCACTATATAAGATAGGGCGAGGGGGTCAGCAGTGTATTAGATGCTGTGTTCTTCTTTTAAAACAAAAGATGCTAAAGTAGGGTAAATAAGCTGCAGAGTAAATAAAACATAAATAATCTATCTTCATTAGTTCCATGTTCATTATGTTGATGAAGCACTTCCAGAAATTTGCTAGCAATGTCATCTAGCTTATCATTTACACCCTAAAATGAACTTAGTATGTGCTCTTTGCAAGCTTTAAAATTAGTTAGCTGAGTTGTTTCTTCCAAGTTCTAACGTTATAAACAAAATTCTAGAGTTGGTGATTGGAAAAAATTATTTGTCTCAGAAAAGATTTCAAGAAACTTGTGAGACATTTAATATGTTTATGTAGCTATAAATTGTTTGAATCATGTCTTTTCTTAATTTGCAGATATCACCACATTTTCCATGGACCTTGATGATTCTCTGAAGAATTACGTGTGAGGGCAGCGTGATGTCAGTATATACATACTGGCCATTCCATGTGTATATTGTACATACAGTGAGGCATATTTATTAACTGGACGTGTTATTTAAATGTATCCTACAGGTTATTCTTCATATGAACAGAGACAGAGTTAACTGTAAAACTCTTGGTGATGGAAAAGACTAATATCGTATTACTACTTACAGCAGAATATTTGAAATATGAAGTTGTTATGCGCATTTAAATATGTTTCTTTGGAAGACTATGGTTATGATATGGGAAATTGAGTGTCTGTTCTTTCCAGTAGACAATGATAGCAACAGACACAGACCAAACTTTCTGATATAAAGAATCGTCTGGTAGTGAGGTGACACTTGTACAGGAGTGGTCTGCTTTAGTTTCAAGACTTTCAGATGTTTTTTTTTTTTTTTCTAGTAGTACATTTATGGCAGCTGGTGATGTCTGACATATGATACACTGATTTCACTAGCTTCATGTTTTTAAAGCTTATTCTATGTGCTTTGTATACAGCCCCTCTAGTTTGTGCGTCACTAGTATTTTTAGGGTTATATGTTCCCTGGTCAGCTTGGCAATATGCCCCTACACACAAAAAATAATAATCTTATATCCAGAACCTTTTCCCACAGAAGAGGGCCAGATACAAGACAAACTGTCTGATATATGAGCTATGTCATACAAAGAGACCCGTACCCACACAATGATCACATAGACACAATAAGATATCTGATAAGCAGACAAAATAGAAACACTGCATACACTTTTCCTGCAATAACTAATGGACATGTAAAAAGTTTGCCTTGGATACAAATTCAATTTCTCTGGAACTTGTAGACCTTGAAGGAGGTTTGTGAAAAGCTCTATCCTATAAATGTCACCTATTTTTCCCTTATTCTTTTTAATCTACAGTGCAGTGTAATTTTCCCAAAATAATTATTAAATTGGGCAAGATTCCACCAGATTGGGCACCAATATGTTTTCACTATGTAGATATTTGGAAAGAGGAAATCAAAATCTACTCTGATTCTGTAGCTTGACATTAAAACAATAATAGAGTTCTTATTATGCCCCTAGGGGCTGACACAGACAGTATATTTCAAAGGGCAAGGAAATCTGTCCCATTTCTCCTTGAGGATGAACTGTTCACCATAAAATTATATTAGTTGAGTGATTAATCCTCAGAAACAAAGGAACATGTTATATATAGAAACATGTTCACTTTCACATGACTTCTCAAGGACGGTTTATACCTTGTCTCATCTTCACATTTCTAAGTGTAATTTGCCTCTTATTGGTAGAGTTTAGAGTCCACATTGATGATTTTCTATTTTTCTATATATGTATTTCTCTCTTTTCTATTTATGAAAATAAAATAATTCAAATTCTGAGATTTGTCGCTTGCATTAAAAACTAGGGGGAAATGCAGACTGTCATTTGTGTACACCTTGCATACAGACACAGTCACATCAATTCCACTTCCTTTTTGTTTGCTGCACTCTAGTGTGTAGAATGTAGTATACACACTTGAAAATATTTTTTAATCCGTTGTATGTGGTATTTTCCATTCTACTATAGTCTGGACTTTTTCACTCCTGCAATAATCTAATATTCCACTAATAGCGGTTTTATTGATTTAACAGTATTTTAGCTAAAGTGTTGTTGCTCTGATCAAAAAAGTATTAAAAGCTGATGCAATCTTTGATAAAAAAAAAAAAAATTAAATATATTGCCTACGAACAAGGTAGGTGAAATATGAGGATATTTTCTTTTCTCTATTTTCTAAACATAAACTCCAATATGTCAGCAGGTAGACACATCATTCTTTTTTTTACAACAGGCTAATTAAAACTGCTGGTAAGTAAATGGGGAAAGCAGCTGCATATTGCAAAGAATGCTCTACCATTGACTAAGAGACTCTAGATGTAACAATTTTGTCTCCAAACAATGCCTTTTCTTCATATAAATAGATGCAATGCATTAAAACACTGAAAATACTGATCTTTTATGTTTGATATCTTTTTTTTTTTTCAAAGGGCGTGCTGAGCATATCCCATTAACCTGCATTTAACAGGTATAAAACATAGTTACATAGTAATGTGGGTTTAAAAAAGAGAGAATGTTATTGATCCAAAAAGAGACAAAAACAATGCAATGTTTTATTTTTAATGGTTTAGGTGATATCACCCTCCTTTCCATAAAACATAGCAATCTACAGTGCAGCACTAATGAAAAGACGTTTGCATGTTCTACAGAGCTGTACAATTGAAAAAGACAATACAATAAGAACAGACTGATATAACAGGTAGAGGGCCCTGCCCGTGAGTTTACAATCTAAAGGATTGTATAGACTGTACTTCTGTTATCTGGATATCCTGCACTATTTTTCTGCACTTTGTGTCAGATATTCTACATATATTCCATCAGAGTTCTTAATGGGATATACAGAAGAAGGTTGCTGTTGCTGCCATAAAGGCACAGAAAGCCCGCACGTACAGAGCCAAAACTTTAAATGGCTCTACAATTGTGAGCATTTCCGATTATATTTTTTCCATTTGTATTCACTTAAACAATATTTTACTATTATATACTTTGCGGTTTCCTTTTGTATATATGAAACTTCCTATGCTGCATGACCCCATGGGTAAGCTCTGATTTGTTTGCATGCAAACGTCTTTTCATTAGCGCTGCACTGTAGACTGATGTGTTTTACGGAAAGGAAGGTGATATTACCTAAACCCTTAAAACCCAGTGTTGTTCACTGTTTAATTTTTGGGGATCAATAGGAGTACCTATATAGTGCTATAGCTGCTAACACTTGGTATAAGTATAAATTGTTAGCGCATGTATAATTCACACACATCTTTCTTCCTCTTTGCATGGTTAACCTGCCACTAGTAACTGTCAATATGACAGCCACTAGAGGTGCTTCTGTAAAATAGCAGAGTAAAATCGCAGGTGATTGTTGCAGTGCTGCGTTTTCTAATGGAAAGTATTGGATTGGCTGAGATCATCAACACTGATTATCTCAGCTAAAGAGATGGAACATTCCCAACAAGACTGGAACTGCAAGATAAACAAAGTAAGTAAACTTCCTTTATTAACTGTGGCAGTGCTGGCCCAGTCACCTAAATGGTAACTATGGCACTATAGTGTTAGAAATACATATTTGTATTCATAACGCTATAATGTTCTTTTTTAGTTTTCATTCATGGAAATTTCACTGATTGGTTTGCTAAGCCTATATCACCTTAGTATTGCAGCCCAGAAATGAACTACCCTCCACCCCCCCATAATATCATACCCATATTCAACAGGGCTGGATTTATTATACGGTTGAGTAGACGTGCCTACAGATGCCCTTCACAGGAGGACACCTATCTCTATGGTAATTGTTTTTCCTTTTTTAATAGCTTTTCATTTTTTTATCTCTAATTTTTATATTGTATTTATTTCAAACACATACAAAATGACAAAATGGCATAGGAATGTGCACACTACATTAGTTTACAGAGGTTTACACCACAAATCTTGAGATATACAATCAAAAAATGAAAGACATCAATATAAAAGTAGAAAAGATAGAAAGAGAGGTTATAGAAATAAAAAAGAAAAAGTACCTCAGAGATACTAATGATTATAAAGCCGAAAATGTTAATCCTTTAGGCAAATCAAAAGTGTATCCCAATCAAAGAGGAAAAGAACCCTATACAAGATATAATGACCGTGATTTTTTTTTTAAGAGAAATAAATCACCATACAACAATAGAAATAGATCAAGGAGTAGACAAAGACATTAATGTCACACACTATCTAGAGATCACCAAAAACATATTAAACATTATGCACCACGAGAAATTAATTTCAAAGACATGATCGATATCACAGATCCTCAAGGGAAAGAAACATTAAGTCACATTACCAGTCCCCGTTAAGATCTCTTAAATACAGCAGATCTTCAAGGGAAAGAAACACTAAGTCACATTACCAGTCCCCGTTAAGATCTCTTAAATACAGCAGATCTTCAAGGGAAAGAAACACTAAGTCACATTATCAGTCCCCGTTAAGACCTCCAAAATACAGCAGTTACAGCCAAGCAGTACAATCCAACATTGCAGACAACCCTAAAAGATCAAACTCAATAGGGGAAGTAAATAGGGGGAAAAGGAACGATAAGGGACCAACCCCAACAGCACATACGACTAAGAGAGTAGAAAAGCAACCCACTATGCCTAGACCAGAACCCTCATCTTCTTTTTTATGGAAGGACTCAATCTCAGAGAGATTGAAACCGATACGCCAAACAAAAATCTGGGAGTCCCCAGGCAAGCATCAAAGGTCAATGACGCAAGAAAGAGAAATAGAAAGAGAGGAAATCTGGCACAGAGAAAAGAGAGGGAAAAGATAACAAGGGAAGGCATTTTTAATTTAACAGAAACAGAATTGTAACGGAACCGCTGGCACCCCGACCGGGTACCTTCCGCCGACGGATGCTCCTAGTGCTTTCCAAGGACTCCAAGCACTCTGCCTGACACCATAACCACTGCAGACCCCACAAACCGCCGCAGCTTGGTTGGGATCTTGCCGTCTCCACCCACTTTGGACCCAGGACCAGGGTCCAGCTTCCAGCAGGTCAACCTCTCTCCAAATTCCAGAGAGCAGGAACAGGAACAAGCTCTTAGCAGAGCTTAGTGATTATACCCTGGGGAGTATAGTGATTATAGCAATCCCCAGAGTGTAGTTTCTCCAATCCCCCAAACATGAGCCGAAACTTCATGAAGGTACAAGATGATCTGACTCCAATGAGCGTTTATTACTCCTTATATACAAGTTTTCAGGTCAGAGGCACACCCCCTGGACCTGGTGGTAAACTGTGACAAAAGGGACACAAACCAATGGGAACACTAATTAACATGATAACACTCTCACATACACAATGAAATCCCTCCTCTCCATCCTGGAGATAATTGGCTTAAGGCACTGCAGTAAACTCAATTATCTCCAGGTACAGAAAATATCTACATTTAACACTAACAGCAAAAATACGTAAAAGTACATAAAAATACATAATTCTTATTTTATTACACAGAACCCCCACATTTAACCTATCCCCAGATAGCTCGGATCTGAGCGCCCAATCTAGGTGAACAATAGACAGGAAACGGGGGAGGGGAAGAAACACACCTTCCCATGGATTCCAATGGGAAGAAACTGTCTTTAGAAGCCAATAAGCCCCAAATAGTCTTTTTTAAATGGCAATACACCCCAGGGCCATAGTCATGAGGAAGGAGGCTGGCAATCAGGCTCCTCCAAAAGCCGGGGGCAAAGGGCAGCTTGTCACCTAACAATCCAGGGACAAAAGGCATTTCGTCACACATCTCCCCTTTGGGGGGGAGACTAACCAGGTACCTGACCTGTCGGTCAGTGCCTGAGTTAGTCGATAAACCCACCCACAGTGAACAAGTACATGAGTAGCCCACCCACAACACACATTTACTGCACCTGGGTATTCCTCTGAGGTCACTGGGTAACACGCTTTGGGTGCTTGGGGGGCAGAGGCCAACTGCGCTCTGCCCCGATGCCAGCGCTTCGGCTGGGGCAGCTGGGTTAGGCCATGGCTGGGGAGGGGAAATAGTACTTACCCCCTCCTCCATGTGTCCCTGCAAGGGTAGTTGGGGATCTGGACAGGCTGTCCAACATCCCTGTAAGTCGGGTGCAGAGACCACGGTCTCCTCTGCACCTTCTGGGAGACTAGTGTCTCCTCTTTGTGGGGTAAGTTGCCACTGGGAAGGAAGGACGGCACCTTCGGCTCCCTGGGATACACACTGCCGCTGGGGAGGAAGGACGGCACCTTCAGCTCCCTGGGATACACACTGCTGCTGGGGAGGAAGGATGGCACCTTCAGCTCCCTGGGATACATACTGCCGTTGGGGAGGAAGGATGGCACCTTCAGCTCCCTTGGTTACACACTGTCCCTGGGGAGGAAGGACGGCACCTTCTGCTCCCTGGGATACACACTGCCGCTGGGGAGGAAGGACGGCACCTTCAGCTCCCTGGGATACACACTGCCGCTGTGGAGGAAGGATGGCACCTTCAGCTCCCTGGACTACATACTGCCGCTGGGGAGGAAGGACGGCACCTTCAGCTCCCTGGGATACATACTGCCGCTGGGGAGGAAGGACGACACCTTCAGCTCCCTGGAATTCACACTGCCGCTGGGGAGGAAGGGCGACACCTTCGGCTCCCTGTAACTTGCACTGCCGCTGGGGAGAGAGACCGGTTGTCTCTTCTCCCTTGTCAACACACTGCCGCTGGGGAGTCAGACCGACTGTCTCGACTCCCAGTGATGATGGTTGCTGCAGGGACGAGGGACCGACAATCTCCTCTCCCTGTAATGCTGTCTGCCGCTGGGGAGAGAGACCGGTTGTCTCCTCTCCCTTGACAACCCACTGCCGCTGGGGAGTCAGAGCGACTGTCTCAACTCCCAGTGATGATGGTTGTTGCAGGGACGAGGGACCGACAATCTCCTCTCCCTGGGATGCTGTCTGCCGCTGGGGAGAGAGATCAATTGGCCACAGCCCCAATCTCCGCAATCGGAGCTCAAATTCCCATGCCGCTCGATTCTCCTCATCCAACTTGCGCATGGTTGCGAGAATCGCCTGTGTTGAAAGATTCGGGCCATATCTGGCTAACCGCCTCTTGACCTCCTCCCTGTAAGCGTCGCCCTCAAAGCGATAGGTCATGTTTGCTGTGAACAGGGGCGCTGTACGAATACTAGCGTTGCCCTCAAACTGTAATTCCAAATGTTACCGTTGCCTCTGCGCTGCTTCTCCTCGCACTAGGACGCCATCCCACCGCTGCCACCACTGTAACGGAACCGCTGGCACCCCGACCGGGTACCTTCCGCCGACGGATGCTCCTAGTGCTTTCCAAGGACTCCAAGCACTCTGCCTGACACCATAACCACTGCAGACCCCACAAACCGCCGCAGCTTGGTTGGGATCTCGCCGTCTCCACCCACTCTGGACCCAGGACCAGGGTCCAGCTTCCAGCAGGTCAACCTCTCCAAATTCCAGAGAGCAGGAACAGGAACAAGCTCTTAGCAGAGCTTAGTGATTATACCCTGGGGAGTATAGTGATTATAGCAATCCCCAGAGTGTAGTTTCTCCAATCCCCCAAACATGAGCCGAAACTTCATGAAGGTACAAGATGATCTGACTCCAATGAGCGTTTATTACTGCTTATATACAAGTTTTCAGGTCAGAGGCACACCCCTGGACCTGGTGGTAAACTGTGACAAAAGGGACACAAACCAATGGGAACACTAATTAACATGATAACACTCTCACATACACAATGAAATCCCTCCTCTCCATCCTGGAGATAATTGGCTTAAGGCACTGCAGTAAACTCAATTATCTCCAGGTACAGAAAATATCTACATTTAACACTAACAGCAAAATACGTAAAAGTACATAAAAATACATAATTCTTATTTTATTACACAGAACCCCCACATTTAACCTATCCCCAGATAGCTCGGATCTGAGCGCCCAATCTAGGTGAACAATAGACAGGAAACGGGGGAGGGGAAGAAACACACCTTCCCATGGATTCCAATGGGAAGAAACTGTCTTTAGAAGCCAATAAGCCCCAAATAGTCTTTTTAAATGGCAATACACCCCAGGGCCATAGTCATGAGGAAGGAGGCTGGCAATCAGGCTCCTCCAAAAGCCGGGGGCAAAGGGCAGCTTGTCACCTAACAATCCAGGGACAAAAGGCATTTCGTCACAAGAATTATCCAGGGACCAAATGGGAATACTCCAAAAAGGTTGATATCAATAAGTTTGATTTTTTTGTTGATGTCAACAAATTCATTAGACAACTGTGTTTAAAAAAATTATTTTATTATAAAGAAGCTAAATTAAGTGAAGAAAATATATCGGAATATAAACACACAGAGTTAAAAGAAAAATCTAATTTTTACCCAAAACACCTCATTTCAGATGAGATAAAAACATTTGAATTAATGGTAATGAAAGAAGTGAAAAAAATGAAACCTCTGAAAAAGTACCATCGAAACATGTCTAAAAAAGAGAGAAAGGCAGTAAAAGAATTACAACAAAACAAGGAGATAGTGATAAAACCGGCAGATAAGGGAGGGGGGGTAGTAATTATACCAAAAAATAAATATCTACAAGAAGCTGAAAGAATATTATCGGATAAAGATACATACAAAGTCTTAGATAGAAACCCCACGGAGGATGTAAAGAAAAAATTCGATAACTATATAAATAAAGGGTTAGAGAAAGGTATTTTGACATCCCAAGAAGCGCAATATCTAACTACCCCCCACCCTATAGTGCCGGTATACTATCACCTTCCATAAATACATAAAAATAAGGAGGATCCCCCAGGAAGGCCCATAATATCAGGTATTAATTCTGTTTCAGCTAAAATCTCAGAATATTTAGATCACCTTCTACAGCCATTAGTCATCCGCAATCCTGCTTATCTAAAGGATACAATACACATTCTACAAGTTTTAGAAACTACATCTTGGCAGGAAGGGAATCTCTTAGTCACATGCGATGTAACTTCTCTTTATAGCATCATACCCCATGAAAAAGGTCTGGAAGCGGTGCAATATTTTTTAGAAAAAAACGATTTTAAGGAAGAACAGATTTTATTCATTTTAGAAGGGATCCTTTTAGTTTTAACGAACAATTACTTTTGGTTTAATGAGGTGTTCTATTTGCAAGTTAGAGGAACGGCGATGGGTACCAAGTTCGCCCCCAGTTCTGCCAATCTGTTTATGGCATACTGGGAAGAACAGTTTATTTATCAAGGTCATGCATGGGGGGCGAACTTGGTTAACTATCGCCGATATAGCGCCGATATATTTTTTATTTGGACATCATCTCATACAGACTTACTTACATTTATTGACTATCTTAACAATAACCAATGGAATATTATTTTAACCGCACAAATTAGCACACAACGGATTAACTTTTTGGATTTGGAGATCTCTATCATACAAAATAAAATTATTACGAAAAATCATTTTAAAGATGTAGACGCTAATAGCTATATTAGAAGAGAGAGTTGCCATCATATCCCTTAGTTGAGCAATGCTCCTAATGGACTATTCTTAAGATTAAGAAGAAACTGCACAAATGAACAGGACTATTTAGCACAAGCTGACAAAATCAAAACACAATTTTTAGAGAAAGGATATGATGAGACCTCTCTCCAATTAGCTTTAAATAACGTCCAACAAACACACAGGACGGAACTTCTGACATATAAAGAGAAAAAAAAAGATTTAAACTGGAATCAAGACATTTCATTCGTATGTAATTACCATGGCAATAACAAAAAAATAAATAAGGTTATAAAAAAACACTGGCACATCCTAAAAGATGACCCAATACTAAAAAATTTGCTACCAGAGAAACCTAAAATTATCTTTAGAGGAGCAAAAAAATTTAAAAAACTCTCTAGTTCAGAGCAGCAATAAGGAAAGAATAATTGAAAAAAACTTATTTTCAATGAGCAAGGGTTTCTACGGATGTGGACAGTGTCTGGCATGCAGAAACACTAAAAGTAGAAAAAGGCATTTAACAGATCTGGAGCCTTATATAGATAAAAAATTTGTCATAAAAGACCATCTAACTTGCCATTCGAAAGGAGTTATTTATGTCTTGAAATGCCCATGTAACCTCTTATATGTAGGACGCACAATCCGTAATCTAAACACCAGAATAGCGGAACATATAAGAAACATTAAAAATGGGGTAGAAACACACAGTGTCTCCAACCACTTTAAAATGATGCACCAACAAAATCCAGAAGGAATGTTCTTTTGTGCAATAAAATTAGTAAAAAAAAGATTGGAGAGGAGGGGATTATGTGAATAAAATAGGAAAAGAAGAAATGCGATGTATATTTAATTTTAATACTATGATACCACATGGACTAAACAACGACTTTGAATTATGTCATTTTATGAACTAGTTCTTATCATAATATTTCAGACTAAATCTATATATTTATATATCTATTTTAATTTATATTTTATTCCATATGTATTTTTAGCATAATATCATCCTTTTTATCCATAACCCCAAATTTTATTTAACATGATTCCATTAGCTTTTAGCATTTTAGCATCCCTTTAAGATACCATTTTTAATCGAAAAGATCAGATATATTGGGACGCATCATAAGTATTTTAATAATATCATGAGGTCTTAGAGTTAATAAGAAAAGCAATGTTCATTTAATATTAGATACACCCCATACATATATATATAGGGGTTTCACTTTCTTGCACTTTGCACTGTTTTATAAGAAAAAGTTTACAACAATTTTTATCTTTATTTTCCTTTTGGCACCATACTATATTGCACAATTATCCTGCACTTTATGTATTTATGCATGGTTACTGCATGAACTGCAACTTTATGTTTTACAATATTTGGAATATACATTATCCAAATTGTAATCATATGTGACTCATTACAGTTTTTATACCTTTATCTTGTCTAATACAATATACCCATATTCATATCCTCTTTCATAGAATGTACTAATGGAACGCATGTACTATCCTGGTTTATTAAGATGATCGCCAGAAGCAAAAGGGGTAGTTGGAACGCATGTGCGTTCCATTTAGGTGTCAACCGGAAGTTCGAGTAGCGGTCGGAACGCATGTGCGTTCCTTATTATTATTATTATTATTATTGCCATTTATATAGCGCCAACAGATTCCGTAGCCATAAGCTTTCCTGAAGAGATGGGTTTTAAGGCCCTTCTTAAATGATTGAAGACTAGGGGAGAGTCTGGTGGCAGTAGGCAAGCTATTCCATAGGGATATGATAGAAACATTTAAATATATAAAGGGAATCAACACAGTAAAGGAGGAAACTATATTTAAAAGAAGAAAAACTACCACTACAAGAGGACATAGTCTTAAATTCTAGGTAACCCGGAAGTAGGTGCCGGGGTGGAACGCACGTTGCGTTCCAGAAGCGCAAAACCCGGAAGTGATGAAAGGAGGCAAAGAAACAAGCAAACGAAGTTTATAAAAAGGACAAGAAGGAGGAAAAGAAGACTACAGCCAACTGAGGAAGCCTGTTAAACAGGTGAAACGCGTTTTGGACATTTTGAACATTTATTGGACACTTTCCATTTTGCATTTGTATATGAATTGTATTGTATTCCTATATTCAGTATTATCTGATATATGGACATTTTTACATTTTTATATTTACTACTTTTTAATAAATATATACCATTATTGAAGAATTACCTGTATACCAAGTATTCATTGGGGACCGATTAAGGAACATAAGGGGGGAAGACCAAGAAGCTGACAACAGAAGGGTCTGGACAACCCCCAATGGTCCAGAGACGTATACCTCTAGAGTCATATGACGGTATGACTCCAGCCTTGTGAGTTCTACTACTTCTTACCTTTGTTTTATTGTCAGTTACAGACATACTACGCTATTTTGCATTATATTTGTGTTTTACAGACTACTCAAGAGTTCACAGCTCCACCTATTATTTTGTATGTATTTTTACATGAAGTTATGTCCAACAATAATAGGTATAACAACAAAAATATAACAATAATAGTAAGATATACATCTATACAATTATTGAATTTCTAACAGAATATGCTAACTAACCTCTGAGTTTTGTCGTCACTGATGATAACAATTAGTGTTTGTGGTAGTGCAGAAGAAATCCGACAGGAGACTGCTAAGAGGGGTAAGAGAACCAGCAAGCACACCTGTTGAATAGAACAGGGGGGAGAGCAAGTTCAAGGCAGAAGATATAGACAGACCTAGGAGGTACGAGTAGCCTTAATTGGGTTCTGGGAAGTCAGAATGCCTCATTCCATATGGGCTGAAACTTAGAGATTGAGCTAAGCACTCGATATGACCTCTCTTTGTACATTCTAGTCTTTCCAAGTTGCATACTTTCCACTGTCACCAAGGGTGCTTTTGTAGTTTTATAGAAAGAAGGTATAGCTTTTTTGCTGCTATGAGAATGTGTGTAATCAATATGTCATAAAGTCTGGATACATGCCTAACAAGAAAGTTTTGTTTAGGAGTGGCAGTATCCACTGTTTACTGGATAACAGCGGTCCCTGAGGATCCAGGAGATCACACTCTAAAAATATGTGATACAAGGAGCCCTCTGCCTTTAAAAATTATCAACATGTCAATGGAGATTAAGGACACATTTGGGAGAGTCTTTAAGGCATTAGATACCACCTCATTATCATCTTTCTTGGTTGATCTAGGCATCAAGCTTCCCCATGAATCCGGATTAGAGCTATGCTCTATTCTTCTTTAGTGAAAGTCTTCTTTTAACTCATTTTCCCAATTGGTCATATATGATAGTTTGCTGTGTTGACAAAGTATTGTAGGTAATTCAAACATGTTTTGCAGGATGTGTTACTGCCATGCATACGTTTTCAAAATTAGCACATCCTGTGCTTTGTTTTCTCCAAGTACCATGCACTGTCAATGTGTGCTTTATTTGAATGTATGTAAAACGCTCTGACACACGTAGGTATTGAAGATCAATTTGGAAACTCAAGAAGGGTGCTTTTTTATCGTTTATTGAGTTTTCAGTGTTATCAAAGATAGTTCAGAGAATGATAAAGAGAGACGAACAGGCCTCAAGCGATACAATAATGTTCGGTCAGAAGACAATTGTAACATATAAGTTTTCCAATTTGCAAATAGTTGGGGGATATCCCATGTGGAAATAAATGATGCTCTGGTGTGTGATCCATAACTCATGTCATATCAAGCGCCTGAATTGTATCGGGAGTAAACCCATTATAGTTGTGCTAGCGATATTTTGTAATAACATATAGAATATCAACATCGTAAGTCGCTATCACACTTCCATTCAGCCGGTAGGGTATACCAGACTCAGGTGTGATCTGCAATTGCCATTTTGTATATACCACTCTGTCTTTAGCGTTTCCCTCCCCATAAGAGCGGAAAGAGATGCATGTCGAGTAGTAGTGTCTCTGAGAAACAGAAGAAAAGTGATGAAGATTATGAGGGAAAAGGGTAGGGAGTGTGAGGGGAAAGGTGGGAGAGAAATGAATAGAGGTGGGGAGAGAGTGAGAAAAAAAGAGAAGAAAGAGGGTTTGGGAAGAGTGGGGAGGAGTTTTATACTAAGGTGGCAGTAGCTATGGGGTTGGGCAAGCAATGGACTTGCGGGGAGTTGTGTTAAGAAAGGTCAAGTTTGTATATTATTATTATTATTATTATTATGATATTTATAGAGTGCCGTCAAATTCCGCAGCACTTTACAATGGGTGGACGAACAGACATGTAGTTGTAACCAGACAAGTTGGACACACAGGAACAGAGGGGTTGAGGGCCCTGCTCAATGAGCTTACATGCTAGAGGGAGTGGGGTAAAATGACACAAAAAGGTAAGGATAGTATTAGACTATGACAGTTGCAGAAGAGGAATCAGTCAGGAGCTATTAACAGTTTAATTGATACGCTTTTATGAAGAAGTGGGTTTTTAACGATTTTTTGAAGGAGTGGAGACTGGGTGAGCATCTAACGGAGGAGGGAAGCGAGTTCCACAGGAACGGTGCAGCCATCGAGAAATCTTGAAGGCGAGCATCAGAGGTGGGAGTACGGACAGAAGATAGACGTAAGTCTTCAGCAGATCGTAAGGGCCAAGATGGGACATACTTGTGTATAAGGGAGGATAGATAGGTGGGAGCAGCATTATGTAGAGATTTGAAAGCAAGAACCAGAATTTTAAATTGAGCTCTATATTTTATAGGCAGCCAATGTAGGGATTGACAGAAGGGTGAGGCATGGGAGGTGCGGGCGGACAGGAAGATGAGCCTCGCCGCCGCATTAATTATGGACTGTAACAGCGCAAGTTGGGAGCACGTAAGACCACTGAGAAGCGGATTACAGTAGTCAAGGCAAGAAAGGACAGTGGAATGGACCAACACCTTAGTCACATCTGGCGTTAAGTAGGGGCGGATGCGTGCAATGTTTTTGAGATGGAAATGACAGGATTTGGCGATAGATTGAACATGAGGCTTGAAGGAGAGGTCAGAGTCAAAGAGAACACATAGGCAGCGAGCCTGCGCGGTGGAGCTGATGGTAGCACCGTTGACTTGGAGGGAGACAGACACAGGAGTAACAACACTTAAAGGAGGAAAGACCAGAATTTCGGTTTTGGTCAAGTTTAGTTTAAGGAAGTGGGCAGTATATCTCCCTTCATGAGCTATGTTCACTTCCTTTAATTAGAGTTTACCGCATTCACTGTAGTTTCTGCGCTAGACCTTGACCTAGCAGCCATGTAAATAAACCAAGGTCGCTATCGCTCAGCGTGTTTGTCACGTTGTCTTGCAGTGCCACCTGGGCTGCTTCCGCTGCTTGTATATCCTCCACCCTCCAACCATTGCTCCCTTGTTGAGATCACAGCTTGTTTCCAGAGGGCATGTATCAGAGACTCCACCGTGTCAAGAAGGTGTCTCTGGATGTATTTTCTGTATGTCGAGATCATGTCGGAGTGCGGTGTAGTAGTGCTTGTTCTGCGGTAAATTGGTGTGGTTCTCCGAAGACATCCGTCAATGCCTCCTTGATTATCCCCCAGAATGGTACGATTTTGGGGTAGCTCCACCAAATATGTTCAATCGTCTCCACATCGTTTTCACATCTCCAACAAGTTGGGGATGTGTTTGGGAATATGCTATGTAAGAGGAAGGGCATGCGATACCACGTAGATAGCAGTTTGTAGTTTGTTTCTTGATAGCTAAAGCTAATGAAGCTCTTATGGTTTAAGATCAATACTTTCTCCCATTGTGTCTCAGTAAATGTCTTGCCAAGAAAGCTCTCCCATCGTTGTTTGAAAGTCTTTTTTGTGGTTTTGGTAAGTGTTGGTAAAGGACCAAGATGGCTTTTTCCAGGGTAACGCTTCCATCACAGATGCCCTCGAACCATGTCAAGTTCCGGTGTAGCAGTGCTCTATTAGGTATTTGTTGGTAGTAGTGTCACAGTTGGGTACGTCGGGAATCTAGTAAAAAGTGTTCTTCTTCCTCTATGAGTAGTTCCAATTACCCAATAAATTGCGGTTTGGGATGGAAAAGTTTCTATCTACGAAGGCCCATGCACGGGAAGGCAGGGGACTCGGTTTAGGGGAGATAGGGTTCATGCCTCTACTTGCCTTCCAAGTCCTAAGTGTATGACATACTGGGGATCCTGCAGCTGTACGGTCTAATGTCTCAGACAGTCCAAGTGAAGGCATATATCAAGTCCCTTCCAATCCAGAGAGGGACACTGATGGTGTGGGCTGAGTGGTGGCAGTCTAATGGTATTTCTTGAAGTCTGGCAGGGCCAGTCCCCCCCACCTCCTGGGCGGGCAAAGCAGTTTATGTCGGATGTGGGTTCTCTTGCCTCTACACACATAGCAGATTACCACTGTCTTTAGCAAAGAGAAGAATGCTCTTGGTAATGAGAGTGGCACCGTCTGGAAAAGGTAGAGCAACCTTGGCAGAACATTCATCTTGAGGACCACTATGCATCCAAACCAGGATAGGTGCGGGTATGACCACCGCTTAAGATGTTCCGAGGTAAGGGTGTGAAATTGGCATGTTAGAGATTGGTTGGGTCAGCCGTCACCCAAGTACCTTCATCTTTTCCCTGCACCAGCGGAAGGGAAAATTGGGTCTCAAAGTAGTCCTCTGTCTGGATGGGGATATTGAGGACTTCACATTTCGAGAGGTTCAATTTGAGGCCTGAGAGACTTCCATAGATATGGAATTATTTCATCAGACAAGGCAAAGTAATCTGTGGGTTGATAATAAAGAAGAGTAGGTCGTTTGCATGAGCTGCCACCTTATGCCCCGAAGTCTTGCTACTAAAACCTAGATGTCTTGATTATGGCAAAACACAATGAGGAAGGGTTCGAGGGATATGGCGAATAGCAGGGGTGAGAGTCGACTGCCTTGTGGCGTGCCATTGAAGATCTGGAAACTATTTGTGAGTGCCCGTTGACTTGCGATCCAATTCCTCAATTTGTCGCCAAAGCCCATAGCTTTCAGGGTACATGCTCAAACGCTTTCTCTGCATCGATGGATAAAAGGCGTAGGTGTCTGGCACTTCTCCTCTTTAACGGAGTTTGCCATGTATTCTTGGAGGGGGCTGCTGGCCCGCCTCCTACCCAGTGATTATGGTCCCGGAAAGAGGTGGCCCTTTAAGTACAATATTTGGGCATATTGGATTTTTAAGAACCATTTTGGGGCATGGCAAAAATATGGGACAATGCCCCTTTAAATCTGTGTCCCCAGACTTGTTTAGGACACTGCCCCTTTAAGATGGTGTCCCCAATGTCCCCAGACTTTGGAAATAACTTTTAAATGGCTTTTTACCTTATGGTTCGGTAATTGGGGCTTACCGAGCCATTCACTGCACAGGCGGACCACCCAGAGCTGGTAGTGTGCAGACAATTTACCTCCCAGGCCTGCTCTAGGTAAATTGCTGGCCATCTTTTTTTTATTCAATGCGGTCAGCGGTGTGTTTAGCCAAATTCATGGAACTGAAATCGGCTACACAGTTCCGCGAACACCGCTGAGCCTTACCTTCTCCCACAATGATTTTGCAGCCGCAGAGACTAAGTCCCATTCGGCGATGTGACGTAGTCGTTTTTTCAGAAAGGGACCTCCAGCTAACTTTTTAACCCCTGGATGGAATTGGCTGAATTTTGGATATGTTTATAATTAAAGTGTGCTGAGTTCGAATATGTAATTTATGTTTGTGGCATGTATATTTTTGAAGTTATTAATATTTTATAAAAACTGTATTTCTCTGCCTGTGATAATTAAGTTAGTATATTGTGTTGAGATAATTGTATCACAGGCAGAGGGGAGGAGATGTGTGGGAGGTAACATGTATTCGATTGGTGAATGTACTAATTATTGTGGGTGTCTCCCTTGCATGGGAGCATTGCATAAAAGCAGGGAATGTGAAATTAAACCTCAGTTAAGTTCTGCTCCTGATACTGTGTGTCGTCCAGTTATTGGGAAAGTTGATGGGATATTATTGGATTGTCTTGCTGATTGTGCTTGCTACGCTGTTGAATTATTCTATTACTGTGGATGTTTCTCCTGGGGTTACTACTTGTTCCTGAGGCACACCTGGACTACCAGCGGAAATAGTCTGTGAGAGACCAAACCCACGAATTCACCAACTCCCGAACTGCAACCAAGGGAATACTCGAAACTCCCGAACTGCATACCAAGGGAATACTCGAAACTCCCGAACTGCATACCAAGTAGCACTCCAAACTCCGAACTGGAGACACACAAATAGCTGCTAGCAGACGAACAGGAAAAGCCCCCAAGCGGCTTACACTCCTGGCAATCGGTCTCGAACAGCATACAGTAAATCCTCCCCCAATAATGAGACGACACTTCACTTTGAGGGTTAAGCAGGAACTGATTTACTGGGGCTAACTGCCCGGCTTTTATGCAGGTCTCCTACCTGGTGGACACTCCCATAGGGGACCAAATGGGAGACTGGGACACAAAAGGGTAAAAGGACCAATCACAGACTTACACATTTCAACCATCCCACAATGCATCACAATCCCTCCTCTCTGCTCTGGAGATAATTGGGAAGTAATTCAATTATCTCCAAAGACAGAGGCAAAACTCCATTAACCACATGGCAGAAAACAAACAGTAAAAGACATAAAATTACCTACATGCATTCGCATGTTTAAAATGGCCGCGACCTCGTGTTCGTGATACAAATAGCGCCACCCAGCATTCGTCAATTAAGCTGCGGTTAACCGCAGCTTCAGGGAGGTTAATTGCTGGCACACTCCAGCTCCCAGGTGGTCTATTCATTCGTGCGGTTGTTCGGTAGATTGAATCTACCGAACACTAGGCAGAAAAGAACGAATAAGTCTTTTCTGCAGGGAAAAAAGATGTCTTTTAACATGGGTCATAGTCCAAAGGCAGCAGGCGAGCAACCAGGCTTCTCCAATGCAACGTGGCGAGATTGGTCTCGTCACATCTCTCCCCTTTTCCAAATAGACTAACAGGGTATCTGACCTCATGCCGGTCAGTGCCCTTGTTAGTCCAGCAGCCCACCCACAAAACACAATCAGTAATACAGCCCACCCACAAGAACTGGTTACTACACCTGGGTAGAGGAGAACGTTGTCCATGTCCAGGCGCCTCACCATGGCTGTGTGGGTGACTGGTAAGCAGACTGGGTGGGTTGCTGAGTGGGCAGAAACCAGCGGTACTCTGTCCTGGTGCCAGCACTACCACGGGAGTAGTCTGGTTGGAGCCTGGTTGCTGGAGGGTAAGTACGACTGTCTCCCCTTTGGCTAAACAGCCCTGTCGCTGGGGGGCAAAACCGACCGTCCCTACCCCCTGTGCTGTAAGTGCAGAGACCACGGTCTCATCTCCCCTTGGTGGGCTAGGCCGCCGCTGGGAAGTGTTCTCCCCTCCTGGTAGAATATTCTGCTACTGGGGAGCTGGACCGGCTGTCCGTACTCCCTGTAGCTTGGGCGCAGAGACCACGGTCCCATCTGTGCCGATGGGGAGCTTAATGTCTCTCCTTGGTGGCCTACGCTGCCGCTGTGGAGAGGGGGCAACAAGCTCTTCTCCCTGACACTCTCCCTGCTGGGGGAGAGGAGAACCGACTGTCTCCCCTTTCAATATATTGTCCTGCCACTGGGGAGGGAGGACGGCACCTTCGGCTCCCTGGGACTCACTTGACTGCTGAGAAGAAGGACCAACTGTCTCCTCTCCTAAGAACACACACAGCCGCTGGGGAGGACGGACGACACCTTCAGCTCCCTGGGACACACACTGCCACTGGGGAGGAAGGACGACACCTTCAGCTCCCTGGGTGACACACTGCTGCTGGGGAGGAAGGACGACACCTTCAGCTCCCTGGGACACACACTAGCGCTGGGGAGGAAGGACGACACCTTCAGCTCCCTGGGACACACACTGCCGCTGGGGAGGAACGATGACACCTTCAGCTCCCTGGGACACACACTGCCGCTGAGGAGGAAGGACGACACCTTCAGCTCCCTGGGACACACACTGCCACTGGGGAGGAAGGGTGACACCTTCAGCTCCCTGGGACACACACTGCCGCTGGGGAGGAAGGGTGACACCTTTAGCTCCCTGGGACACACCCTGCCACTGGGGAGGAAGGACGGCACCTTCCGGTCCCTGGGACACACACTGCCACTGGGGAGGAAGGATGACACGTTTCTCTCTGTAACTTGCTCGGCCACTGGGGTCTCTCCCAACCTGCCAACTCACGTGTCTGCCCTGCTCCTACCTGCAGGTACTCTTCTACCTGTCTCCTCACGAACTGCACGTATTTCCTTGGGGGGTTGGGTCCAAAGAAAGCCAGCCGTGTGGTAAACTCTCTGTCATACTGCTCCTGAGTGTAGCTGGGTGCCATGCTTGCGCTGCTGAAGTTGGTTCTTTTGTACATAGGGTCGCTGTACAGGTACTGGCGTTGCCCTCAATTTGTAATCCAGGAACTGGTGTTGTATTATAGCTGTCCTTCTGGGCTGTGGAAATGATCCTGTCGCTTGCCACCAATTGTAACGGACCGTTTTGCCCACAAGAGGTTACCGTTTAGGTGATATTTCCCTTTTTCAGCTGCACAGACAGCTACTGCAAGCACCAATTTCCCGAACTGCAAACCCACAAATTCACCAACTCCCGAACTGCATACCAAGGGAATACTCGAAACTCCCGAACTGCATACCAAGTAGCACTCCAAACTCCCGAACTGGAGACACACGAATATCTGCTAGCAGATGAACAGGAAGTCCCCAAGCGGCTTACACTCCTGGCAATCAGTCTCTAACAGCATACAGTAAATCCTCCCCCAATAATGAGACGACACTTCACTTTGAGGGTTAAGCAGGAACTGATTTACTGGGGCTAACTGCCCGGCTTTTATGCAGGTCTCCCACCTGGTGGACACTCCCCTAGGGGACCAAATGGGAGACTGGGACACAAAGGGTAAAAGGACCAATCACAGACTTACACATTTCAACCATCCCACAATGCATCACAATCCCTCCTCTCTGCTCTGGAGATAATTGGGAAGTAATTCAATTATCTCCAAAGACAGAGGCAAACCTCCATTAACCACATGGCAGAAAACCAACAGTAAAAGACATAAAATTACCTACAGTTACATTCAGTACATAAAACATATACGTTCTACATATCCCCAGAAAGCTCAGGTCTGAGTGCACATTATTAAGCGAATGGCGCTCAGACCACATGAATACAGTTTAATCGCCATGGAGCCAAAGTCTTTGCACAGTCAGTTTCATGCGAATGGGCTCCATGGGATTCCTATCTGGGGCACAACACACTCAAACAAAACTACCGAACACCGGGCCGTTCGTGCACTTTCACCGAACAAGAAGGGAGGTCGGCGGCTTCAGCGGTGTTCGCGCAAAACTGTGTCCGATTTCAGTTCCATGAATTAAGCGTCGAACACCGCTGTGCATTCGCATGTTTAAAATGGCCGCGACCTCGTGTTCGTGATACGAATGGCGGCCACCCAGCATTCGTCAATTAAGCTGCGGTTAACCGCAGCTTCAGGGAGGTTAATTGCTGGCACACTCCAGCTCCCAGGTGGTCTATTCATTAGTGCGGTTGTTCGGTAGATTGAATCTACCGATCACCCGGCAGAAAAGCACGAATAAGTCTTTTCTGCAGGGAAAAAAAATATGTCTTTTAACATGGGGCCATAGTCCAAAGGCAGCAGGCGAGCAACCAGGCTTCTCCAGTGTACAGTGGCGACGTTGGTTTCGCCACACCTATATTGAGGCCCCCCCCTATTGCTTTTTGGTGTTCGGGCTAGAACTTCCCCTCCTCTCGTTCCTCCTATTCTTTGAGGGCTTGTGAGCCTGCTTTCGCACATATTCCCAATTTTGGTCACATCCCCTCCCATAAGTTAATGATGTGAAGGTGCCAGAATCCTGTATGGAGACCTCTCATTTCCCAACCAGGCCTTCTATTTATTAGTACCACACGCCGACCTGTCCCACAAAGAGTGGGTTGCATCCCGCAAGTAAAGCAACCATAATATATAGGGCCCACACAATATGCAGTGAATCATATATACAGCTTAGAGGGTGTAAGAAAATACGCTGGGCTGGAGATGCTGATCTTGTCCTGAAAATCTCACCACATTGAGTGCCCCTATCCTCCCCTGTATCCTACCCAAACCACAGCTAAGATGATGCCCAAAGCCCTTGAGTGGGTTTTTATTCAAACCTGTAAGATAGCACATTATACACTCAAGTCCGATCGCCCACCTGCAGGGTTTCCACAATTAGTGGAATATGAGGGCAGCATACTTGAGAGTGGATTACGTGGTAGGACCCCCATGTGAGAATATACCACCCAAAACAAAGCGTGTCCCCCTCTCCCCCCAAAGAATAGCTGGAGTGAGGAGTAAGTTAAATCGGTGTGGATGATCTGGAGCCGGTTAAGGATCAACAGAGGCCGATACACACCCCTTCTCTAAGTTACCATTTGTAGGCCCACAAATACCAAACAGTAGTTTTCAACACCGGTAAAAAGGCGGTTGTAGGCCCTCTGTAGTGGGTAAACTAAGATCACATCCCCCACAATACCTTAGTGTCAGCAAAGGGTTGCTCCAGCTACCGATGGGAAGGAGGCCGGTAATTCCTCATCACGAGCTGCGTTCGAGTCCTGTTGGGGCGAAGGGCCTGCTGGGGAGTCTCCTCTCCTGCGGCGCGATGCTCTCTGTGGATGGGGCCTCAGATTCAATAGAGCGGAACAAACGGGTAAGTACCCTCTCTATGTCTTCTTCCCCCTCGGGCTCTGGGATGCTGTGTACATATTACACCTGCGGCTGCGATTGTCCAGGTCTTCCATCTGTTGTCGCATATCAAGCAACATGGTGCCTTGCCTGATTACTGCATGATCATTGGCCATGGCCCTTTCTGTAATACTCTGAGTTGCGGTCTCCAGGGTCTGTAGCCGGGTCCTCTGCGTGGAGACTTCTGTGCGGACGAGGGACATTTCGGGCCTGAGAGTCTCAGTCCGGGTGCATGTAAGTGTCTGGAGGTCCTGTCTGGTGGCCATTGATGCTGCCAGGGAATGCAGCTCTGTGCATATACCATCCAGAGTGGCGCGTTCAGATCCTACTGGGGACATTGGCGGTGAGGTGGCCATGTTGGAGTCAGGTGCCATGTTGTAGGCCCTTGCTGGGTGGTGAAGGATTCCGTCCATAGGATCCATATGGGAGCAGACACTCAAGCCCCTGGGTGTCTGGGGATGGTCAGCTTGGCGAGTTGGATTACTGGAAGCCTTTGAACATATTACTTGAAACTGGGATGTTTAGTGTGCTAAGTAAGTAGAGGATGATAGGCAAGATAGACATCTTACATAGTTACATAGCTGAAAAGAGACTTGCGTCCATCAAGTTCAGCCTTCCTCCCATATGTTTTTGCTGTTGATCCAAAAGAAGGCAAAAAACCCAGTCTGAAGAGGATCCAATTTTGCAACAAACTAGGAAAAAATTATTCTTGACCTCAAAATGGCAGTCAGATATCCCCCTGGATCAAGCAGCTATTACCCCACTCATTAGACATTATATCCCTGTATGTTATATTTTTGCAAGTATTTATCCAATTGCTGTTTAAACATCTGTATGAACTCTGATAAAACCACCTCTTCAGACAGAGAATTCCCTAGCCTAATAGTTCTTACTGTAAAAAAAAAAAACTTTTTTTTTTGCTTAGATTAAATCTCCTTTCTTCCAGTCTAAATGTGTGACTGCGTGTCCTATGTATAGCCCTGTTTATTAATAGATTTCAAGATAATGGTTTGTACTGGCCCCGAATATATTTGTATAATGTTATCATATTCCCTCTGAGGCGCCGTTTTTCCCAAAATTGCACAGCATATTCAAGGTGTAGTCTTACCAGCGATATATAAAGAGGCAAAATTATATTTTCATCCCGAGAATTTATGCCCCTATTTATGCATGACAAAACCTTACTGGCCTTAGCAACTGCAGATTGACATTGCATATTGCTGCCTAATTTGTTGTCTATAATAATTCCCAAGTCATTCTCGTGTGTGGTTACCCCTAATTCACTACCCTTAGGGTGTAAGTTGCTCGTGCATTCTTGACCCCGAAGTGCATAACTTTGCATTTCTCTACATTAAATTTCATCTGCCATCATCTTGACATCTTTTACCCATTCAAGAGAGTGTGTGCTTCCCTAAGATTCTAGTGTATTTTTACTCTTCTGCAGTAGGTTGCTAAAATGAAAGCAGACCACTGCCTATTTGGATTTAGCCAATTTTACCCCTAAATATAACTGTTCTCCAGTCAAATGAGTAGTTGTCTTTCAGCAGTGGTACGTGTGTTTGTTATCCTTATGGGAAATGCCTGCATTTTACACACATTGTTTTGACGGTATGAAACGTTACTATAGTCCAACAACCCCAGTAGAATAGAAGGCAGCAAGATAAGTGGGTTTGTGAGGCATAACAGGATGTCTTCTGCGAACAAGGTCAGCTTGTATCCTATTAGCACTACCTTCACCTCCTGCATTTCAAGATTTAATTTGAACTTATATACTATTGGTTCTAAAGCTACTATAATAATAATGTGGAGAGCAAACATTCCAGTCATGTTCTATTAGAAATACTGAAGCTATCAGACAAGGAGCATGAGCTTAAGATGTTAGCTGATCGCAGTGCTTATAGTGCCATGACAGTTCTCAGAAAAGAGGGTGGAACTTGAACTTAAGCGTTCATATATCGCCAATGGTGGAGGTCAAAAGTCTTTTCAGCGCCCTGTGCCATTAAGAGGCTAGCCTACGTATGGGATTGGTTAACATTGGTTAACATCCCAGCCTGAGTTATGCTATGATATTAAGAATGTGTCTGATATTATCTGATGCTTTACTTGCAGGTACAATGTTTAATTATTCAGGGAATATAAATGTGGATAATGTTGTATTGAGCCTGGTGGCAAGTAATTTCGCATACAATTTTGTGTCAGAGTTTAAAAGGGAGATTGGCCTGAATTTGGCGCTTTTATTGTGGAGTTAACATGGTTTTGGCAAAGGCACTATAGGTAAATATGTTACATCGTTACATAGGCTGCAAAGAGACATGCATCCGTCAAGATCAGACTTTCTGACATCTTTTTTTTTATGCTGTTGATCCAAATGAAGGCAAAAAACACCAGGGGTGGCGGTGAGGGGGGGAAGGGGAAGGGGAATCCTTCTTGACTTCATAATGGCAATCACATTTGGGGAAATCACTTGAAGCATTCATTGTGTTGAGCTATTTCAGCTGCTTTTGTTTCATTTGTTTATTGCAAATAGCTGAACATCTGTAAATTTTGACAATAAACCTAATTTTCAATGGGGGTTGAATGATTTTGATTAGAATTGTATATATATATGTATATGTGAAACAATTTTTTTAATTAAACATTTTCATGGTTTTAAAGGACCACTCTAGGCACCCAGACCACTTCAGCTTAATGAAGCGGTCTGGGTGCCAGGTCCCTCTAGGATTAACCCTTTTTTTAATAAACATAGCAGTTTCAGAGAAACTGTTTATATTAGGGTTCATCCAGCCTCCAAATCCTCTAGTGGCTGTCTCTAGAGCCTCACAGTGCCTCACAGTGAGAAGACGCTGCCGTCCATAGGAAAGCATTGTAAATGCTTTCCTATGAGATCGGCTGAATGCCTGCGCGTGAGCATTCAGCCCAGGAGGAGGATCGGATGCGGAGAGGAGGAGGAGAGCTCCCCGCCCGGCGCTGGAAAAAAGGTAAGTTTAACCCTTTTCCTCTCCCCAGAGCCCGGCGGGAGTGGGACCCTGAGGGTGGGGGCACCCTCACGGCACTATAGTGCCAGGAAAACTAGTATGTTTTCCTGGCACTATAGTGGTCCTTTAAGCACACACTCTCTCACTGATAAATGCATACACTCTGACGCTGTTTAACCAATGCACACTTTCACTGACAAACACACACATTTTCAGTGACATATACTTTAAGATACACATACATTAACATACACTCAATGACGGACACACACATTTTATTTGAGACACATACACTGACACACACTGGCAGACACACGCGCTCACTAATCTGACACACACATACTCTCACAAATTAATTTTATTTACAATTTTTATATATTTTGTTAACTTGTATTTAAGCCCACCCAGCCTCCCTAACTTTGGGAGAACTGATGTGGATCTTATACGTGGTGTCCAGTATGGGGCTTGTGTAATCCTTGTCATGTTTCAGCACTGATGGGGCCAGAGTGATTTCATATTTTGTCTCCTGGCATCACTCCAGAAGGGGAGAAGTGCTGGAAGTGCACAAACATCAGTGCTGCGTCGCTACCCTGCTACAGCCCACCATCTCCCACTGATTCACTACATTTTGTGAGAGTAGACACCTGCTGTAAGATGGTGCCAAGCACATAGCTAGCAGCCACTTGGGGAGCTCTTGAGTGGTCATATGGCTAGCTCATGGGCCCCCTTGATGGGTGGAACACAGAGGGCCCAGTCACACTCGTGAACTTAGTGACACCTGTCGTTCAGCCACTAGCTATCGTATTTTCTCTGAAGCACCTTTTCTCTAAAACAAATCAAATGCAGTTTTTCTAGCCTTTCTTCATTACTAATGTTTTCACCACTTTTTATAGCTGTTTCAGTACTTTTTCTACTTCTTCAATATCCTTCTTTAAAACTGGGGTCTAAAATTGCATCACATAATCAGGGGACATTTATAAAGTGATAAAATTATCATTTGATCACATGAATTAATACCCTTTTACAATTCGGAGTATTCACAAAACACTGGTTTTAATAAACTTTGGGACTGAATGCATCCAGGAGGTGTGCGTGTGTGTGTATATATATATATATATATATATATATATATATATATATATATATATATATATAATGTTTATGAGAAGAGATGCTGCTTGTGTGGTCTTATGCTGTAAAATTTTAAAAAACTAAACCCATGGTCCAGGGAGGGGAGAATCCTGATCCCTGACGGTCCAGTTTGAGATAATGCTTGTCTGCACCCACGGTTGGAACAAAGAAAACCTTCCGGTGTCTGCCTCATGGCAGGAGAAGGAGCTGGACAGTGAGGAGAAATTTAACATCTCCCCATCGGCTGTGCCGCTCCTTTCCTGCTTGGTGCAGAAGGGCATGGCCTCAGTAGCCACATGGCAAACAAGGCCATGGGGACATACTTATGTCCCCCCTAGCCCCAACCCATAGTCAGTGGGTGGGGGGCTATTATAATATTCATGGTGGAGGAACTAGTTTCAACCTATAGCCCCCACTCATTTTCGGGGGGTGGGGGCTATAAATGTCATATACAGGTAGGAGGACCCATTGGCAGCGAGTAAGATCCTATTATCCCCATCGGACGCCCACATAAGTATTGGGTGGCTGCTCTAATTAATTAAACAAGGGTAAGCAAACAATAAAGAAAAGGCAGTGTGGACACTGCAGTGCCCAAACAATAAATACAATTCACCTAGTGCAGCAAAATTATATAAGGTTGCTATCAGGGCTGGTGCAAGCATTTTTGCCGCCCTAGGCAAAAAATATATTGCTGCCCCATTCGCTCCACCCACTTACACACACACACACACTGACCCATATGTACACACTGATCAGAGACACACATACAGACACAAACTGACCCATACAGACACACAATAACCCATACAGACACACAATAACCCATACAGACACACAATAACCCATACAGACACACAATGACCCATACAGACTCACAATGACCCATACAGACACACACTAACCCATACAGACACACACTAACCCATACAGACACATACTGACCCATACAGACATACAATGCCCCATACAGACACATACTGACCCATACAAACACACACTGATCCATACAGACACAAAAGGCCCCGTACAGACACACAATGCCCCATACGGACACAGACTGACCCATACACAAACATAATGACTGAAGCAAGCTAACACATTCTCTGACGCACATCTTACCTTCAATCCATGAACGGATTGTCAGTTCACCTTGAGGAAAGACTCGGACGCGGGATGAAATGCCGGTGTGATGATTTTATGGATATGCCTTGAATAAAGAAAAACTTTTATACTTCAAGTCTGTGAGTGCAAGCCGATATTGTGTATATATATATATATATATATATATATATATATATATATATATATATATATATATATATATATATATATATATATATATATATATATATATTTGTGTAAGGGGCAAAATAGCCGTATATGGAGTAAGGATCCAGCATAAGCTTAGGATAGTGTAAAGGGAGGAAGTCGGTTGTGGTGTGCCGATACCGACGATACGGTAGGCCTGTAAATAAAGAGGGCCCACCAAGGAGTAAGAAAGTAAAAGTAAATGGAAAGAAAAGAGAAAGTGTTGAAATGAGGAGTGGGTGGGAGGGTCATTCTGATGCTGACCTCAAGCGATATGAGTCAGGTAAGGGGTGTCCCTTATATAGGAGAGTGAATTAATTTAAGCCCCTCCCACAAATACAGGCAAAACTGCCTTAATACTTGTGTAAGGGGCAAAATAGCCGTATATGGAGTAAGGATCCAGCATAAGCTTAGGATAGTGTAAAGGGAGCAAGTCGGTTGTGGTGTGCCGATACCGACGATACGGTAGGCCTGTAAATAAAGAGGGCAAAAATGAATAATCAAAGATTTAATACAGTCAACAAATATATACAAATTAACCAGACATTTCCTTAAATGCATTACAGTATTTAATTCCTGAAAGGATTTTGAAGGTAGGAATCTAGGACCGAAAGTGGGCACCATTTGTTGTGGGTAGGATAGTATGTTATCTCTACTGTTGGTGCATGTTGACTCATTTCGGAATGTGGTAGAGCCAATAGGTAATGATATATGTGTTTACGTACGTGGGATCGTTGAAGACAATGATCTGTCTGAGTGGTGGTGATGGTAGTGGATTCTCTGGCCTGAGAAAGGCATAAAAGGCAATGTGCATGGCTGGTAATGGCCGACTTGGTAGTATAATTGAATGGTTGTAGATCTAATAGGTCCGATAAGGATGAACAGTTGGATGGCTATTGGTAATCTCTGAGAGGAACATGGGGGAATGGATTCCTGAAAACCTCTGAGTATATTCTTTTCTGGTATGATAGCATGAAGTTTATGGTAGTTTTGGCCATAGGTTATCATGTGTTGTTAAATGCCTGTAAAATATATAATTAATGGTGTATGAGATAGTTTAAGTTTAAGGTGGCAAAAATAAGCAAAACTTAGGAGAAATTTTGTGACACAGGTTGAGCTATGTCGTGTTCCAATGAGATTCTTTAAGCCAGGTGAAAAGCTGTGTTATGTGTTCTACAAGTATGGGACGAAAGTGCTAGGTGGGATAGTGCATGCTATGCTGCATGAGTATGTCTAATCCATGATTTTGTCTCTGGAACGAAAGAGTGGACGTGACTGTATGGGCGGCTGTAGGAAGCGTATGAAGAACATGCCTGCAATATAAATGAGACAGTTGTCGGCAGGGATGTATACCCCCGTCTGGTACATGAAAGTGAAATGTGATAAGTGGCCAACCAAGTGAGTTCCCCAGAAACATCATGAACTTATGGATGAGTAGTGGTGTTTGTTGATGATATGATATGTGCTTAGTTGTCTGAGTAACAACGGATTGATGACCCTGACCATGATTTACCCCATGCCACAGCAGCTGCTACAATGGGGTAGATCTCCCAAAGGGGCTGAAGTGGTGGAAAAATTTCCAAACCTGGATGCCATGGCCAACAGCCCCAAAGCAATTGTTCCCTGTAGATCGCTGCCAAACCCGTGGTATACGCTGCGTCTGACCATCTGGTTGGAGAAGTGTCAGACAATCCTGGGAGGAACATGCTTTTACCATGCCAAGTGGTTAAGAAATCCCCCCCCCCCATGTGCAGGTCTGCTGTTGCTGAGGTGTCTAGGCACCTCCTCTGATCGTCATGTTGGAAGTGTGGAAAAAAGGGGAAAGTACTCTGGATGTGAAAGCGTGGTCTTGTGGTATGATTGGCATGGCAAAATTAAGGAACCTGGTAGGGATTGTAGTTCCTTGTAGTTGTAAGTACTAAGCAGGAGGTAGTGATTGATTTAGTTGAGAATGTTCCCTATTTGTCTTGTGGTAACTTGCGTGTATGGATGCCGACTCAAGTCATATGCCCAGTAATGTGATGATAGTGTCTGCGCCTTCTGTTTCTTATGGGGTACTGGGACGCCCAAGTGGTCAACCAGACTAAGCTGCCATGAGGCTTCTAGTGAAAAATATGCTTTCTTTGAGCAACAAGAAGTCTTCTAGATAGTGTATGACTGTAATGCCTCTGGATATGTTATCATAACCAGCACAGAGTATCTGCGAATATCGATAGTAGGTTAATCTGTAGCTCGAAAGTTGAGCAGGGAAAGGATTGCCCAATTTATGCCATGTAAGTGCCAGTGTGTAGGGTAGATGGTAGCTGTTTACTGCGTTGATGATATTGGTCTTACTTAACCAAGCTTTAACCCATGCTTGAGTGATAGCTGTAAAGGTAGATCAATGGTGTTGTATAGTAAGAAGGGAGTTGAGACTTGGGGTAGCGGAGGTGTGTGGTGCCAATAAGTCTATGGTTAGTCTTTGTTTAAGGGAAGATTCCTTGTGACAATACCAATGTGTGTGTTTGGTGCCATGCTGTAAATGGTGGAGATTGGAAGACCACTCTGCAAATCTTGGCTATGAGTGTGTTTTCAGCCAATGGTTTTGTTGTGCTGACTGTAAGTGAGGGCATGCTATATTCCTTGAAGGTGTGTTTGATACCTGTATGGGAGCCCTTTGAAGCTCCAGAGCTTTAGTAAATCTACTACAAGTCTGGAAGGGTGATGAGTCAGTAGTGTTGAAAATGCATTGGTGTGTACAGATGGTGAGTACGTTATTTGTAAGTTGTATTGGGCCACATGGTTTGTCATGTGCCCTGAACCATTTGAACATATATGCAACAGTCTATCTGCAATGCAACTACTCATATCAATCGTCTCTGGTAGTTCAGAGGTGCTGGTACCTGGAGCCTGAGAGTGCTCCAGGTACCAGCACAAGGGACCCCTTCTGTATGGGTACCTGCACAAATAAACATATTCCAAATACCAACCCATCCAAGAGATGGTCAGTTCACGATTTACCTGGAATCCCTGAATCTGAACATCACAGATACATCATCATCATACATATATATGCCTTGCTTCCCCAATGTGCTGGAATCATACGTGCAAGGTTAACATCTTGTGTGTCATAAGAATTGATTGTACCAGGTAACCGAGTTTCGGTTGGTGCTGGTTGTACAGTAACGTGAGGCCCAGCCTTGTGAGAGCTGTGGTGACCAACTCGAGATTGCCAGTCTGTCATAAAAATTTTTGGCTCATGAGTTTATGAGTGAGGCTAGCATAGCCTGGGTGTCACCTGAGTTGATGTAGCTGGGCCTTCCCCTGCCTCCGTGTTGTCCGTTGATGTATGGAGGAGTTTGAATAACTCTGCTTTCCTTGCTGTAGCAGGGTAGGGGATTTGTCACCTCCTTAGGTCGGTGGTAATGTGTGGGATCGTCCAGGATCTGATTGCTGCAGGACTAGCAACATCTCCTCTGCTTGAAGGTGTATCAATTCTAGCCGGGGTGCTAGGAAGAGGTGATTCTTCACCATCTTTTAGAGAAATACTTAAATAACAATAAAGATGCAATTATTTGTACCCAGGGTTCTTGTACTGGCTTGCTAGCTAAGCCGTAAGGCGAAACGATAAGGCTTGGTGTTTTTTGGTGACTGGTGAGGCCCTGCTAGTTGCCAAGTGGCTTGAGAGGCTCTATCTATGCTTGGCGCGAGGGGATTTTGTGTGGCCACCGAACATTGTGGCAGGATGTTGGCCTCTCGGTGACAGTAACCAGAAAATAGGAAGGGGAGTGACAGGTGAGGCCCTCTCTATGATACATTGCGAGGCGGCTAGCTCACGAGTGGCCCGAGGGGTGTATGCCTCCGAGTGTGAGGCGGGGTGTTGGCCTCGCGGGACCACTAACCGAAGCATAATGCAGAGAAAAAAGGAGGTAATAGCTATTGGGCCCTAGAACCCTAATTGCCAGTACACTATTACTATTCCAGGGAAGGTAAGAGATGGATAACTACGTGAGCAGGTGTATGTACCTGGTAGTATGGTATTGAACCTGACAATCCGTATAGGTTTTTTAGTAGTAACTGTAACCTGAATGGATAAAACCGTATGGCATAAGGAAATATGGCATAGACCAAGCTTATCTTAATACGTACAGTATATGTGAAAAGTAAAGTGCCATGATGTGTAAATATTAAACATCGTAGCCATACTGGTTAAATATGTATCAATCTTAACCCATTAAGTGCCGTATGTACAAGTGAAAATGTGGTCTGTCCCCACCTTGTATGTTGTATGTCCCCTTGCTAGGGGAAAGTCTGTTGTGTGAGCAGCGTGCTGTGAAAAATGTATGTGAACTATATTACCAGTTACGTATATACAGACGCGTCTGCTACTGTGTAATAATATATGTATTTATACCTGATGTTGATATAGTGCTTGCTATGTGAATTGTTGTATGTCTTATTGAATGGTAGGGGTCAGTGAACATGGTGTTGCAAAATGCAAGTGCACTGGAGATCTGCCGAGTGCCCTATAGGTGGCAGTGTAGTTGGATACTGATTGGTATGTGAAATGTTGTTTGTCTGTTGACCTATAGGTGTAAGTGTTTTGGTGTTTGTAAAACCCCATGAAAATTGTCAATGTACTTGACAGACCTGTAGGTGGCAGTGTTGATAGAACCACTGTTGGTCTTGATGTGAAATGTAAATTATTGTGAATTAAACCTGAATTTGAGCCCGTGCTGGAGTTTCATTTATGGTTTATGGTTATGTTTAACCCCGTAAGGACCAAACTTCTGGAATAAAAGGGAATCATGACACGTCACACATGTCTTGTGTCCTTAAGGGGTTAAAACAATCTTATGTGTAATTTATATTGGCTGGTAAATTGTATATGACATGTGAAGACAGTTTTGCTGTTGACCAGTAGGGGTCATAAATGCTGATTGTATGGTAAAAATACCCTTTAACCCCTTAAGGACCAAACTTCTGGAATAAAAGGGAATCATGACATGTCACACATGTCATGTGTCCCTAAGGGGTTAATCCTACCGTATGACAGATAGTCAGTATAAAAGCGAAAATGCTGTAGTTAGTTTGTTTGCTTATGAAGTGAAATAAAGTCTGAGAAGACTGTAGTATACTGATTGACCGGTAGGGGTCAGCATGTAGGCGAAAATGCCATGGTTCGTTGGTTTGTACATGAAATGCAATAATGTCTGAGAAGCCTGTAGTACACTGAATGACCGGTAGGTGTAAGTGTGTAGGTAAAAATGCAGTGGTTTATTGTTTTGTACACGAAAAGCAATAATGTCTAAGAAGCCTGTAGTACACCGAATGACTGATAGGGGTCAGTATGTAGGTGAAAAATGCAGTGTTTTTTTGGTTTGTACATAAAATGCAATAATGTCTGAGAAGCCTGTAGTACACAGAATGACTGGTAGGTGTCAGTGTGTAGGTGAAAATGCAGTGGTTTATTGTTTTGTACATGAAAAGCAATAATGTCTAAGAAGCCTGTAGTACACCGAATGACTGATAGGGGTCAGTGTGTAGATGAAAAATTAAGTGGTTTGTTGGTTTGTACCTGAAATGCAATAATGTCGGAGAAGCCTGTAGTACACAGAATGACCGGTAGGGGTCAGTGTGTAGGCGCAAATGCAGTGGTTCGTTGATTTGTACATGAAATGCGATAATGTCTAAGAAGCCTGTAGTCCACCGAAAGACCAGTAGGGGTCAGTGTGTAGGTGTAAATGCAGTGGTTTATTGGTTTGTACATTAAAATGCAAACAACGCCTAAGAAGCCTGTAGTACACCGAATGACCAATAGGGGTCAGTGTGTGGGTGAAAAATGCGGTGGTTCGTTGGTTTGTACATGAAATGCAATAATGTCTGAGAAGCCTGTAGTACACCGAATGACCGGTAGGGGTCAGTGTGTAGGCAAAGATGCAGTGGTTCGTTGGTTTGTACATGAAATGCGATAATGTCTAAGAAGTCTGTAGTACACCCAAAGACCAGTAGGGGGTTTAAACGAATGATATGCATGAACATGCAATGGTTTTAGAACAGACTTAGACAAAATGCAGCAGTAAAGTGAGGACCTGACCCTTGCATGGTGCCGTGGGACTGATGCCTGGCGTAATGGGTAGGTCAACTTACGGTTTGTGAGTCACTTGGACACCATCCACAGCGATAGATTGAAGAAAGAAGGTGGTAGGCCGGAAAAGCCTGTGACTGGATTCCTGACACAGCTCAGCTTAGAAAACCTCATGGAGTAATCAGGTAAAATGGCGTCTGGATGACCCGGAAGTGGAAATCATTCTGATGCTGACCTCAAGCGATATGAGTCAGGTAAGGGGTGTCCCTTATATAGGGGAGTGAATTAATTTAAGCCCCTCCCACAAATACAGGCAAAACTGCCTTAATACATATAATCTCCACTATATGCTTTATGTATGAGTTACTATGAGGACACAGCCAAAGTAGAGGACACCACCTCAATATAAATATATATATATATATATATATATATATATATATATATATATATATATATATATATATATAGCGAGGGCTTGCACTCCTGGTGTAATCCTGTGGTGCCCGGTGCTGGTCTGGCAAGGATCATATAGACATAGTAGAAATGCCTGCACTCCAAGGACTTTATAGAGATTTTCAAATAAAATTTAACTTTTATTCAATCCATTTAAAAAGTCAACATTTCAGCTCCCACATGGAGCTTTCATCAGGACAAAACATAACTTACAAGTGCAGACACAAAGAAATATATACCCCCAATCCCTCAAAATAATTTACCTTAATTGTGTACTCACCTAGCCATGAGACAGCTTGCCCTGCATTAGAGAGTAATGTATCTCTGAGTGTGGTGGCCATGTGTGCAAGGCCCAGAAAAGGGGCGGGGCTACAGGTTACTTAGTAACAATCCAACTGGACTGATTGCTTTCCACCTTGTGGCCTAGTAGCTACAATCATGATTGAGCTCAGGGTAAAGTAGGAGTGGATACAGAGTCTAGAATGTTGCAAAAATTAATCTGTCGGTGTTCATATATTTTAAATAGTATAATAGGCTGGAAGGGCCATCAGGAATCCAAAATCTGTTATCATACTGTAAATTCACTCTTTGAGTGCTGGAGCAATTCATCCAATGCAGTACTGAAAGGGTGTATCTGTAACTGAGGAAAGAGCTGGACTAAAAGTCTACTCTTAAACTCTCTATGCTTATAGCAAATAGGGTGGGCATATATCATGGTTCAGATCTAAAAAAACACATTTAATATAGACATACATGATTTTTTGAACTAAATAAAAACAACAGCTCAAGGCAGGAGATGTTACCATGTTAATACATTGATTATGCATAGGGCACTAAAGTTTAATAAATAATATGGACAAAGTGACCAGTGTTGAATTGCATAGTGTCCCCTGCATAGTTATTTATGATTATATACAAGATGTGACATGAGTAGTGTTATCTCTTGGGTACATAGCACACAACATTGGAGTGTGGTGGTCTAGTAGGGTATTTAACTCCTACATGATGTGGGGATATTTATGGGATAATAATAGTAAACAGTTGAGAATTGCCCACTAATTAAATTCTCAGATCCAAAAGAACGTTTATCATAAGTGAAAGTATTTCATATAAATAATATCACAATTTTATAAAAATAGATAGAAGGGTTTATAATGACAATTTAATTAATAATAATATGTAACATGCGTGACAATAATCAATGAATATTCAGTATAAAATGGTATGCAATACAAAGGAATGGCTATACACGTTCAATGGCTAAATAGCATTATCTGTCAAGACTTACACGATTTATGAGGTATCTTTCACAGAGAGAAAGCTTTTCACAGCGAAGGGCCACAAAACCCTGGCTAACAGTTAGAATAACCCTTTCAATGCTGGCTAGATCTCCTAGGTAATTAAGATCTATTCTTATGTAATTTTAAATAAAATAACATTTAAACCAGTTCATTAGTCATTTCCTGGAACCATCCAATAAGAGAATCTACCATGATTATATAAGCAGATTTTGTTTTTAATTTGTCTAAAAGATATCTTATCTTAATTTAGAGCAAATCAATACACCTGGATAAAAACAGCGGTATGCTAACACGTGATAATATCACCTTAATATATAATTATTCTTAATTCCACCTGCAGAATGGAATGTTTATAACTATATATTCTTTAGTTAACTAAGATTTCTTAATATGGAAATCTGACCGTGCTTTATTCTAGTCATATATCATGCTATTAATACATTTTAATTAATTTAATTAATTAAATGAAACCAGTATAATTACCAGTTGAGTAGATATTTCATCCGATTGGTAGATAGTCTCAGGAACTTATTTGGATGTCTGTAGGTGCATGAGTTATGGTGAATATATATACTGAGGCCGTGTACTCATATATATATCTCCACTATATGCTCTATGTATGAGTTACTATGAGGACACAGCCAAAGTAGAGGACACCACCTCAGTATAAGTATCCACTATAGTATCTATGTATGAGTTGATCTGAAGATTCTGGCTCAGTATGTGTGTTTTTTATATGCTGTGATAACACAGCCTCAGTATATGCCCTCTACATGCTCTATATGTAAGTTGGGGTGGAGACATTGCTTCAGTGTATCTGTTAACTATATGCTTGATGTATGATTGGAAACACGATATATGTGAATGTCATGGGGTAACACTTCTGGGTTCGGCACTCCTTTTGGGCGGAGCCGGACCCTGCCCCCCTCTGACACAACTCTGAAGGTATTTAGGGAGACTGGGCCAGAGAGAGGGTGCTTGGTGATTGTGTGTGAGCTAATGTGTGAGCTGCCTCCGCGAGACCGCGGGCTCCACAGGCTCAGCTACTGGGAACTACTTCCACCAGACTTACCTCTCCACAAGCTCAGACAAGCCGTTCCAGCCTTTGAGCCAATGCAAGGATTGCTGCATGCCATAAAGGATTACTGGGGAATCATATCTCTAAACTATTGGAGGACTACACATATTACCTTAAGTATATCTTTCAGCTATTTGTCTTCAAAATCATTTATTAATGAACTATGTGCTTGCTTACTCAAATCTTCAATGCTTCAAGCTACTAATTAATAGTGATGTCGCCAACACTTCAATGGGCAGGCGAATTTTAAAACACACAGGGACTCTTTCTGGCCACAATAGTGATGGAAAAGTTGTTTCAAGGGGACTAACACCTGGACTGTGGCATGCCGGAGGGGGATCCATGGCAAAACTCCCATGGAAAATTACACAGTTGATACAGATTCTGGTTTTAATCCATAAAGGGCAGAAATCACCTAACATTCCTAAATCACAATCAATATGGATTGACACCTGACATATGACATATTGACACCTTGACATATGGATTGACACCTGTCCTCAGAGCCCCTGATGCACACGGACACAGAGCAGAATAGAGACTGGTCCCCCTACATAGGGTCACTTGGCAGATATGGATTGACACCTGTCCTAAGGATCCCTGATACACACTGACACAGAGCAGAATAGAGACTGTTCCTCCTACATAGGGTCACTTGGCAGATATGGATTGACACCTGTCCTCAGAGACCATGATACACACTGACACAGAGCAGAATAGGGACTGTTCCCCTACATCGGGTCACTTGGCAGATATGGATTGACACCTTGTTACAAACTGCTATTTGTAACGGGCCCTTTAAATGGCAAATTGCCCTGCTTCCCTGGGTTGTGGAGAAGCCTATTTGCCAGCCTCCTCCCGCATGACTATGGCCCCTGGGAGATTGTGAAAATGTATGCACTTTTATTTGGTGTGTATGGCCCTTTAAGACTGTCGGTGGGCATATTGGGGCTTATGGATCTTTATGTGACTGGTGCTGGCCCTTTAAACACCTTTTTGGGACATCAGGAAGATTGGGACACTGCCCCTTTAAGGCAGTGTCCCCAGACTTGTTGGGGACACTGCCTCTTTAAGACGGACCCCAGTGTCCCCAGACCTGGTGCAAACCCTTTGTGCCTGCCTGGCTATTTCCCACTTGGTTCAGTAAATGGGGCTTACTGAACCAAGTACCACACAGGCAGACCACCCAGAAGTGGAAGTGTGCAGGCAATTTACCTCCCAGAAGCTGCGGTTAACCGCAGCTTAATTGACAATGCTGGGAGGTCTTTGTTCATTTGCCGAACACGTGGCGGCGGCCATCTTTGATCATTCGACGAGGTCATCGGTATGTGTAGCCAAATTCATGGAACTAAATTCAGCTACACATTTCCGCGAACACCGCTGAGCTCTACCTTCTCCCCTACTGGTTTTACAGCTGCAGAGACGAAGTCCCATTCGGCGATGGGACATAGTCGTTTATTCAGCCTGAAATAGACCGACCGCACAGCCCAAATCTATGGAACTGTTTTGGGCAGGAAAATGTGCTTGCGGTCGGTCCTAAAGGCACCTCCAGCTAACTTTTTAACCCCTGGATGGATTTGGCTGATTTTTGGTTATGTTTATGTTTTAAGTGTGCTGATTCCAAATATGTAATTGTTATGAAGTGAGATGTGTAGTTTTAAAGTTACAGTGTATGGCTAAAAACTGTATTTTTACTGCCTGAATAGGGACTGTTCCTCCTACATAGGGTCACTTGGCAGATATGGATTGACACCTGTCCTCAGAGCCCCTGAAACACACTGACACAGATCAGAATAGGGACTGTTCCCCCTACATAGGGTCACTTGGCAGATATGGATTGACACTGTCCACAAGGACAAGCTGCAGACTTCCTGGCAGGGCCCATACAAGGTGGTAGAGCAGGTTTGTGATACCACCTTTGTGATCGGTGCGGTCACAGGCACGGGAGGCAAGTGCATGCTCCATGTGAAAAACCTCAGACGCCTATCCTATGCCCCGGATAGACGAGCTCCTAGACAAAATGGCCAGAGGCCAGTACCTCACCACAATAGATCTGTGCAAGGGGTACTAGCAAATTCCATTAGCCGATGACGCCATCCACAAGTCGGCATTTGTCACCTTGTTTGGCCTGTATCAGTTTAAGGTCATGCCATTCGGGATGAAGAATGCCCCGGCTAACTTACAGAGGATGGTAGATCGGCTACTGGATGGGTTTCAGGAGAATTCCTGCGCCTACTTGGATGATATAGCCATTTTTAGCTGCTCCTGGCCCGAACACCTGACCCACATAGGAGCCGTACTAGACCGGATTAGGGAGTCCGGACTGACCCTAAAGCCCATATAGGAACGCGTAAAAACCTCCCCAAGATAGTAGTATGGGCCCCAGAGTGTGAACAGGCCTTCCAACAGCTCAAGACGGCGCTCATTAAATCACCTGTACTTTCTGCTCCTGATCCAACTAAACGCTTTCTCGTCCATACAGACGCTTCTATGTTTGGATTGGGAGCAGTACGGAGCCAAGTCGGAGCAGATAGCGGCGAGCAACCCGGGGCTTATCTAAGCCGGAAACCTTTGCCCAGGGAAGTAGATACACTGCCATTGAAAAGGAGTGCCTGGCGGTGGTGTGGGCCCTCAAAAAGCTGCAACCTTACTTGTATGGACAACCGCTTACCTTACTCACAGATCACAACAAATTTGGGGCACTGCGCGTGCAATCTAATGTGCCACCAGATAGGAGTGGTGTGTTAAGTAGTACTATTCTTATCAGTTTAATCCCTGTTACGTCCCCTATCCGCTGATGTGGAGCAAGACGCAGCAGCAGAAGAGGACTCAGCCGAGGAGGTTATGGAAGAGGATGGAGTAGGAGGAGTAGAGAGGTGGCAGCAGGACTGCCTGCAAGTCGTGGCGGTGTCACCAACTCCTCTGCAGAGCCATGCATTCCATGCTTGGCAGCAGTCAGCAGGTTTACCCAATGCGCAGTGTAGGTGATATACCTGCCCTGACCATGCTTTGCAGATCAGGTATCAGTGGTCAGATGGACCCTTGCCCCAACACTGTGTGCCAGACATGCCATTATTTCCTTTTGCACAATCGAGTACAGGTTGGGGATTGCCTTTTGTGAAAATAAATTTCGTCCGGGTACCAGTGAGTGAGTGGTGGCACAGGGCACAGTATCCACTGTGAGCCTGACACACCTGCTGGCAGACAACCAACTGCTATTCAATCTATAACAGTGAAAAAAGTTTTGTTTTTTTTAAATGCAAGCTGTTATGACACCAGCTATGAGTGGCACTGTAAACTGGCAGAGTACACGCTGTAGGGCTGACACACCTGCTTGAAGATAACTAACTGCTATTCAATCTATAACAGTGAAAAAAGTATTTTGTTTTTAAATGCAAGCTATTGTGACACCAGTGAGTGAGTGGTGGCACTGGGCACAGTATCCACCGTGAGCCTGACACACCCGCTTTGAGACAACTAACTGCTATTCAATCTATAATTGATGTTTGTTTCACAGGCAGAAAGTGCCCTAAAACATGGCGGCTTGAACCCTAGTTGGTGGCGGATAAGTCACGCAAGTCAACCGGCATTCAGAGCTAAAATACAGCAGCGTGTGGACCATTTTTAGCCTAAGGCAGCTCATCTCATCAGGTCTTTTTTAATCGAATGTATCGCCCAGTGTCAGTCCCTTCGGGATCCATCCCTCATTCATCTTAATAAAGGTGAGGTAATCTAGACTTTTGTGACCTAGGCGACTTCTCTTCTCAGTGACAATACCTCCTGCTGCACTGAAGGTCCTTTCTGACAGGACACTTGAAGCGGGGCAGGCCAGAAGTTCTATCGCAAATTGGGATAGCTCAGGCCACAGGTCAAGCCTGCAAACCCAGTAGTCAAGGGGATCATCGCTCCTCAGAGTGTCAATATCTGCAGTTAAGGCGAGGTAGTCTGCTACCTGTCGGTCGAGTCGCTCTCTGAGGGTGGATCCGGAAGGGCTGTGGCGATGTGTAGGACTTAAAAAGGTCCGCATGTCCTCCATCAACAACACGTCTTTAAAGCGTCCTGTCCTTGCCGGCGTGGTCGTGGGAGGAGGAGGATGACTTCCACCTCTCCCCCTGTTAGATTCCCGTTGTGCTGTGACATCACCCTTATACGCTGTGTAAAGCATACTTTCAATTTATTTTGCAAATGCTGCATCCTTTCATACTTGTTGTAATTCGGTAACATTTCCGCCACTTTCTGCTTATACCGGGGGTCTAGTAGCGTGGACACCCAGTACAGGTCGTTCTCCTTCAGCCTTTTTATACGAGGGTCCCTCAACAGGCACGACAGCATGAAAGACCCCATTTGCACAAGGTTGGATGCCGATCTACTCATTTCCCGTTCCTCCTCCTCACTGATGTCAATGAAGGTATGTTCTTCCCCCCCAGCCACGTACAACACCACAGGTTAACACCCGCTTTAAGGACACTGACTGCTATTCAATCTATAACAGTGAAAAAAGTTTTTTGTTTTTAAATGCAAGCTATTGTGACACCAGATATGAGTGGTGGCACTGACTGGGCAAATGGGCACAGTATCCACTGTGAGCCTGACACAGAAGCTGGCAGCAGTGGCAGACAACTAACTGCAATTACATTACACAGAAAAAAAAAAAAGCATACCCTAACCCTAACCTAGCTATGCATTTCCCTATCTAATCAACAGCAGCTACACTTTCCCTCCTCTCACTAAGCATGCAGCTTGAGAATGAATGTAAAATGGATGCCTTCCAGTAGGTGGGAGGGTCTGCTAGGGAGGGTGTGCTGCTAATTGGCTGGAATGTGTCTGCTGACTGTGAGGTACAGGGTCAAAGTTTACTCAATGATGACGAATAGGGGGCGGATCGAACCGCGCATGCATTCGCCGTCCGCGGCGGACGCGAACACGCTATGTTCGCCGGGAACTGTTCGCCAGCGAACCGTTCGGTGCATCACTACTAATTAAATGGAGGACAACTCCGATAATGCTTATTCACTATGAACTGTTCTTGCTCTGCAAATATTCTTAGCTACTTGCTTAAAGTTACTATTGAAGATTATTCTCATGAACTTAAAGAATGTTACTTAATGCATCTCTGAGGAAATACTTATTAATGAACTTTTGTGTTGTTGATTACTTGCACTTCTTATTGGATTATTGCCTAAATGCAATTCATTTAAGTTTAACACTTATTAAAACTTCGTTTGAATCAAGTTACCAGCAATTCTCTCTTTTCTTAAAGCTACAGTATTGATACTTTAAAGATTCTCCATTTCTTCACTATTGTAATTAGAGAGTTTACAAGCTGCAGTTGAGTTCCAATCCAAATCACCCAGGTAGCGTAACAGTGAATGATATAAGACTCTTTAGAACTGAGTTTGTTTCCTTAATCACATTTTTGCCTCATTCCATTTTAAACATGGATTCCTTTTAATCTGTGTTTGTAGAATACAACTGCTTGAACACAATTTAGGAAAAGATGCAAAACCAGTGAACCACTCATGGACAGCTATTTTGTTGTTAATGCAACTCTTCAGCATGAGGTTGGTTACTGGTTTGCTTATTGAGGCTTGGGAAGCAAAATCCAAATAGGTTATGGTGAGCATAAATTGTGATTCTTTGTTAAACTAATTTGCATATGTCCACCCAGAATCCTTTGCGGTTGTAACATCACTGCAGATTTGGGATTTCTGTGGGAAAAGCAAGTCTTATGGCTTGACTGGTGTGCAGATTTTTGTTTAACATTGTATTAACTATCCACAGACTTGAGGTGGAAGGGGTTTTAAATCACAATTTTTCCCCACCATAACCTTTTTGAGAGAGAGAGAGAGAGAGAGAGAGAGAGAGAGAGAGAGAGAGAGAGAGAGAGAGAGAGAGAGAGAGAGAGAGAGAGAGAGAGAGAGAGAGAGAGAGAGAGAGAGAGAGAGAGAGAGAGAGTGTATATATATATATATATATATATATATCATATATACATATATATATATATATATATATATATATATATATCATATATACATATTGTTATTTTTTTACACTGATTTGCTTTATTTTTCTAACTTTATTTTTGATTTTTCACTTGCAGGGAGACTGCCTGTCAGCACAGACCGTCCCCCTGCAGGCAGATACACAGGCACCTATTGCAGTCACGTGGCCGCGGGGTCCTGATCTTCCGATGGGAGACTGCCCGGGCAGACAGGCAGTCCCCCTGGACCGGGAGGAGCGCTGATCGCCGCCGGGGGACCGACGGCGATCAGGTAAGTAGCCCCAGACAGTTATGATGGTTCAGGACCCTCATCGGTCCCCAAGGGGATTTTTCTGATGAAGGTCCTAAACCGTCATTGGTCATCAAGGGGTTAAAGCACAATCTTTATAATTTGGAGAATGTACTGGATTTTATATTCAGTATTCTCTCTTATACCTTGGGGACCTGAAAGTTTGGCAGTCCCTTTAGTATATGTCAGGGGTGGCATGTTTTTGGTTCTTAAGGAGTTAATGATCAGAAAATTCTGACAGATTCCCCTTTTGTGATGGGCAACATTAGAATTCCTTCCTGTAATAAAAGGTATTCTTTTAGGCTCATATACTTCAGGTAACTTTGATGCTGTGTATTGCAAGTATTTTAATTGACATTGGTAGATCTTTCCAGTCCCCAGACCATTCTACCAGGTTTACGATCTCAGGTAAAATTCACCTGCTACCAGAACAATAAAGGAAATCCTTGAACATGTCGTTCCATTTGGACCTTGGTTATGATATCCATGGGGATTCTTTTAGGTGTCCTTTATATCTGGAATTTGCAACCAATGTGTGACTTTAAGTGGTTGATTTATCCTGCATAATATAATGTAGTGCAGCTTGTTAAGGACAAACATTTGACTGATATGTTTTACATGGTCTCTGTACCTAGAGCAGTATAAGTTATGGTCTCTCCTAACATTGCATGGATGTAATACCTGTGGATTATATGCTTGGATTGGTGTTGATATCCTGCAGATAAAACAAACTGATTATCGCCATAGGCTCTGCCATAGTACTTCTTCACTATCTGAAGATAAGGTAAGAGTAAGTATGCGGTTGTTTGTTCTCCTAAGGATAACAGAATATCTCCTACTATCCTGCTTATTATGTGTCTGTTGCCACAATGTATAATGTGCCTCTGGTTACCACCTTCTCATCAGTATCCTGCCTATTTCATATCTCCTATTATATTGCACATCAGTCTCTAATAAATTTGACTATATGGTTTAGCATAATCTGTACTATTTACAATATGTTTATATTTGAATGTAGGTACTGACGTGGTTGGTCTACTTATAATTTAGTAGTTGCCACAATTTCTACGGTTCATACTGATATTTCTTTTTGTCTTCAACTAATCTGTATATGATTCTTCTTGCCTCTGACTAGGTTTATACCTCTTCTGTGACTGACCATTGCTGTATCAATTCATCCACAGTGTGAGGTATTGTTGTGAGTCTGGTTTTGCAATATATAGTCATTATTGCGCTCTGCCTCTTTCTGACAGGCAAATATCGATTTGTTTCCTGTATCTACAGGTAAGTAAAATACATCCAGAAAGTAGTAGGATTCTCAGTGTAAATCTCCCCATGTTTAATAGCATGGTGTGACTGTTCTCATCCAATATTATCTGCTTGTTCCAGTATGATATCTGGAAGTTATGCCTTTTATCAAGCTTCTGATTTGATGATGTCAAATTTCCCTTTTGAAATTGAACAAGGGGGATGGACATGTTATTGTCCACTCCCCAAATACTAGTATTCCCCGCCCAGGTTGCTTTGGGTCCCCAATTACCTAATCACCCCCATAAAAAATAAGTTTCCCTACTCCCCCTCATCCTAATAATGGTGAGGGGGAGAATTAAACTGATAACTGTTAAAAAAAAATAATATATACTTGCAATATAAGGGCCAACCAATCAGAGCACTGTTGCATAGTGTGGGAGATTTTCTCACATAATGTAATAGCTAACAGTAATAATCAAACTTTTTTGTCTTCATGTGTATACTATTCATATTTATTCGGGATATTTACATTTATTACATAGGTTAGGGACTTAGTGGAAGGGACTTGAGAATACTGATAAATATTGTTAAAAATATGTTGTTAAATTAACTGAATATTGTTTTCACTTAGAAATTGGTTTTGTAACTATCATGCCAAACTTACCTTTCTTTAATCGATTCCTCTTCTCTCCCTCTCTCAGGATCAGAAAAAAAAGTAGGGACTATTTTTGTCTTATGGAGGTATCCTACGCATGATCATCTCTGACCAGCGGAGGAGCAAAGTGTGCTTCATTTCCAGTGGTCAGAGCAATTTTCCCACAATTCTTAGCTTTCCTCCCTGTTCCCGCAATGTTTCCTTTCACTTTTCCCGAACGTCCTGTCACTTAGACAGAACGCCGGCGAAACTGCCAAATTGCGTTCTAACAGAATGAGAAGTTTGTTCATTCATGTTAGGACGCATTTCAGGACTTTGTTCGGATCGGAATTTCATTCAAATGAAAACTCCCATCCTATTCGTGCCACGGCTGCAAGATGCAGGGAGCTATCTACCAAAAGGCTGAAAGACCTAAATTGGTCTTTCAGCCAAATTTACTAATACTAAGTGAAGATTACTTAGTATTAGTAAATTCTGCCTCTACTCACTATACTGCGAGTAGGGGCATGTCTACTAAACAGTGAGCAACCTGTGGCTGCTCACTGTAAAAACAAAAATAACCCTAGTACCACCCTCCCAAGCCCCCACCCATGCCACGTGTGTGGGGTCTATTAAACTAAAGGGGGGGAACCTAGAGCCCCCACCCCTGAGCGGTGGGTGGGGTCCCTAAATAAAAAGGTGTGGGTGGGGACCTATTGTCCTCGCCCCCACCCCTGAGCGGCAGATGGGGGCCCTAAATGAAAATGTACCCCTCCCAACCCCAAGGTGCTTCCGAATGTCCGAAGTGCCGAAATTACCGAATTTCCGAAGCACAGTATTGCCTAAGTACTAATATACTTACCCAGTGAAAGAAGAAGAATGTTACATTGTATACAATTTCAAATAAAAAGTATACAAACATAGACTGGATTCAGCTGTAAGCGTTTGCAACACTTACAATAATCAAGTAACATACATTCATATAAAATGTAAGTTACTTAGCCAGTCATGTAATGACAGGAATGAATAAGTAGATAGCTCCCTAATTCCCACGGTATTAGGGAGCTATCTACTAAAAAGCTGAAAGACCTAAACTGGTCTTTCAGACAAATTTACTAATACTAAGTAAAAATTACTTAGTATTCGTAAATTATGCCCCTACTCGTTATACCGCGAGTAGGGGCATGTCTATTAAACAGTGAGCAGCCTGTGGCTGCTCACTGTAAAAAAAAAAAAAAAAAA
>OW240916.1:68929612-68984135 GCA_933207985.1 Pelobates cultripes | reverse complement strand
CATGATTTTGTCTCTGGAACGAAAGAGTGGACGTGACTGTATGGGCGGCTGTAGGAAGTGTATGATGAACATGCCTGAAATATAAATGAGACAGTTGTCGGCAGGGATGTATACCCCCGTCTGGTACATGAAAGTGAAATGTGATAAGTGGCCAACCAAGTGAGTTCCCCAGAAATATCATGACCTTATGGATGAGTAGTGGCGTTTGATGATATGACATATGCTTAGTTGCCTGAGTAACAACGGATTGATGACCCTGACCATGATTTACCCCATGCCTCAGCAGCTGCTACAATGGGGTAGATCTCCCAAAGGGGCTGAGGTGGTGGAAAAATTTCCAAACCTGGATGCCATGGCCAACAGCTCCAAAGCAATTGTTCCCGGTAGATCGCTGCCAAACCAGTGGTATACGCTGCGTCTGACCATCTGGTTGGAGAAGTGTCAGACAATCCTGGAAGGAACATGCTTTTACCATGCCAAGTGGTTAAGAAATCCCCCCCCATGTGCAGGTCTGCTGTTGCTGAGGTGTCTAGGCACCTCCTCTGATCGTCATGTTGGAAGTGTGGAAAAAAAGGGAAAGTACTCTGGATGTGAAAGCGTGGTCTTGTGGTATGATTGGCATGGCAAAATTAAGGAACCTGGTAGGGATCGTAGTTCCTTGCAGTTGTAAGTACTAAGCAGGAGGTAGTGATTGATGTAGTTGAGAATGTTCCCTATTTGTCTTGTGGTAACTTGCGTGTATGGATGCCGACTCAAGTCATATGCCCAGTAATGTGAAGATAGTGTCTAGGCCTTCTGTTTCTTATGGGGTACTGGGACGCCCAAGTGGTCAACCAGACTAAGCTGCCGTGAGGCTTCTAGTGAAAAATATGCTTTCTTTGATTAACAAGAAGTCTTCTAGATAGTGTATGACTGTAAGGCCTCTGGATATGTTATCATAACCAGCACAGAGTATCTGCGAATATCAATAGTAGGCTAATCTGTAGCTCGAAAGTTGAGCGGGAAAAGGATTGCCCAATTTATGCCATGTAAGTGCCAGTGTGTAGGGTAGATGGTAGCCGTTTACTGCGTTGATGATATTGGTCTTACTTAACCAAGCTTCAACCCATGCTAGAGTGATAGCTGTAAAGGTAGATCAATGGTGTTGTATAGTAAGAAAAATCCTCTGAGGGTATGAGGGAGTTGAGACTTGGGGTAGCGGAGGTGTGTGGTGCCAATAAGTCTATGGTTAGTCTTTGTTTAAGGGACGATTCCTTGTGACAATACCAATGTGTGTGTTTGGTGCCATGCTGTAAATGGTGGAGATTGGAAGACCCCTCTGCAAATCTTGGCTATGAGTGTGTTTACAGCCAATGGTTTTGTTGTGCTGACTGTAAGTGAGGGCATGCTATATTCCTTGAAGGTGTGTTTATGATACCTGTATGGGAGCCCTTTGAAGCTCCAGAGCTTTAGTAAATCTACTACAAGTCTGGAAGGGTGATGAGTCAGTAGTGTTGAAAATGCATTGGTGTGTACAGATGGTGAATACGTTATTCGTAAGTTGTATTGGGACACATTGTTTGTCATGTGCCCTGAACTATTTGAACATATATGCAACAGTCTGTATGCAATGCAACTACTCATATCAGTGGTCTCTGGTAGTTCAGAGGTGCTGGTACCTGGAGCCTGAGAGTGCTCGTCCATTTGTTTGGGACAAAATCCCTTCTGTATGGGTACCTGCACAAATAAACATCTCCACATATTCCAAATGCCAACCCAACCAAGGGATGGTCAGTTCCCGATTTACCTGGAATCCCTGGATCTGACCATCACAGATACATCATCATACATATATATGCCTTGCTTCCCCAATGTGCTGGGATCATACGTGCAGGTTTAACATCTTGTGTGTCATAAGAATTGATTGTACCAGGTAACCGAGTTTCGGTTGGTGCTGGTTGTACAGTAGCGTGAGGCCCAGCCTTGTGAGGGCTGTGGTGACCAACTCGAGATTGCCAGTCTGTCATAAATGTTTTGGCTCATGAGTTTATTAGTGAAGCTAGCATAGCCTGGGTGTCACCTGAGTTGATGTAGCTGGGCCTTCCCCTGCCTCCGTGTTGTCCGTTGATGTATGGAGGAGTTTGAATAACTGCTTTCCTTGCTGTAGCAGGGTAGGGGATTTGTCACCTCCTTAGGTCGGTGGTAATGTGTGGGATCGTCCAGGATCTGATTGCTGCTGGACTAGCAACATCTCCTCTGCTTGAAGGTGTATCAATTCTAGCCGGGGTGCTAGGAAGAGGTGATTCTTCACCATCTTTTTGAGAAATACTTAAATAACAATAAAGATTGCAATTATTATTTGTACCCAGGGTTCTTGTACTGGCTTGCTAGCTAAGCCGTAAGGCGAAACGATTAGGCTTGGTGTTTTTTTGGTGACTGGTGAGGCCCTGCTAGTTGCCAAGTGGCTTGAGAGGCTCTATCTATGCTTGGCGCGAGGGGATTTTGTGTGGCCACCGAACGTTGTGGCAGGATGTTGGCCTCTCGGTGACAGTAACCAGAAAATAGAAAGGGGAGTGACAGGTGAGGTCCTCTCTATGATACAATGCGAGGCGGCTAGCTCACGAGTGGCCCGAGGGGTGTATGCCTCCGAGTGTGAGGCGGGGTGTTGGCCTCGCGGGACCACTAACCGAAGCATAATGCAGAGAAAAAAGGGGGTAATACCTATTGGGCCCTAGAACCCTAATTGCCAGTACACTATTACTATTCCAGGGAAGGTAAGAGATGGATAACTACGTGAGCAGGTGTATGTACCTGGTAGTATGGTATTGAACCTGACAATCCGTATAGGTTTTTTAGTAGTAACTGTAACCTGAATGGATAAAACCGTATGGCATAAGGAAATATGGCATAGACCAAGCTTATCTTAATACGTACAGTATATGTGAAAAGTAAAGTGATGTGATGTGTAAATATTAAACATCGTAGCCATACTGGTTAAATATGTATCAAACTTAACCCATTAAGTGCCGTATGTACAAGTGAAAATGTGGTCTGTATGTTGTATGTCCCCTTGCTAGGGGAAGTCTGTTGTGGGAGCAGCGTGCTGTGAAAAATGTATGTGAACTATATTACCAGTTACATATATACAGATGCGTCTGCTACTGTGTAATAATATATGTATTTATACCAGATGTTGATATAGTGCTTGCTATGTGAATTGTTGTATGTCTTATTGAATGGTAGGGGTCAGTGAACATGGTGTTGCAAAATGCAAGTGCACTGGAGATCTGCCGAGTGCCCTATAGGTGGCAGTGTAGTTGGATACTGATTGGTATGTGAAATGTTGTTTGTCTGTTGACCTATAGGTGTCAGTGTTTTGGTGTTTGTAAAACCCCATGAAAATTGTCAATGTACTTGACAGACCTGTAGGTGGCAGTGTTGATAGAACCACTGTTGGTCTTGATGTGAAATGTAAATTATTGTGAATTAAACCTGAAGTTGAGCCCGTGCTGGAGTTTAATTTATGGTCTATAGTTATGTTTAAAACAATCTTATGTGTAATTTATATTGGCTGGTAAATTGTATATGACATGTGAAGACAGTTTTGCTGTTGACCAGTAGGGGTCAGAAATGCTGATTGTATGTTAAAATACCCTTTAACCCCTTAAGGACCAAACTTCTGGAATAAAAGGGGATCATTACATGTCACACATGTCATGTGTCCTTAAGGGGTTAATGCTACCATTTGACAGATAGGAGTCAGTATAAAAGCGAAAATGCTGTAGTTAGTTTGTTTGCTAATGAAGTGGAATAAAATCTAAGAAGCCTGTAATATACTGATTGACCAGTAGGGGTCAGTGTGTAGGTGAAAAAGGCAGTGGTGTGTTGGTTTATACATGAAATGCAATAATGTCTGAGAAGCCCGTAGTACACCGAATGACCGGTAGGGGTCAGTGTGTAGGCGCAAATGCAGTGGTTCGTTGATTTGTACATGAAATGCAATAATGTCTGAGAAGCCTGTAGTACACCAAATGACCAGTAGGGGTCAGTGTGTAGGTGCAAATGCAGTGATTCGTTTATTTGTACATGAAATGCGATAATGTCTAAGAAGCCTGTAGTACACCAAAAACCGGTAGGGGTCAGTGTGTAGGTGAAAATGAGGTGGTTTATTGGTTTGTACATGAAAATGCAAAAAACGTCTAAGATGCCTGTAGTACACCGAATGACCGATAGGGGTCAGTGTGTAGGTGAAAAATGCGGTGGTTGGTTGGTTTTTACATGAAATGCAATAATGTCTGAGAAGCCGGTAGTACACCGAATGACCGGTAGGGGTCAGTGTGTAGGCGAAAATGCAGTGGTTCGTTGGTTTGTACATGAAATGCAATAATGTCTAAGAAGCCTGGAGTACACCAAAAGACCGGTAGGGGTCAGTGTCTAGGCGAAAATGCAGTGGTTCGTTGGTTTGTACATGAAATGCAATAATGTCTAAGAAGCCTGTAGTACACCCAAAGACCTGTAGGGGGTTTAAACGAATGATATGCATGAACATGCAATGGTTTTAGAACAGACATAGACAAAATGCAGCCGTAAAATGAGGACCTGACCCGTGCATGGTGCCGTGGGACTGATGCCTGGCGTAACGGGTAGGTCGACTTACGGTTTGTGAGTCACTTGGACACCATCCACGGCGATGGATTGAAGAAAGAAGGTGATAGGCCGGAAAAGCCTGTGGCTGGATTCCTGACACAGCTCTGCTTAGAAAACCTCATGGAGTAATCAGGTAAAATGGCGTCTGGATGACCCGGAAGTGGAAATCATTCTGATGCTGACCTCAAGCGATATGAGTCAGGTAAGGGGTGTCCCTTATATAGGGGAGTGAATTAATTTAAGCCCCTCCCACAAATACAGGCCAAACGGCCTTAATACATATATATATATATATATATATATATATATATATATATATATATATATATATATATATATATATATATACACACACACCTGCGTGTATATATATTAATATCAAATTATACGTAGACTGATACTGATTAAATATATATATAATTATTGTTATATATATATTTATATATAATATAAAAAAAATAAAAATGTAAATACGTTAAAAAATAAAATTAAAAAAATAATTAAAAATAAATAATTAAAAAATATATAGATGTGTGTTATTTAGTTCTAACTGTTTTGTGAAATTAATATATATATATATATCAAAATACACGTAGAACGAAATAATATATATATCTATATACATAAATATATACGTATATATCACTATATATATACCTATATATAAATATATACCTATATAAATAAAAATTTTAAAAATTATATAGATATATAAGTGTGTGTGTGTGTGTGTGTGTGTGTGTGTATATATATTCACATACGTATATATATATATATATATATATATATATATTAATTCTACATATATATTTATGTAATATTTTTACATAATTAGGTATCTTAATTAATTACAATTAGCGGGACCTGCCTGACAACCCATGCTGAAAGTAAAGGGAATTTAATTTGCTAGCACTATATTTAACCCTATAACTTTCCAGAGACACCATAAAACCTGTACATGGGGGGTACTGTTCTACTCGGGAGACTTCGCTGAACACAAATATTAGTGTTTCAAAACAGTAAAATGTATTACAACGATGATATCGCCAGTAAAAGTGAAGTTTTTTTCATTTTTCACACACAAACAGCATTACACGGACAATATTATTGCTGTGATACTTTTTACTGTTTTAAAACACAAATATTTGTGTTCAGCGAAGTCTCCCGAGTACAACAGTACCCCTCATGTACAGGTTTTATGGTGTTTTCAAAAGTTACAGCGTCAAATATAAGGCTTGCGTTTAATTTTTTTCACATTAAAATTCGCCAGATTGGTTACGTTGCCTTTGAGACCCTATGGTAGCCCAAGAATGAAAATTACCCCTATGATGGCATACCATTTGCAATAGTAGACAACCCAAGGTATTGCAAACAGGGTATGTCCAGTCTTTTTTAGTAGCCACTTAGTCACAAACACTGGCCAAAATTGGCGTTTTTTGCATTTTTCACACACAAACAAATACTAACGCTAACTTTGGCCAGTGTTTGTGACCAAATGGCTACTAAAAAAGACTGGACATACCCCATTTGCAATACCTTGGGTTGTCTACTATTGCAAATGGTATGCCATTATGGGTGTAAATTTCATTCCTGGGCTACTATACAGTCTCAAAGGCAACGTAACCAATCTGGCGAATTTCAATTTCAAATGTAACGTGCTATATTTGACCCTGTAACTTCCCAAAACGCCATAAAACCTGTACATAGGGGGTACTGTCTTACACGTGAGACTTTACTGAATACAAATATGTGTATTTTATTGCAGTAAAGGCAAACAGTATTATGACATTGACCGTTAAAATGTCATGTAGAATTAAAAAACTTTTTAAAAAATCGTATTTTCTCCCATTTTTTTCATATTAAATTATGTTTCATAGCTAAATATTTGATATTAAATAAAAGCCCTGTTTCCCCTGAATAAAATGATATATAATAAGGGTGGGTGCATTTACTATGAAACAGGTGAATTACGGTTGGACAGACATGTAGCGCAAATGCCAGGTTTTGTTTACATTTTGTTTTGTTCACAACGTGTACATTTGGCTCCGTCCTTAAGGGATTAATTAACAGAGCAGACGATAATTGCTAAAGTGAGTTAAATGTTCCTGTGAGCTTCATCAGTGGCTGAATTGTCACGTACATTTTCTGTCTGACAGAATATAATAATATTTTATTGTGCTTTATTTTACAAACATTTTATTCTTCTTATTATTATCAATTTCCTTTCCAGCATCAACAAATTTCCTAGAGATACATAAGTAAATGATACACAACTTTGTTTGACACAAACTGACAATGCAGGACTATTTATTGTATGTATTTACAGAACTGTATTACAGGACTGTATTTATCTATACATTGTATGTATGTTAACACATGCTGTATTTACTTGATGACACATGCCACCATCACACTTAGAAATTACTGTTGAATCTGAAAGTGTATGAATGATTGTCTAATGTTGAGAAGTTGTTTACTACATTCTCTATGGAATATAATGACTTGGATTCTTCAATGAATTTTGTGAATTCCATGTTTTTTCAGAGACTAAAACACTAACAATGTTGCCTGTTAGCAAGTCTGTCATTATGGCCCTAACACAATATGAATAAGTAGTATGAGTGGTACTTTACAATGAAGTGACAGCATTAATAATACATACACATAATTTTATTCATTTAGAGATGCAGTTTGCCATATGACCCATTGATCCGTTCTCGTAATGCTAATAGCAAGATATCCCTATTACTTTCTGGATCCATGCCAGAAAAGATCCTGCACGAGTGTATACATCTGGGAAGAATGGATTCCCACACCGTATTCCAGAGAAAGATACCACTCCTTGAACTTGGTTTTCACATACAAGGGGCCCTCCAGAATCACCCTGCAGGCAAGAGCACAACATTGTTTAATATTCAGCACAAACAGGATAAATAGGGAAAAATAAAAAAAGATATGGTCTGTTTGGGTCACAGTTTCATCACAGCACACCTACAGAAAGCATAAAACAGGGTGCAAGAGAACACTGTGAACTGCCAACAGCTCAAATAGCCTGCCATTCGGTGGGCCCCCGCTCAGCTCTCAAGCTGGCTTTAGCTCATCTTGTGCCATTATAAAAATAAACCGGCTGTTTGCCTGCTCTCAGCTTGCCTAGACCATACTATACAGGGGTTTCATTATGACAAAAGGCATGAGTAGCAGAGTGGATGCATGATCAAAACAAAATATAAAGAACCGATAAAGAAGAAGGAAAACTGGATGTGACTGCAGTTTCACTGAACTCACTTACCTCCTGTGTTGACTATGGCCTTGAAGAAACAAAATGTGCCTAGTATGGCTCATAGAAAATCCAGAATAATAAAAATAGGTTATATTTGAAAATGTGTCTCTTTAATACTTACAGAACAGAAACCTTTAGCTTTCTGCCCAGGGCTGGCAGCACACAGCATACTTTCATAGATGCCTCCTTCCCAGGAAGAATTGCATGCCGAACGGGTAATTACATCCACATCCACCTCCATTAAAGCCTTTGGTTCAACACCAAAATCAGAGATAAAGCCCCACCCAGCCACTGAGCAGGGAGTGCCAGGGGATATATCTGAGTTGGCACAGGGTACTTTCAATGTATTCACATAAGGACACACAGGAACAGAATCATTTAGCTAGGGGAAAATAAGAGACAATGCAATATTATTTCTAAAACAAGAACAAAATCAAAATGTATTAATGCATCTTCCTGTACGCTAGGACTACACAATGACAAGACACTTTTCTTACCTTTAGCAGTTGAATGTCATTCTGAAATGTGTTACGATTGTACTCTGGGTGTTGAACGGATTCCTGTACACTAAACACCTGCACAAATTTGTCTGGAGCACGCAAATTGTGAACGCCGAGTACCACACGCAATAAATTCATAGGCCTGCCCCGCAAGATAATTAAATGATATTATTCAATCTGCATGAGTGCTGTCTAATACTAAATAATGCAATGCTACGTAATGTGCAATAAACAATGCAGTATGTAGTGTTGTGTAATGTGCAGTGTATAATGTGGGTAGTATGCAATGACTAATGCATCACTCTGTAATATGAAGTTAAATGGACACTATAGACACCAAAACAACTTTAGTTCGATTAAGCAGTTCTGGTGTATAGATCATGCCCCTGCAGTGTCACTGCTCAATTTTCTGACATTTAAGAGTTAAATGACTTTTTGCTTATACAGCTCTAATCACGCCTCCCTGCATGAAACTTGCAGTGCCTTCCTGTAATGGAACCTCTGTGTTTTAGGTTTATTATACAGTCTGTTTAATCTAAAATGTATCTCCTGCTCCTGTTTATAGCATACTAGAGCCTCCTATGTGTGATTTTACTTCAATTTACAGAGCAGGAGATAAAAACTTCTAAAGCAAGTTAACTCTGATTGAAAATTAAACTATTTATGCAGGCTGTGTCAGTCATTGTGTCAGTCACAGTCAGGGGAGTTGTGGGAGTTAAGAAATATGTGTTAACTCCTAAATTTAGCAGTAAGACTGCAGGGGCATCATCTATACACCAAACTTCTTGTTTTTATGCCTTTAGTGTCCCTTTAATGCAGTGCTGTATAATGTACAATGAATAATGCAGTGCTGGGTAATACACAATTACATGTAATATGCAATGAATAATGCAGTGCTGTCTAAAATGCAATGCATATATCATTGCTGTGTAATATGCAATACATAATGGCAGTGCTATGTAATGTGCAATGAATAATGCAATGCCATGTGATGTGCAGTCAATAGTGCAGTGCTGTGTAATATGCAGTGATGTGTAATGAGCAATGAATAATGCAGTATAATGTAATATGAAGTTAATATAGTGCAATGTGATCTACATTAAATAATGCAGTGCTATGCAATATCAGGTGATAATACAGTACTATTTAACGTGCAGTGAATAATTCAGTAATATGTAAGGTGCAATGTATAATGTGCAATGAATAATGTAGTATTGTGTAATATGTAATGAGGAATACAGTGCAATGTGATATACGTGGATAATGCAGTATTAGTATGCAGCAAATAATGCAGTGATATTTAAGCTATACTGAATAATGCATTGCTATACAATATGCAGTGAATAATACTGTGTTTAGGGCCCTGTGCTCCAATTTCTTTCTGTGCAAAATTAAAGTGCAGCAAAAAGTATCAAGTATTGTGCAAGATTAAAATCAAACTGTTGCAAAATTTTACCACATGACAGGAGGCTTCGTATTTTGCATAATCTCTCTTTTACTAGCTCCACACAGCAGCAAAGAAACATATAGAAAAAAGAACCAATCACAAGAGAGTAGGATGTACATAAGGCATAGTGACCATCATTTCCTCTTTCTTTGCTGCTCCAATCAAGCAGACAGGTCAGATTATTACTCTTCTCCATTACTTTATGTTTATATTGCCTCTTTTGAGGTTGTTTCTGTATTATATTTATATACTTTGCTGTTTGTTCTTGCTGTGCTTCTGTACTATGTGCAGCTGTGTTTTTGCTACGTTATTTATTGTGTTTCTACCTTATTCTTGGTTTCTGCCCTCTCCTCTCCTTGCTCTTACTTCTCTGAGCCTTGGGGGGCTTTTGGATCTTACTGGGGTTGCATGTTAATGTTGAATTAGACCAATTATATAAGCTGTTAATAGGGATTTCACCCATAACCTTGTATTAACTATTAGAGCATGGATTAGTGCTCTCTGTCAGGACTGTGGCCTGCACTCATGGGGTAAGCCCCCTACTGTATTTATACTGCACTGTGATACTGTATGGAGACATGCTGTTACAGTCTGTTAACCCCCATAACCTTGTATTAACTATTAGAGCATGGATTAGTGCTCTGTCAGGGCTGTGGCCTGCACTCAAGGGGTAAGCCCCCTACTGTATTTATATTATACTGTGCTACTGTATGGAGACATGCTTCTGCAGCCTCTGCTAACTGCTGGACAGGATTTCCAGGACATACTGCTTAAAGCGGCACTGTCATGCCGAATCCCGTTTTTTTTTTAACCCCCCTCCCGCCTCCACTACATCCAATTGACCCACTAGTCACCCTCAAATGCCCCTAAGCCCCCCACATTACCTATTTTTTAATCCTTATTTTCTGCCCCGATCTTGATTCAGGGCGCCGCCATCTTTGTGTGGGTAGATGAAGTCCCTGTGGGACACGTCATCAACCCACACTAGACAGACTGTTAGATTCCTGCACATGCCCAGTGAAACACCTGGACATGCGAACGGGAATTTCATCTATTCATTCATTCATCAGACAGACGAATGAGTGAATAGAAAGATCAGCCGAACAAACTAACACAATGTATCAGTGTTAGTTTGTTCGTTCAGTTTATTACAAGGAGGGAGCTACCGGCACGCAGCTCCCTCCTTGTAATATGTAACTATAGAAGCGGCAGGGAGCAGTGCTCCCCACCACTTCATAAGCCCCCCCAGGTCCCACTCTCACTCTATGGGGTCAATATGACCCCCATAATAGCACAAGGGAGATTAAAATCTCCCAAATGCCCTTACTCGCTATACCGCGAGTAGGGGCATGTCTACTAAACAGTGAGCAGCCTGTGGCCTGAGCGGCGGGTGGGGGCCATGAAGATAATGAGGGGGGGGGACCTACTGTCCTCCCCCCCGGCCCCCACCCCTGAGCTGTGGGTGGGGGCCCTAATAAAACAATAAGGGGGGACTTACTGTCCTCCCCCCCCTGGCCCCCACCCCTGAGCGGTGGGTGGGGACCCTAATAAAACAATAAGGGGGGGGACCTACTTCCTCCCCCCCTGGCCCCCACCCCTGCGCGGTGGGTGGGGGCCCTTATAAAACAATAAGGGGGGGGACCTACTTCCTCCCCCCCTGGCCCCCACCCCTGAGCGGTGGGTGGGGGCCCTAATAAAACAATAAGGGGGGGGAGGACAGTAGGTGTCCTCTGGGGAGGGGGTGGGGGCCCTAAAGATATGGGGGGACCTACTGTCCTCCCCCCCTGGCCCCCACCCCTGTGCGGTGGGTGGGGCCCTAATAAAACAAGGGGGGGGCTACTGTCCTCCCCCCCTGCCCCCACCCCTGAGCGGTGGGTGGGGGCCCTAAATAAAGATATGGGGGGGAACTTCTGTCCCCCCCCGGCCCCCACCCCTGCGCGGTGGGTGGGGGCCCTAATAAAACAATAAGGGGGGGGACCTACTGTCCTCCCCCCTGGCCCCCACCCCTGCGCGGTGGGTGGGGGCCCTAATAAAACAATAAGGAGGGGGAGACCTACTGTCCTCCCCCCCTGGCCCCCACCCCTGAGCGGTGGGTGGGGGCCCTAAATGAAACACCCCCCCCCCAATCAAGGTGACTAGGGGTCCCAAGCCCCTAGTCACCAACCCCCCACCCAAAAAAACCTATCCCCTACCTACCCCCCTCACCCTACAAATAGTGAGGGGGGAATAAAATAACTAACCTGTAAAAAAAAAAAAATTAAACTTACCATTTGCGTCTTCTTTTTTCTAAAATCTTCTTTCTTCAGCCCCCAAAAAGGCCAAATAAAAATCCATTATACCCGTCGCACTTAAAAAAAAAAAAAAACGAGCGCAAAAAAAAATGAATCCATGTTCGCCTTTCGAGGGCACGCCGCGTACTGAGCTCCGCAGGGCGGGTCAAGGCTTATAAAGCCTTGCCCCGCCCTGCAATTAGGCTTAGAACACTCTGATTGGTGGGTTTAAGCCAATCAGAGTGCTCTGAGTCATTTTACACAGCGTGGGAAAATTCTAAAGAACTTTCCCATGCTGCGTAAAATGACACAGAGCACTCTGATTGGGTGGCTTGAACCCACCAATCAGAGTGTTCTAAGCCTAATTGCAGGGCGGGGCAAGGCTTTACTAGCCTTGACCCGCCCTGCGGAGCTCAGTACGCGGCGTGCCCTTTTTGCGCTTTTTTTTTTTAAAGTGCGACGGGTATAATGGATTTTTATTTGGCCTTTTTGGATTTTAGAAAAAAGAAGACGTCAAATGGTAAGTTTAATTTTTTTTTTACAGGTTAGTTACTTTATTCCCCCCTCACTATTTTTAATGTGAGGGAGGTAGGTAGGGGATAGGTTTTTTTGGGTGGGGGGGGTGACTAGGGGCTTGGGACCCCTAGTCACCTTGATTGGGGGGGGTTTCATTTAGGGCCCCCACCGCTCAGGGGTGGGGGCCAGGGGGGGAGGACAGTAGGTCCCCCCCCCTTATTGTTTTATTAGGGCCCCCACCCACCGCTCAGGGGTGGGGGCCAGGGGGGGAGGACAGTAGGTCCCCCCCCCTTATTGTTTCATTAGGGCCCCCACCCACCGCGCAGGGGTGGGAGCCGGGGGGGGACAGAAGTTCCCCCCCATATTTTTATTTAGGGCCCCCACCCACCATTTGCTCAGGGGTGGGGGCCAGGGGGGGAGGACAGTAGGTCCCCCTTCCTTATTGTTTTATTAGGGCCCCCACCCACCGCGCGGGGGGGGGCCAGAAGTTCCCCCCCATATCTTTATTTAGGGCCCCCACCCACCGCTCAGGGGTGGGGGCCAGGTGGGACAGTAGGTCCCCCCCATCTTTATTTAGTGCCCCCACGGGCATGGGGGGGGGTTATTAGTTTTTTTTTTGTTTTTTGTTTTTTTATATAGCGAGTATAGCGAGTAGGGGCATTTAATTTACTAATACTAAGTAATCTTTACTTAGTATTAGTAAAGTTGGCTGAAAGACCAATTTAGGTCTTTCAGCCTTTTAGTAGATAGCTCCCTGATACCGTGGGAATTAGGGAGTTATCTACTAAGCGGCTGCAAGATGCAGCCGCGGCAATGAATAGGATCGGAGTTTCATTCATTAGAATGAAATTCCGATCCGAATAAAGTGCCGAATTGCGTTCTAAAAGAAACGAACATACTGTTCTCATTCAGTTAGAACGCAATTCGGCAGTTTAGTGTAAAGTGACAGGAAGCATCGTGGGAACACAGAGGGAAGGTAAGGATCATGGGAAAATTGCTCTGACCAGCGGAAATGAAGCACACTTTGCTCCTCCGCTGGTCAGAGCTGGTCAAGCGGAGGAATCCTCCATAAGGCAAAGAGTCCCTACTTTGTCTTATGATTTTAAAGAAAACTAAAGAAGATAGGAAGAAAAGAATAACAGATCCTGAGAGAGGGGGAGAAGAGGAAGAGATTGAGGAAAGGTAAGTTCAGCATGACAGTGCCGCTTTAAAGGAATATCTCCCATAACCTTGAATTAACTGTTTGAACACAGATTACTGCTCTCTGTCAGAGCTGTGGCCAGCCCTAAAGGGTTCATACCCTGTGCACCTGGAGTGATTCCCCCTACTATATATTTTACTACGCTGTGATACTGTATGGAGACAGGCTGTTACAGCCTCTGTTAACTGCTGGATATGATTTCCAGGACATACTACTTAAAGGAATATCCCCAATAACCTTGCATTAACTGTTTGAGCACAGATTAGTGCTCTCTGTCAAAGCTGTGGCCAGCATTGAAGGGTTCATACCCTGTGCACCTGAGGTGAGGCCCCTACTATATGTGTGCTGCACTGTGATACTGTATGGAGACAGGCTGTTACAGCCTCTTAACTGCTGGATATGATCTCCAGGACATACTGCCTAATGGAATATCTCTCATGACAGTGCATTTGTTACAGTTAAAGTGCAGAAATCAGTTAATGTGCACATTACCTAGTTAATATGCAGATTAACTAGGGCGATCAGTAAAAGTGCAGAAAATGATTTTGTTACTCACATTACCTAGGTAATCTGCACATTACCTACTAGGTACTCATTAAAGTGCAAAAAAATCATACTGTCCTCCATCTCTCTGAGGGGCTCACAGCTCTGGAGGACACCATGGTGTGCACAGGCTGCTGTTCTGTTCTTGTCTGGACCATATAGTCACATACCTCTTCAAACAGTTTATCCTGAACTTGTAAGAAACGAGGAGCCCCCACCACCACAAGAGAGCGAGCGCTTCCTGCACATTATGCAGCAACACCCTGAAATGATCCCAGCAAATGCTCTCCACTGTTCGCTATATCATCATATATTTGAAGACTGTCGGAATCAGTGGTCCATAAGCAGACCTCTCCTTTGTCTCATTCTCCTCAATGAGAGAAGTATTTCTTGGACTTACGGAGCAGCATTGTTAGTAGCCAGCCACCTCTGAGAAGCAACAAGCCATGCATCTATGCTTTGAGAATTTGATGGTGGAGGGCATTGAAAGGAACTTGCTCACAAAAAGAATCGAGACAGGTTCACACAGAATCTTTCTGCCCTCAGACGAGAAGTGAACGACTCTGCAGAGACAGCACTGAAAGGGTGAAACAGGTTCTGCAAGGACGTTGTTTTTTGTAATAAATAATTTCCTTTTTTACCGAGGGAAAGAAACAAACATTTTGCACTTTAACTAGACGGAAGCAGTTAATGTGCACATTACCTAGGTAAAGTCGGAAAAATCTTGATTCCACACTTTAACTGAGCAAATCAGTTAATCTGCAGATTAACTAGGTAATGTGCACATTAACTGATTTCTCACTTTAACTGTAACACATTAATTATTGGAAGAGCTAAGGGAGGCTCTCTATCAGGCTGATGGCCAGCACTGAAGAGTTCATAACCTGTGGGTGAGGCCCCTACTATATTTATACTACACTGTGCTATTGTATGGTGACATGCTGTTACAGCCTCTGTTAACTGCTGGATATGATTTCCAGGACATACTGCCTGAAGGACAGTGCATTCATTATTGGAAGAGCTGAGGGAAGCTCCCTATCAGGCTGATGGCCAGCACTTAAGGGTTCATACCCTGTGCACTCAGGTGAGGCCCCTACTAGATGTGCACTGCATTACTGAATGGTGACATGCTATGACACACTGTTAACTGCCGGACAGGAGTTTCAGCACGCCCTGCTTAAAGGAATATCTCCCTTGACAACAAATTGAATTGTTGGGAAACTGATTGTTGCGCTCTATCGCAGCAGTGGCCAGCATTTAAGGGTTCATACCCTGTACACCCGGGGTGCAGCTCCTACTATATGTGAGCCGCACTATTCAGCTGAGGGAAGCCATACTGGGGCAACCTGTTACCCTCTGGACAGCATTTTCAACACTTCCTGCTTGACGGAATATCTCTATCGACAGTGAGTCATTGTGGAGAACTGATTTATGCTCTATATCAGGGCTGTGGCCACACTTAAGGGCTCATACCCTGTGCACCCGGGGTGAGGCCCCTACTACGCATGTGATGCACTGGAATGCCGAATGGAGGCATGCTGTTGCAGCCTCGACTAACTGCTGAACAGGCTTTCAGCGCTGCTTGCTTAAAGGCATATCTTCATTGACAGTGAATTTATGGTAGAGAGCATCAATCAGTTCTCCTATCAGGGCTGTGGCCAGCACTTACGGGTTCACACCTTGTGCTCCTAGTGTGAGGCTCCACTATATGTGTGCTGCACTGTGCTGCTGAGCGGAGGCATGCTGTTGCAACCTCTATTTACTGGGTGAGCCCCAGTCTATTTTATTTGGCCACGATTCAGAGTACAACCAGCAGGGGTTTCTGTGAGCACTGCCTACTACTATGGTAGGCTGATCTGTTTGCCCTGCATCCTGTGCCTGCCTACTGGTTTGTGCCTTACACATGGGTATCACATACTATGATAAACCTACCTGCCTATTTCTTTCTGGGGGACCCCCAGGTAATGAAGTTGACAGTGCCTTGCAAACTACTGACTGAGAAGACACGGAAACGACCCTGGACCCTACTGGTCACTGGCTGTGTAACCTACACATCCATCACGTACATTCGAGAGACTGGTCCCTTCTCGATCACCTGGTTACTTTATGCACCTGTGGATTTGTAGTCTCTAGATAAAGATGTCCATAACCGCTTGCGGTCGGACGACCCATGCCCTTCCCTCTTGGACAGAGTGGCACAGACGATTGCGCTTGACCAGTGGATCATGTCCTTCATGGTTCTGGGTGACCACGACTCCTCAGGGGAGTCAGGAAAAGTCTCAGAGACACCCAGGACTAACTGCTGGACTCTATAGACACTATCATGGGTATGATGCCAGATGTCACCAACACCGTCCAGAAATGGGCTCATGATATTTGTGAATGGGCTCAGAGATGTTTCTGTTTTCGTCAGAAACCCCAGTGTTTGTCTTTCCTATGGGATGCACATAGCAGCACTCCTTCGTATTGACGGATGGTTGGCGGATCTGGGTGCCAAATCATTAGGACCCCAGGCACAATTTCTGAGGGAACTTATTACATATGTTTATGGTCCCGCTGCCCTCATCAAGACCCAAACCTCCAGGGGGAGGGTGTTACATGGTTACCTCCATAAGGGGTGTTCTTTGGGACTGGTCGACAGTGGGGCTTGTCACCAACCACTTTGGGACATCTGACCCGGTACCCTGCTATCGCTAACTTTATTACCCATATAGAGTGAGAGTCAACCTCTGGTTCTCCAGATGATCGGACATAGAAAACAGAATGCACAAATGCGCTAGGTACTGTTTTCCTCAGAGGAGTGCCCCTAGGGTACCATCAATCTACTTTCTACTACACCCACAGGAGATTCCATCGCAACTAGGTGGAAGGAATGCAAACTAATAAGGACCCCTTTCGCGTAGGCAACTGGCTTGCAAAACTAGATTTGAAGACACATCATGGTGGTCGTTTTTCCATCCCTCTTGGCGACACTATCTAGGTTTCCTGTGACACGATCAACCTCGGATCTTTGGGGGCTTCATTAAACTACCGAAACCAGTGTTTAATTACGTGTGGGGAAGGCGAGGCATTATCTTCCTGGACCATCTTCTTCGGGTCGATTCAGGGAACTGAAGACTTCGTCAACACCCACGATTCTCCAAGGTCCAACTGAAACCGTCGTATTTCATAGTGGATGATCCGCTTTTTGTGATTCGCAAGCGACTCCGCATCTTGCACACGGAAGCTCCCCCTCTTCAAATGTCTCCTCTATCCTCAAGGAATATTCACACGGTCCTCCACTGCAACACCGTGACCCTACACATTGTATACCTAGAATTATTCGGGCAATACTTCACTATCCGTAGACTGGTAAAGAAGTACTCCTTCTGTTACATCCTACTACAGATGGACAGAGCGTCGACAGTCCAGTATGCCATTTGCCTGGATGAAACCAACTCCCGCCTTCTGTCAGACATCATGAAAGGCATCCTCGATTCCAGCCTTCCTTGCAGAACCACTAGGTCGGACTGTCTCCCGAGGGAGACTCATATCAGAGGGACCGCCAGAATGTGGTTTTCTTCAATTGCCACAATGCATGACAGGGCACAGAATGAGAGTCTCTTGGGCCCCAGGGACGTGACCATGCTGCCTCTCCATCTGGGCGTTCCTGGTCTGATTGGTATTTGGTACTGTACCTTGATCTATTATGTGGTGATTGGGACGGCTCAACCGCCCGTGTCCCGGTCTGAGGACTCTTGTTTAGCAACTACCCAGTGATCTCCACCTCCGGCTTATAGGATGTGAAGGTAATTCTCTATTTTCTCTATGGGACTGGGCATCTGCTGACAGACTTTTATGCTTGGCCTTACTGGCTTTCTGTCAGGTACCGGATGTTCGGGTCTTCGACGGAGAGGTTTCTCCCATAACCCCGATGTACTAGGTCTCTCGTTGCACTTTAGGATTCTTCTTAGGTTTCTATTCTTTCCTCAGCGTTAAAAATGCAAAATACGAAGCCTCCTGTCATGTTGTAAAAATGAAGATTATGCTAGCTTTAGTGTACTAATAATTTTAATAAAGACAGGAGGCGAGTATTTTGCCTCCCTGCTTCGCTAACCCACCCTTTCTGTTCATTTCTTTGTATGTATCACGGGTCTAAGGTAGGTTTGCCTTTCATGTTTTGTACTTACATTGATGATTGTATTGACAATAATCTGGAATTCTCATTGGAGTTTTACATAATAGTTATTCAGTTATCAGATTGTAAATTACAATATTCTTCTATGGGATGATGTATATGGTACGTTACCTGGATTTACATGTTCATGACTGTGTCTAAATCTGTCACACATTCTCTTTTCAGTATGATTCGTCTGTGAAGACTTTTTTGTTGTTCGTATGGAATTCTCTGGAAGTTTGCTACTTCGGATGTGGGACTTGGGGGTTATTGTTTTGCTTGTTATATGTTTACTTCCGTTTGATGTTGCTATCTGAAAGAGGAAATGATGAGGTCCCTATGCCTTATGTATATCCTACTCTCTTGTGATTGGTTCTGTTTCTTTGCTGGTGTGTGGAGCTAGTAAAGAGAGATTATGCAAAATACAAAGCCTCCTGTCATTATTAAAATTAAGATTATTAGTACACTAAAGCTAGCATAATCTTCAATTTGCAATCATGCAGTAGCCATAAAAAATAGTTGCTATCTATACACCCTGTCCCAAATTATTATGCAAATTCTATTTAAGTGTCACAAAGATTAAATATTTAGTTTTTCAGTTTAACTCATGGATGGCATTGTGTCGCAGGGCTTTTTTGATCACTGAAAACAATCTTGGACACCTGTGATAATTAGATTGCCAGGTGAGCCCAATTTAAGGAAAAACTACTAAAGGAGGGTGTTCCACATTACTAAGCAGAGCACCATTTTCATGCAATATGGGGAAGAAAAAGGATCTCTCTGCTGCCGAAAAGAGTGAAATTGTTCAATGCCTTGGATGAGGTATGAAAACAGTAGATATTTCACGAAAACTTAAGCGTGATTACCGCACTATTAAGAGATTTGTGGCTGATTCAGAGCACAGACGGGTTCGTGCAGATAAAGGCACATTGAGGAAGATTTCTGCCAGATCCATGCACCGGATCAAGAGAGCAGCTGCTAAAATACCATTACATAGCAGCAAACAGATATTTGAAGCTGCTGCTGCCTCTTGAGTCCCATGGACATCAGGGTGTAGAGTCCTCCAGAGTCTTGCAACTGTGCATAAACCTTCTATTCGGCCACCACTAACCAATGCTCACAAGCAGAAATGGCTGCATTGGGCAGAAAAATACATGAAGACTAATTTTCAAACAGTGCTGTTCACTGATGAGTGCCGTGCAACACTGGATGATCTAGATGGAGTAGTGGATGGTTGGTGGACGGCCACCCTGTTCCAACAAGGCTGCGACGTCAGCAAGGCGGGGGAGGAGTCATGTTTTGGGCCGGAATCATGGGAAGAGAACTGGTCGGCCCCTTTAGGGTCCCCAAAGGTGTAAAGATGACCTCTCCAAAGTATGTGGAGTTTCAGACTGACCACTTTCTTCCCTGGTACAGAAGAAAGAACTATGCTTTCCGTAATAAAATCATCTTCATGCATGACAATGCACCATCTCATGCTGCAAAGAATACCTCTGCATCAATGGCTGCTACGGGGATAAAAGGAGAGAAAGTCATGGTATGACCTCCATCCTCCCCTGACCTCAATCCTATTGAGAACCTTTGGAGCATCCTCAAGCAAAAGATCTATGAGGGTTGGAGGCAGTTTACATCCAAACAGCAGCTTTGGGAGGCTATCCTGACATCTTGCAAACAAATTCAAGCAGACACTGTCCAAAAACTCACAAGTTCAATGGATGCAAGACTTGTGAAGCTGCTATCAAATAAGGGGTCCTATGTTAAAATGTAACGTGACCTGTTAAAATGTTTAAAAAGTTAAAATGTTGTTATAAGTTTGATTGAACTAGCTTTTGATTTCAGTAAATATGCTGCAAACATAACAAATGCCAATTTTCAGTTCTTTACAACCTATAAAGTATTTTGAAACTTACTGTGTGTAATAATTTGGAACAGTGCATTGTAAGTTTTTTATGATTTAAAAAAAAAAATACTGTTATCATTAGGAGGTTTGTTCAATAAAATTTGAATTGTACTCTTAATAGTTGATAACATGAGAATTATGCTGACTGTTATTTACATCAATTATTTAGGTAAATGAGAAAAATATAATTTGCATAATAATTTGGAACAGGGTGTAAGCATATATCAAGACTGTAAAAAAAACAAATATATAAAAGGTGCAGAAATAAATTCATTTTTTGTGTACTTCCACATTCAACAGCATAGTCTGGTAAGCTGTTAAGAAAAGTAAAACACATATGAAAGGGGTGTGTTGGAAATAATTTGTTAAACACAGTGTTGCACTATATGTGTTTAGTTTTTTACAGATTACCAGAATACACTGTTGAATGTATAAGTATGCAATTGAATTTATTTGAAATATATATGGGTGTTTTATTATTTCTGCTTGTTTAATCAGCAGATTATATTAAATCATTTTATGGTCAGTATGCAGTATAATTTAAAGGGATACTATAGTGCCAGGAATGACCTCTGCCTTCCCCTCCCTCGCGCCCCCTGCCCTGGTAAATAAAGTAAAAACGAATAAGAGAGGTCGCGCCACACAAATAATATGTATGTTAAAACCAATGGTTACTTACATAAAATGCTAAAAAGGGAACAGAGTCCTGAATAAAATAAGTAAAATAATACAATAATATAGTCCAAGTTGATTGAAGAAATAAATGAATCCAGTTGATCTATAAGTCCTGAAATAAGCCAATGTCCAAATGGCGTAGAGGCATAAAAAAAGAAAAATAAATTCCAATAGTGTAAAACCGTAGATACCAGGCGGAATATGATGATAGTAGTAGTACTTACTCACCTAGTCGAGAGCTGGAGCCAGCTCAAGTGTACACCGCATTCAGTGGCGTTGATCCCCCACTGGTAGGATATAGGTGTTGGTCAGCAGGTAAAGATCCTCAATATGTGGAAGGAAAAGATAAAAACCAATAGTGCTCTCTGTATAGACTAGCAGGGGTTTGGTAATTTGAAAGGTATTATACTCACATGCGGGTGAGCAGGATATGCTGCTCACTTTAAAAGCGTGGGTGGTATAATCCTACCTAGGATTCTTGAGTGAGTGGAAATTCCAGAGTTATAGTATAACCAGGTTATAAAATAATAAAAAGTAATATAAAAAAGGTATATGGCGTAGGCAGAGTATTTTGGGCCAATATTCATTTAAAGGACCACTCTAGGCACCCAGACCACTTCAGCTTAATGAAGTGGTCTGGGTGCCAGGTCCAGCTAGGGTTAACCCATTTTTTTTATAAACTTAGCAGTTTCAGAGAAACTGCTATGTTTATTAATGGGTTAAGCCTTCCCCCTAATCCTCTAGTGGCTGTCTCATTGACAGCCACTAGAGGCGCTTGCGTGCTTCTCACTGTGATTTTCACAGTGAGAGCACGCAAGCGTCCATAGGAAAGCATTGATAATGCTTTCCTATGCGACCGGCTGAATGCGCGCACAGCTCTTGCCGCGCGTGCGCATTCAGCTGACGGGGCGGAACGGAGGAGGAGAGAAGGAGGAGAGCTCTCTGCCCAGCACTGGAAAAAGGTAAGTTTTTACCCCTTTCCCCCTTCCAGAGCCGGGCGGGAGGGGGTCCCTGAGGGTGGGGGCACCCTCAGGGCACTATAGTGCCAGGAAAACAAGTATGTTTTTCTGGCACTATAGTGGTCCTTTAATGATGTGAATTTAAAAAGTAAGAACAGTAAAAACGTGTTTCGCCACACAGGGCTTTATCAAATGGCAATAAAAACATAACCTGGTGGTACTTTATTTAGGCACTTACAAATAATAAATTATTCAAATTTTGGCGCCAAAATGACGTCACAATTCTATAAAGCGTAAAATGTAAAACAAAACTAAAATCATATAAAGATGATAAAGTAGTTGTACACAATATAAGTATGTAACTTGTTTATTAAAACAAAAGTGTTATAACCTTAAAAACAAATTTAAAATGCAAATGAGCGGTCAGGTGGCGCACAATCAGAATATGACTCGCTTTTCCACGTGACTAGCAGAGGGAGCTTGGGGGTAATGTATACTCCCACTGGATTGTGTATCGGCACAATTGCCGAGGGCAGTCTAAGCAATGCGAGCCTCTTTGCAGGAGGGAGGGCAGACCGCAAGGTGAGAGCAGCACGCATGCGCGTCACCTTACGGATGAACACTTCGAAATGAAGTTCCCAGACACAAGCGGAAAGACAGCTCAATCGGAATTAATAAAGAACGTGAAATAAAATGAGATTTCTATTACAAAAGTGTGTAGAGAAATGCATTTTGTTTAAAACTGTTGGTGATGCTATGAGACGATTTAAAATGAAACATAATTGACCATACTGAGATGTTTGGAAATATAAGGGTGATTAAAATATATATATATATATATATATATATATATATATAGCATCACTAAAATTTACACTAGAAAAAACAAAAGCACTGTGTGGCGAAACACGTTTTGGCTGTTTTTACTGTTCTTACTTTTTTTAAATCACATCATTAAAGGAATATTGGCCCAAAATACTCTGCCTATGCCATATACCTTTTTCATATTACTTTTTATTATTTTATAACCTAGTCATACTATAACTCTGGAATTTCCACTCACTCAAGAATCCTAGGTGGGATTATACTTTTTTTTACGCTTCTAAAGTGAGCAGCATATCATGCTCACCCGCATGTGAGTAATACCTTTTTAAATTACCAACCTCCTGCTATTCTATACAGAGAGCACTATTGGTTATCTTTTCCTTCCACATATTGAGGATCTTTACCTGCTGACCAACACCTATATCCTACCAGTGGGGGATCAACGCCACTGAATGCGGTGTACACATGAGCTGGCTCCACCTCTCGACTAGGTGAGTAAGAGAAGTACTACTACTACTATCATATTCCGCCTGGTATCTACGGTTTTACACTATTGGAATTTCTTTTTCTGTTTTTATGCCTCTACGCCATTTGGACATTGGATTTATTTCTTCAGTCAACTTGGACTATATAATTGTATTATTTTACTTATTTCATTCAGGACTCTGTTCCCTTTTTAGCATTTTATGTAAGTAACCATTGGTTTTAACATACATATTATTTGTGTGGCGTGACCTCTCTTATCTGTTTTTACATTGGGTACTCCTTTGATGGTTTGTGAGGGAACAAACGGCCCTTTTTACCTTTTCTTTTTTCTAGCTATCTAATGGTCAGAAAGCGCTGAATCCAACAACTCTTCCAATCCCTGGTAAATATGGGTTGAAACCTTTATTTACTTACCTTTTTCCAGCTCCAATGTCCCTTGGCGCTGCAATGATGCTCCGCCCCCTCCTACAGTCCGTGATGAGCGGGCGCTATTGCGCATGCGCTGCAAATGCCACTCGCACATTAGATCTGCCTATAGGAAAGCATTGAATTAATGCTTTTCTATGGGGAAAAACCTGATACTGGAGGTCCTCATGCACTAAAGACCCGTTTCTATTGAGGAAGCCCTCCAGTTTCTCTGGAACAGCAATGTTAAACATTGCAGCACTAAGTGCAAGGGTCGTTTCACCCAGACCACTTCAATTAGCTGAAGTGGTCTGGGTGCCTACAGTGTTCCTTTAAAATATCCTCCAAAAGAGCTCCCAAGAATCAAATAAATACAAAAAAAATCAACATAAAGTTTGGTAAATGAAGGCTGATTCAATAGAGGCAAACAGATTGGCTTTAAGTAGAAATAAACTGATGTGCCGTTAAGCTAAACTGTTTGTTATATATCATCATTTTGATCTGTGCTTATCGTTACATGCAGAGAAACTGTATGATTTAGGATGGTATAGGTTGCTGGAGCATATGGTGCAATGTATTATGTAATTCATAATGTCTTACGTGTCCTCCATGCAGTGTGCTGCAGTTAACACCCATTTTTTATTGATGAGAGTCCCACCACAGAAATGTTTGCCTGCAATCTGCAGAGATGCCATGTAAGGTCTGGAATGTGCTCTGGCTTCACGCCCTCCAACAATCCGAAATCCAACTGTTGATGTAACAATTTCAGTAAGGCACAGTGAAAAGTAGTTATAAGTGTACATGCATTCTATTAGCAGCATCAATATTTACATGTTTATCGTGTGTACCTGTAGACAGATAATTGTGTGAATTTGTATGTGTAAGTATATAGGTCTGTGTGTATGTCTGTTAGGGATTTGCATGGGCAAAAAATTCAGTTCGGTTAGGAAATTCTGGTAAGAAAAAAAATTGTGGTACTTCGGCAATTCGGTTTGGTCCGGCACTTCTGAAATTTGGAACTTCGGAACTTTGGTATTCGGTAGGGCTCTCTAACTGTACCCCTAACCCTAACCACCACAACCACTTACACATCTAAAGGGCTCCCAGTGCAAGGAACTAGCTTATTGGTCAAGAAAACCGAAGCACCTGGTCACTTCCGAAATTTGGCAATTTGGTTCAGTTCGGCATTTCTGAAATTTGGACTTTGGTACTTCAGCAATTGAAAGCATCCGAATGTCCTAAATTGCCCGAAATTTGTTTGAATTTACATTCGGAATGAAACAAATTGCACATGTCTAATGTCTGTGTCATAATTTGTGTTTGTAACTGTGGGTGTAGGTATTAGTCTGTCTGTGTAATAGTGTGGATTTGGGTAACAGCATGTGTAGTGTGTGTAGCTTGTGTGTGTAACGGTGTGGGTTTAGTGTGTATGTGTACCTGCAGGCTTTATTGGATGTGCCTGCAGGTACACAGTCCTCTCTGGTGATAAGTACTGTGTTAAATCTGAGGATACAAGGTCATAAAGAGATCAGGCTCCTTTAGACTTAAGAATAGAAACAACAAAATATGGGAAATGGCTTTATAATAAGATTGAAGATAAAAAAGCATTCAAATGGTGCCTCCTCCGATGGTGTTGGGGGGCTGTAAACCCATGCTTTGGTCCGTGTGCACTCCTTTAAGAATCGTAATCCAGAAGATGGTGGTAAAAAATATATTCAACTTTATTTATAAAAGGTGAAAATACACCAATTAAATAAAAACAGGACTGGTTCTACGCGTTTCATCCAAGTGCAATTGGACTTCCTCAGGAACCAAAAATCAATATGTATAACAGCAGCATGCAACAATGACACAGCAATAAATCTGTTTTACAGCCCCCCCCAACACCATCGGAGGATGAACCCTTTGAATGCGTTTATATCTTCAATCTTACTATAAAGCCATTTCCCATGTTTTGTTGTTTTTATTCCTATTTTATGTAAGATCACCATCTGGGAGGTGATCAGTAGGAGGCTGTCCTGTTTACTATTAGGATAAGTATATATTATACCATGGGTGTGCCGGGTGTGCCTGGGCACACCCTAATCCCCGCGGCACACCTATGTATATTGAGACCAGCAGGGGAGATCTCAGGATCTCCCCTGTCGGCTCATTCAGAGCCGGCGCTATCCGAGCGCCGGCTCTGCTCTCAGCCTCCCTACCTATCGACCCACAGGCAGGGAGGGGGGCGGGAGAGGACCCGGGGAGCTATTGCCGGCAGCTCCGCCGGGTTCCTCTCGCGAGATATGAGCATTGCCACGGCAATGCTCAAATCTCACGAGAGTGAACTCTAGCCCCACAGGGGCTAGAGTTCACTCTCCACTGGACCACCAGGGAAAGCAGCAGCACAATCTCCCCTCCCTACATAAGGTAAGAATGGAGGGGGATATCAAGTAATGTACCCCCACCTCCACCCCCCACAGTCACCTACACACATACAGCACACACACTTACAACACCCACACACATACAGCACCCACACACATACAGCACCCACACACATACAGCACCCACACACATACAGTACCCACACACATACAGCACCTACACACGTACAGCACCCACACACATACAGCTCCCACAGACATATACAGCACCCACAGACATACAGCACCCACACACATACACAGCACCTACACACATACACAGCACCTACACACATACACAGCACCCACACACATACAGCACCCACACACATACACAGCACCTACACACATACAGCACCCACAACATACACAGCACCTACACACATACAGCACACACATACACAGCACCCACACATACACAGCACCTACACACATACAGCACCCACACACATACACAGCACCAACACACATACAGCACCCACAGACATACACAGCACCAACACACACATACAGCACCCACACACATACAGCACCCACCCAAACACACACAGTACCCTCACACACAGCACACAAACAGCACCCTCACACACAGCACACTAAAAGTACCCTCACAAACACAAACAGGACCCTAACAAACACACACAGCACACTACCAGTACCCTCACACACAAACAGCACCCTCATACACAGTACATTAACAGCACCCTCACAAGCGCACACACACACAAACAGCACTCTCACACACAGTACATTAATAGCACCCTCACAAGGGCGCACACACAAACACCCTCACCCACATGGCACACTACCAGCAACGTCACGCACACATCACACTAACAGCACCCTCACACAGCACACACACACAGCAGTGTGTGTATGTGTGTGTGTGTGTGTGTGTGTGTGTGTGTATATATATATATATATATATATATATATATACATACAAACATATATATATATATGCGGCGTGTGCTTGTGCTTTAGGGTGCACACCCTAATGCAATAGGCTGCACACACCTATGTATTATACTTAACACACTGTTCACTCCCTTAGACTTAACTCAGTTTACCCAAAGCTCTGCAACTTTATTTCTGGTCATCACTGAATGCTTTCTCTTTTCAATTTTATTTACTGTTTGGGATATGGGATTATCTATAAAAGTATGTTGTTCACTTTTTAGACAGGTTTTCTAGATCTTTTAGCATTGCTGTTTAATGGGATCTGCCCTCACGATTTGTGAAAGATGCTAATTTGTGTTTTTCAAAAAATTTGCAATTGCTTTTGTTAATTCTTCACAATTACAAAATAAGTGATTAAAGGCTAAATGTTACTAAGTGTTAATGATTACCTGTAAGTATCATTAAAGAATATCTACTTTCCATCTCCCAAAGCAGGATGCTGTCGTATTCATAAAACTTATGATTTTGTGCTTGAGGATGCAGAAGCATTTGTCTGTTTCCATCACATGTTACGATCTTATGTTACCATATTTATGGTGAGCATGGATACTATGATATTGCTAGACCAAAATGGACAATATTGCCTTCCAAATTCATTATTTCACAGCTTTCCTAACTTTTTCAGCAATAAAGTGATATATATTTTGTATATGCGAATGTATTTTTAAAATATAATATTTTTCTCATTTAATGTGGAACTGTCACTTCTCAGGAATTTACACAATTAAATAAAACATTGAAAATAACTTGTGTTAAACTATTTTTTATGTGATGCTCCATTTTCTTTTAAACATAACAATAAAAATCCTTGGCAGTGTCAATTCCCTTTTAAAGACACTGTTGGTGTTGATAATCTCAATCCTATAGCAGCTGAATAGCTCAACCTTTAAAGTTGATAAATTAACTGTCCTCCAATTAAAAAAAGCATACACATATTAGATATCGTAAAAGACCACTAAAGGAATAGAATTCAATGTTCCCTATAAAAGTATTTAACTGGACGAATATCTCACCTGCTCAAATGCCCTTCCCGTCCTCAATGCTGCTCATTAGGAGCGTTGGGTGGGAAGACCAAGATGCAACACCTGCCAGATCACATTATTGTAAGTGGAGTGGGTGTCTGCATTGAGTAAGTCTCAGTGCTTAATAAAAAGTAAGTTAAAAACTTTTTTTTAAACTTAACTTGGGGAGAAGGAGTCTGAATCGAAACAGTGATGTGACATTATAGCATTAGGAATACATGTTTGTATTTCTAATGCTATCATGTTCCTTTAAAGAGGAACTGTCACTTTCCCAAATATTGTGTGCCTACATTTGCACCAGGCATAATTTTTCTCTCGGAAGTGACAGTTGTTCTCTACATTTACAAGTGCTTCACCAAGAATGCCAGTATTTCACCTGTAAAAGATAATTCTATTATATCCTATAAAAAATAATGTTACCTGTCATGGGTAGTGCGCAAAGAGCTGCTATCAGCATCACCAGGCATTCCATGGCGAATGGTTTCTTTTCCAATTGTAAAGAAAAGAAGAAGCGCAGACACTGCTCATTTTATAGTTATAAGGAGATTTCTGTTAGGGAATTTCATCAGGGTCTGATGTTGTAAGGATAGTTTGCAGAGAGGAAGTGGGATTTAACAGTTTCTTAACAATTCGTGTAAGGCATGAAAATTACAATATTCTTGCTTTGCTAGTAAAGAATATCGTTCGTATGAGACAAAATGGCCAGATTGTAGTAGCCCTTTTGGCATCTGAAAAAATTATCATATTAAAAACAGTAGGCGAATATTATGCATCACTACTATATTATTATATATTATTAATAATATGCTTTACTGCTCAAACAGCAGCAAAAGGTTAATAAACAATGTAGGTTTAGGAGAAACATGATGCAACCAAGCATGCTAACAATAGAACATTAGTAGCCAAACAGCGTGGACCATACATAATAAATTGCATGACCCCACAGATACCCCCTCTTTCGAGCTTTAAGAACCAGGAACTGAGAATAACAACTAGAACATCAGAAACTGTAGAATATGAGTAACAATTACATCTTCCATGATGCTTTGTCATTCTAAAGGCATTCCAAATGCATGAAAAGTATCATGGGGATCTACCTTTTGGTGACCCCTTTTTATGTTTGAAAACAACACCATAAGGAAAGAACTTTCTTGTGTAAGATCAAGTGCTCTAACGCCAGAAACTCTTTTGAAAGACATAAGAGAGTAAGCTTAAATGCAAAAAAAAACGTAGTTCTTTATTTATATGACAGGAAATATCGTATTACAAAATGGCAAAAGTCATGTACAGAAATTCCTGCCATTTTAGATAAGAACACATTAAAATTAGAAAAGATTTGAAACAATCAGAGAAATGAAAACAAAAAAACAATCTAAAAGATCAGTAAATTACATCTCGTAGACAGGCTCTGGCACTATTCCAATATGCGTATAAGTAACTGATAACCTTGACAAAGTATATGCAACAATTATGATTGCTGAACATCTGTAGAGGTGGAGCCAGTCACATGGAAATATGAGATTTTAAACAAAATATCTATATTAGGAGGGGGATGGGAGAACAGGGGCACTGCTTCTGCCCAACTGTAAACTTTCTCTTGCAACTTGTCCTATAAAAAGGTTCACCAACTCCTCCCACCTAGCCCAGACATTCCGGAGAGTAACTTCAACACCCCTTACCACAGTTGTTAGCTAATCCATTAATTTATTGTGTTTTATCATGGACTTGACTTCTCTAAGCAGTGGCACATCCTACTTAAGCCAGCGCTTGCCTTGCAGCCAAAAATATTTTATCACAAAGCTTTTGCTCATGCCTGGTCAGACCCACCTATGATCTAAAAAGGAGAAAGGACCAAGGGTCAATTTCCAACAGTCTCTGGAACACTTTATCTAATAACTCTTTAATTTGTCACACAGACCTACTACTTTAGGACACTCACGCCAGATATGAACATAGGATCCCCTGTGTTCACATCCCCTCCAACACAGATCAATGGGGGTTTTGTCCATTTAAATAGTGTACCATCTATGTAAGATTTCCTGCAAAGATTCCTCCTAACTGTTTTTTCCCCAATCATTCTCCCCTCCAGTGGAAAAGGATGAATGCTAGACAACAAATTATTTTCAATCTTGTTAATAAGTATGTTAATTTCTCACGTAGTTTGATACTTAGGAATAGGTGGTCACTTACATCATATGCCTATGATTTAGGAGAGTGGTGACTGCAGTGTCAAAAATCCCCCAAATATTTCTACCTAGTGCTGGATATATGCAGGGGTCAAGTCCTGGGGAATAAAGTGTGGGAACTCATCCAAGTTCTCCCCCCGCCACAAAAAAATAATAATATACACTCGTGAATATATATATATATATAAATTCACATATACATACACATTCACAGACCCACACATATATATACACTCACAGACACACACATACATACACATACACTCATAAATTATTTTTTTAAATTAAAAAATGTCCACCCAGCCTCTCTACCTGGAGAGCTGGCGTGGACCTGTCCCTGGGGTCCAGTGTGGCAGGAGCCTGTCTCCCTGTCAGACGCGGTGAGGGAGCTGTGTTCTCTCTGCTCCCTCTCGCCGCGCGGGCAGTCTACTGATGCTAGGAACCGGAATATGACATCATATTACGGCTCCCGGCATCAGCAAACGGCGCGCGGCGAGAGGGAGCAGAGAGAACACAGCTCCCTTGCTGCGTCTGACAGGGAGACAAGCGACCGCTGGCGGGGTCCATCAGGTCACCATCAGGCCACCTTTTGCCCCCCCCCCCATGACAGGGGAAACATGGGGCATTTTTGTGCCCTGGGTGCCTGCTGGAACAGCGGGAACGGCGTTCCTGCTCTAAGAAAAGTGCGGGAACGCCGTTCCCACACGTTCCTGCAGGACTCGAGCCCTGCATATATGTATAAACTATTATGGCTCCGCCAGTAGAAGTATCAGGAGAGCAAAAGAAGGGATAACACAATGTGCAGCTTAGTAAGCAGGTACCACAAGTGACACCTCCATTTATTGAAGAGCATTTAAGTAAACAGACGTTACGGGACTTCTGTCCCTTTTTCAGTGGATAAGTGTCCTCAAAAATCACAGTGCACTTGCCATTGACATTCGGAAAGATGGATATGCCTTGCCATCGTCTTATCCGATGGCGGATGATTCCTAATAGAATACTTTTGCTGAGATATTCTGTCTTCAAGTGCCAGCGTGGCCTTGCCCACATACCCAAGGCCACAGGATCCTTCAACAGACAATGTGGTAGGTCAGACACATTAAGAATCCTCTTAAAAAGATATTCTGTCCAGTCCATGGATGGATGCATATCTCACGTTTAATGACACCATTGCAGTGGTTATTTTCAAAAATATTCACACCAGTGGGTGTTTGCCAATAGGTAACATGTCTATGGGATTATGATTAGCTGAAGAAGCTGAACGATATACATTAAATGTTTGATAAGCTTTTCCACAATTAAAATAATGTGATAGAAAATTTCAAATTTGGCAGGGATAACTATAACCTGTTATGCAGAACCTAAAAGGACACTATAGGTACCCACACCACTTCAAAAATAAATATACCCAGGGACAGGTCCACGCCAGCTCTCCAGGTAGGGAGGCTGGGTGGACATTTTAATTAAGAAAAAACATGTATACATAAGAATCCCTAAAATAAATCTAATACAAACTAAAATTGGTATACCTATACTCCACAGGCTTTAGCTGCCCCCGAACAGTTGTATGCTTACCTCTATACAATACATCAAGATTATTTTCTTCTCTACAATTATAATCTTATGCTTTGCCTATGATTCCTAGGTGGATGCCACATGAACAGTGTCTCACTTACATTATCTAGCTTATACATTTACAGGGAGTGCAGAATTATTAGGCAAATGAGTATTTTGACCACATCATCCTCTTTATGCATGTTGTCTTACTCCAAGCTGTATAGGCTCGAAAGCCTACTACCAATTAAGTATATTAGGTGATGTGCATCTCTGTAATGAGAAGGGGTGTGGTCTAATGACATCAACACCCTATATCAGGTGTGCATAATTATTAGGCAACTTCCTTTCTTTTGGCAAAATGGGTCAAAAGAAGGACTTGACAGGCTCAGAAAAGTCAAAAATAGTGAAATATCTTGCAGAGGGATGCAGCACTCTTAAAATTGCAAAGCTTCTGAAGCGTGATCATCGAACAATCAAGCGTTTCATTCAAAATAGTCAACAGGGTCGCAAGAAGCGTGTGGAAAAACCAAGGCGCAAAATAACCGCCCATGAACTGAGAAAAGTCAAGCGTGCAGCTGCCACGATGCCACTTGCCACCAGTTTGGCCATATTTCAGAGCTGCAACATCACTGGAGTGCCCAAAAGCACAAGGTGTGCAATACTCAGAGACATGGCCAAGGTAAGAAAGGCTGAAAGACGACCACCACTGAACAAGACACACAAGCTGAAACGCCAAGACTGGGCCAAGAAATATCTCAAGACTGATTTTTCTAAGGTTTTATGGACTGATGAAATGAGAGGGAGTCTTGATGGGCCAGATGGATGGGCCCGTGGCTGGATTGGTAAAGGGCAGAGAGCTCCAGTCCGACTCAGACGCCAGCAAGGTGGAGGTGGAGTACTGGTTTGGGCTGGTATCATCAAAGATGAGCTTGTGGGGCCTTTTCGGGTTGAGGATGGAGTCAAGCTCAACTCCCAGTCCTACTGCCAGTTCCTGGAAGACACCTTCTTCAAGCAGTGGTACAGGAAGAAGTCTGCATCCTTCAAGAAAACATGATTTTCATGCAGGACAATGCTCCATCACACGCGTCCAAGTACTCCACAGCGTGGCTGGCAAGAAAGGGTATAAAAGAAGAAAATCTAATGACATGGCCTCCTTGTTCACCTGATCTGAACCCCATTGAGAACCTGTGGTCCATCATCAAATGTGAGATTTAAAAGGAGGGAAAACAGTACACCTCTCTGAACAGTGTCTGGGAGGCTGTGGTTGCTGCTGCACGCAATGTTGATGGTGAACAGATCAAAACACTGACAGAATCCATGGATGGCAGGCTTTTGAGTGTCCTTGCAAAGAAAGGTGGCTATATTGGTCACTGATTTGTTTTTGTTTTGTTTTTGAATGTCAGAAATGTATATTTGTGAATTTTGAGATGTTATATTGGTTTCACTGGTAATAATAAATAATTGAAATGGGTATATATTTGTTTTTTGTTAAGTTGCCTAATAATTATGCACAGTAATAGTCACCTGCACACACAGATATCCCCCTAACATAGCTATAACTAAAAACAAACTAAAAACTACTTCCAAAAATATTCAGCTTTGATATTAATGAGTTTTTTGGGTTCATTGAGAACATGGTTGTTGTTCAATAATAAAATTAATCCTCAAAAATACAACTTGCCTAATAATTCTGCACTCCCTGTACTTTAAAATTAATTCATGTATGTCTAAATATTTTATTTATATATTTCATCATCACACCGTACGTCCATGTGTGTAATGCAGCCTGACTGAGACATATCGCTGTTATCTACATCCTCTGGCAATAATGGTTGCGCATCACTCATTTCTTCCAAATTATGTGTAAATAACTCCTCTGACATACCAAGTGAAGCTGCTGTGGTGCTAGTGTTGGTGGTGGTGGCAGGCGGGCGAGTGGTAACTTGAGAGGTGCCCGAAGCTAAGCTGGAGGAGGATGGTGCGTCAAGGTTCTGAGCGGAAGCTGTAGAAGATTGGGTGTCCTGTGTTAGCCAGTCAACTATGTCCTCAGAACTTTTCGAGTTCAGGGTACGTGGCCTCTGTACAATGGGCATTATTCTAGGGCCAAATGGAATCACAGCACCACGACCACGACGGCCCCTGCGGGGTGGCCTGCCTCTGCCTGTCATTTTTTTTCTGATTAGTGGTACTATGCGTGAAAGCTACTGTGACAACAGATATGAGTGTCACTGTGCAGTGGCAGAAGTTGGCAGAGTAGACGCTGTAGGCCTGACACACACGCTTGCAGACAACTAACTGCTATTCAATCTATTACAGTCGAAATTGCATTTTTTTTTTTTAAATGTACACTACTGTTACACCAGATATGAGTTGCACTGGTGTGACACTGTGCCCTGGCAGGCCCTGAAACGCACACGCGTGAAGGAAACTGACTGCTATTATATTACAGTCCAAAAAGCTTTGTTTTTTTTAAATGCAAGCTATTGGGACACCAGTGAGTGAGTGGTGGCACTGGGCAGGCCCTGAAACGCACACTCGTGAAGGAAACTGACTGCTATTATATTACAGTCCAAAAAGCTTTGTTTTTTTTAAATGCAAGCTATTGGGACACCAGTGAGTGAGTGGTGGCACTGGGCAGGCCCTGAAATGCACACTCGTGAAGGAAACTGACTGCTATTATATTACAGTCCAAAAAGCTTTTTTTTAAATGCATCTATTGGGACACCAGTGAGTGAGTGGTGGCACTGGGCAGGCCCTGAAACACACACTCGTGAAAGAAACTGACTGCTATTATATTACAGTCCAAAAAGTTTTTGTTTTTTTTTAAATGCAAGCTATTGGGACACCAGTGAGTGAGTGGTGGCACTGGGCAGGCCCTGGACAGCAGAGATCAGATGAGTCCTTCAAGACTGTAGTGGACACTGAATACACTAGCCTAGCTATCAATTTCCCTATCAAATCAGCAGCAGCTACACTGTCCCTCCTCTCTAAGAATGCAGCTTCACAATGAATGTAAAATGGATGCTGTCCAGGAGGTGGGAGGGTCTGGGTGTGGGAGGGAGGGTCTGCTGGAATATGTCTGCTAACTGTGAGGTACAGGGTCAAAGTTTACTCAATGATGATGAATAGGGGGCGGACCGAACAGCGCATATATTCGCCATCCGTGGCGAACGCGAACAAGCGATGTTCGACAGGAACTTTTTGCCAGTGAACAGTTCGGGACATCACTACCCACAAATTGTAATTAATAAAATGACCTAATTATGTAAAATTATTACATAAATATATCCGTACAATTATTATATATATGTGTGTGTGTGTGTATATATATATATATATATATATATATATATGTATTAAGGCAATTTGCCTGCATTTGTGGGAGGTGCTGGTTTTCCACCCCTAGCCTACTTAAGGCACTCCCCTTGCCTGGCTCCTTACCGTTCGAGGTCAGCGTTGTATGAGGATCCACTTCCGGGTTCTCTCAGACGCCATCTTGGTTTCAGTATCCAGGAGGTTTCACCACGTTAAGCTGTGTCCAGGAATCCTGTTCAGGCCTTTCCGCCCGACCAGCTTCTTCTGACTCCGTTTCTCCGTCGTAGATCGCGTCCCAGGGTCTCCTAAACCGTAAGTCAGACCTTCCTGTCACGCCAGGACTGGTTCCCACGGCGTACGGTACAGCACGGGTCCTCGCTTTACGGCTTTTTCCCTGGTTATGACGCGAATGTTTTCAAGCCATTCGCGGGCTTTTCATTTCGTACGGTCATTCGGCTGAACATGTTTTCAATCGTTCAATAGTCATTTCGCATATCCTATTCATGTTATTTAAACGAATGTTCATTCGGTTGTTTTGCCGTTCGGCAAATGTTACATACGCTCACACACACTTTGGTTCGCATAAATCATACGGTTAAACTATTCTAACTTCTGTGTTCCCCTCACATTTGCTTTCGGCTGTTCTGTGTGTTCACGTTTTAATCCTTTCATGAATTATATTCACCATTTCATGTGTATATAACATTCGGTTAAGTATTGCTTGCTTAAATAGATTGTTGATTACTTTTAACAATTGTCAGTATTGTATTACGTCCACAAACCAAGTCCACTTCTGTGTATACCATTTAACTCCCACGCTTTCAGGGGTCTGCATTACTTATCCATTTATACGTATGGACTCAGCCATGTCACAAGCCTCATTTCTGGGTTATTAATACAATACATACAGGGATAGGTTCATTTAAGCAATAATTCTCGGGTTGATACGTCTTTGCTATACATACATATCATATAGATCTACATCACTTTACATCATGCTAAATAATTTTGGGGTATCCCTGCCTTTGGTCTTTCTGCTACATATCATACACAACGATGTGTTAATTAGGCCATGACCTCATCCATGTCCCTTTCTATAAAACCAGTTACATTTCGGTACAGGTCATTGAACTCCCACGTCAGGAGTTTTATAACTATCCATTTCATTTCAATTTACTCAGCCTACATTACAGGCCTCATTTCTCTGTCATGACGATGACACACAAGGCATAAGTCCTTTTGCATGCATACTCGGGTTGGATCACACGTCCTGATCCAACCAATCATACGTCCCCTACACAGTCATAATACATATGTATATAACCTACGTTTCATGTTTTCCTTTACACACCATTATCACGTAACACATAGATTGTTTGTACATAGGCCACGGCCTCCCTCAGATGTCTTTTTCAAGCATGCAAACATTTCTGAGCCACTCATAGCTATTCCCATGGTATCAACATAATTTATACATTGCTGCTACAGACTATAAGTCTGGTTCTTGTTATACCCCACACTCATCGTACTACTCTCTTTTACCCATTTTAGGCTGTCGAGCTTATATAGTTGCTCCACACGGTTTATTCCTGTGATTTATCATAATACCAGGTACGTACACCTGCTCATATGGTATTCTACCATACATTTCATTTCATCCCCCTAGTTTAGAGTACTGGCAATAGGGTCACAGGATTCCCAATAGGTATTTACCCCGTCTTGGCTGTCGCCATCAGTTAGTGGTCCCGCGAGGCCAACACCCCGCCTCAAACGTTTCGGAGGCAAACACCCATCGGGCCACACGTTAGCTAGCCGCCTCGCATGTTGCAAAGAGAGGGCCTCACCTGTCACTCCCTTCCCCTGTTTTCTGTCGTACAGTCACCGAGAGGCCTAAAACTCCTGCCACTACGTCAAGTGGCCTCAATAACCCCTCGCGCCAACGCATAGATAGAGCCTCTCAAGCCGCTTGGCAACTAGTAGGGCCTCACCTGTCACCAAACAAGCATAATACTTTCGCCATCCGGCCTAGCTAGCCTGCCAGTACAATTTGGTGGTTCTATATACTAATTATTGTTTTATTTATAGTATGTCTCAGGAAGGGGTAGAGGATTTCTCCCTGCCTAGCACCCCGGCTAGAGCTGTCACTCCCACACAAGGAGGAGAGCTAGCTAGTCCAGCATCAATTAGATCCTGGACAATCCCGCGCATAACCACGGAATTAAGGAGACGACAAATCCCCTACCCCGCTACAGCAAGGAAGGCAGAACTTTTCAAACTGCTACGCACATCAACCAATAACATGGAAGCCGGGGAAGGATCTAGCCAGTCCAACCCAGGGGACATACATGCCATGTTATCCTCACTCATGGCATCCATGGGCAAGGTCAACTCCAGGCTGGAGAAACTTGAGTCGGTCACCACGGCCCTCACTCTAGCAGGGCCAACCGCGGCTGCAGTACAAACACCAGCCTTGCCATTAGTCGCTCCAGCCAGCCCCCTGGATGACCAGGAAGTTAGCCCGGCCCACATGATACCTGAGCATATCAAAAGGGATATCCTGGAAGGTAAAGACGTCAACCTGGCTTCCCTGTTGATTGCCTCCCAGGACATTGTGGAACATAAAACGTATGCTTATGATGATGTTTCTGTTATTGTCAGATCTAGGGATGCCCGCCTAAACAGAAAACTGACTATCCCTGAATTTGTTCTAGCATTTGGTATTTACAGGGATGTCGTCTGTGCGGTCTATCCCAACAGAAGAGAGGAGTTCGATCTCTATATGCACAAGCTGGTAGACCTGGGCAACAAATATGGTGGTTCAGCATTCTATGACTACCATAGGTCTTTTTCTGCAAAAGTGGCTGGAGCCTTCTCCCAGTACGGTACACGGTCCAACTGGGGAAGGATTGATACCGTCTTATTCTGCAGACACTTTGCAGGTCTAAGAACACCAGCTTGTGCATACTGCTCCTCCACAGCCCATACTACTAATTTTTGTCCAAACACGGCAGACGGACATGCCTCCACACAAGGAACTACTTCCTCTGGGGATCCAGGGAAACTATCCACAGACAAATTGGGACGCCCAATCAAGTTTCTGGGCAAGTCCCAGATATGTAATAATTTCAATGTTGGGTCTTGTAATTACAGTGGATGTAGACTATTGCATGTCTGTTCAAAATGTTTTAGGGCACATGCTAAGACCATGTGTCCAAATAAAATGTATTCTAAGCCTTACCTTACGTCCATTAATATGCCAGTATTCACAGCATTGATGTCTCAGCACCCATCTAGACACCTGGTAGATTTTCTTATTTCTGGTTTGACAGAAGGCTTCCACACAGGTATCCTACACATACCAGCTGGCACTCTGGAATGCCCAAACCTACAATCCGCCCAACACAACCCCACAGTGGTTGACACCCTCATAAACCAAGAAGTGGAGGAGGGCTTTGTATTGGGGCCTTTTAGAACTCCCCATTCACAGAATGGCGCACCAACCCTATTGGTATTGTCACAGGGAAATCTTCCCAAAAACAGAGACTCATCATTGACTTATCGGCTCCCCACTCATCGGCCGACCCCAGTCTTAATTCCCTCATACCCTCTGAGGAATTCTCTCTGCAATACACCACCATAGATCACGCCATTACAGCCATCATACAAGCAGGGGTGGGAGCCTGGCTCAGTAAGACCGACATTACTAACGCCTTCAAATTACTCCCTATCCACCCCACACTGTGGCACCTGCATGGCATCAAGTGGTCCGAGAACTACTATTTTTTCTCCCGGTTAACTTTTGGGTCCAAAAGTAGCCCAGCTATTTTCGACACATTTGCCGAAGCACTATGCTGGTTACTATTGAACATAGCCGGATGCCCTACAGTATTACATTATTTGGACGATTTCCTACTGGTCGAGGAGAATACTGCACCTCCCACTAGCCTCAAAGCTACCACTAAGCTGTTTGAGCAACTAGGTGTACCCATCTCCCCAAAGAAAACAGAAGGGCCAGACACGGTTATCACTTTTCTGGGTATCCAGTTAGACTCTGCCACAATGCAAGCAAGCCTACCTTACGAAAAGATAGACAATATTCTCACTTACATTAACAACTACCTACAGCTCGGCACTTGCAACCGCAAAGAACTACAGTCCCTGCTGGGGTCACTAAATTTTGCAATGCGCATCATACCTCAAGGCCGCTCCTTTATTTCACGACTATTGCATCTTTTCCCACTTTTTCTACATGACACGCACAGGTTGTCCTTAGATGCCCAAGCTACGGCAGATCTAAACATGTGGAAGAGGTTTTTAACCACTTGGAATGGTAAAAGTATGTTCCTCCCTCAATTGACTGAATCATCTCCTACCATTTGGTCAGATGCGGCATCTACCACTGGTTTTGCAGCAATTTTTGGGAACGAATGGCTTTGGGGCAGCTGGCCTTCAGCAGTTCTGGATTTGGAAGGTTTTTCCACTACCTCAGCTCTTTTTGAGATCTACCCCATAGTGGCGGCTGCCGTAGCGTGGGGTCATTTATGGGCTAATACACCAGTGCGTTGTTACTCAGACAACCAGGCGACCTGTCACATCATCAACAAAGGTCGTTCCAAATCTCTTACGATTATGAGATTTCTGAGGAAACTCACTTGGTTGGCAGCTTGTCATAATTTCTTCCTATGTTGTTTTCATGTGCCAGGTGTATACAACACAGCTGCTGACAGTTTGTCTCGCTTTAAATTTCAGGAGTTTCATCAAGCACTCCCGTCAGCAGCACCCACAGCCACCATCACTCCAACATTTCAACAACTCATACTGGACTAGACGTCATCATGCAGCATAGCAGGACATTGTCTCAGTTGGCACTTTCACACAATACAAACAAAACATACAACAGGGCTTTCACACTATTCAAACGATTCCTTCTGGAACATAACATCATACAACCGTTTGTTATGACATCTTTTTTGGGGTTTGCTTCCTTTTGCCACCTTAAACTCAAATTGTCATATAACACCATCAAACTCTATCTCACTGGCATTCAACACCACATGCTCATCTTACACCCAAATAACAACAGTTTCATGGCCTCTCACCAAATTAAGACCATACTCAGAGGTATTCAAAAATCAGAACCCACACATTTGGCCCAGAGGCTACCCATAGATAACCATATCTTCAAAGCTTTATCTAACCTACTCGACCTGAAACCATTTGACACTAATACGAATTCTATCATCAAAACAGCAATATACATCGCTTTCTATGGATTTCTACGACCCAGAGAATTCACTACGACCTCCACGACCCAAACCACTCCATTCCTCCTCTATTCCCACTTGACAAAACATATGGATCATTACATCCTGTCTTTACCTCACTCCAAAACCAGCCAGCACATACCTGTAAACATTCCGTACTACCCCACGCACAACAGATGGTGTCCCGTAAAAGTTCTTGATGCCTACATACAGCACCATCACTTACTGCCCTCGCAACCGTTATTACAACTACAAGGTGCAGTACTCACCACTACAACCTTCATGACCTACGTCAGGTCCTTGCTCACACAACTGGGCCTCAACGCAAACAATTACTCAGGACACTCCTTTCGTATAGGAGCCGCGTCCACAGCCTCCAGTTTCAACGTCCCAACTCATGTTATCAAAACACTGGGGCGCTGGAAGTCATCTGCTTACTCACGGTACATACCGAACCCAGTACAAGAGTTAAGAGATGCTTTCATAAACATGTCTGGTTGATAAATGTATATGTATTGGTTGTCTGTTAATAAATTGGATTACTTAATTTTTGCCCTCTTCTTTCTCAGGCCTACCTCATCGTCGGTTTCGGCACACCACAACCGACTTGCTCCTTTTATCATCCTACGCTTATTCATGGTATTTCACACTGTACTATCTTAAGCACCTAACACAAGTATTAAGGCAATTTGCCTGCATTTGTGGGAGGTGCTGGTTTTCTACCCCTAGCCTACTTAAGGCACTCCCCTTGCCTGGCTCCTTACCGTTCGAGGTCAGCGTTGAATGACCCTCCCACCACACCACTTTTAACATTTATTTTCCTTTCTATTTCTTTTCCTGGGTGGGCCCTCTTCTTTCTCAGGCCTACCTCATCGTCGGTTTCGGCACACCACAACCGACTTGCTCCTTTTATCATCCTACGCTTATTCATGGTATTTCACACTGTACTATCTTAAGCACCTAACACAAATATATATATATAAAATTTGTTGTAATTATTTTTATTTATATATAGGTATATATATATATAGTGATATATACGTATATACCTTTGTATATAGATATATATATTATTTTTGTTCTATGTGTATTTTGATATCAATATATATAAATTTTAAAATAAAGTTAGAATGAAATTACGCATATATATTTTTATTTATTTATTTTTTTAACATATTTACATATATTTATTTTATATTATACATACATATAATCAATATCATTCTACGTGTATTTTGATATTAATATATATCAGGCAACGAGACTACCTGTAATTACAGGTGTAGCGGATGGTATTACAGCTGTCCTAAAAGACTGTGTTAAAACTGTAATTTGTGTGTTTATTTTCCTATATAGTTAAAAGTGTATGTAGAATTTGTATGATTGTTTGGTAGTTTCATCCGTATCCCATACGAATGAAACTACCGAACCAGTAGACCACCCCAGAGAGAAGTGTGCACCTTATCAGGCTTCACACTGCTCTAACCGCATGTTAATTGGCACTTTATGCATGTATTTGGGTGGCCGCCATCTTACGCACGAACCCTCAGCGGTGTTTGGGCGTCAAGTGTCTGGAACTCAAATCGGACACTCAATTACCTGAACACCGCTGAGACCTCCAGAGCTCCATAACTCCCGAACGGAGAGGCTAATCAGCCCCCCGTTCGGTGAGTTAAAAATACCGAACAAGGGAATTCATGCGAATACAAGATTAATAGTGGATGGCATGTAGTTATGTGTATTTTACCTCCTGAACGGAAACCAACCGCAGGGCCAAAACCCATGGAACCCATGGAACCCATGGAACCCTTTTGGCTACCACCTCGTCAAATTGTCTCTTCCACCTAACTCCCGAACCCCTGGTTTGATCTGGGTGAATTTTGGATATGTTTGTCACCCAGATCAGGGCTACCAGGGGGTGCAACTTAGCCCATTGTACCTAACTGTTTTGGGGTACATCCAGAATTCGGGGAAAAGTACAGCATGATTAATGGGATTATGTGTCACACTGAGGGGAGGACATGTGTGGAAAGTAACTGTGACATTATTGTAATTATTGACATTATTGAAAGTAACTTAATTATGATGAATCCCTCCCTTGCGTGGGAGAATGCTTTATAAGGAGGTTGTGTGAATTAAAAGATCAGTTCTGCTCCTGATGCTGTGTGTCGTCCAGTCATTGGGATTGATGTTGGGATATTGTGGGATTGTTTTACCTGCTGAAAGCCTTGCCTTATGGATGTATAATACTTGTTCCTGAGCCTCACTGGGATCTTAAGTGGAGATAACCTGTGGAATATCAGCTCTCTGCTACATTGGTTGGCAGCGCTGGGATCCAGACTCACAAAGGAACAAGGATTAATGGAGATTGATTACTCCACATTAAAACGATCCACACTGAAAGATCTTCTGGAAGCAAGAGGTATTCCAGCCAGCAACAAAACAAAGGCAACACTCATCTCCGAAGTAATGGCAGAATACCGAACAGAGGATGATTCGGTCACCGAGCAGAGGGATGTGACAGACGGAACGGAGCAAGCAGAGTTCCAAAGGCAGCTCCAATTCAGACTGTCCTTTTATGGGGAGAACCCATCGATAGATCATGTCCAAGACGATGACAGAGGTCCAGGAATTTATAATGCGGCAAAGAAGGCCACAAACACCAGAAAGAAGCCCAGCATTGTCTATGGTGCAAGAGGGTAAGCCAAAAATCCCATACCAGGCGTTTAAAATGTATGTAGCAGCAGAGGAAGATATGGACGCATTCCTCCAGGACTTTGAGAGACTGTGCACGCTACATAAAATAAATTGGGAAGACTGGGTCCCCATTTTAGCAGGACGGTTAACGGGGAGAGCTGCTAAAGCATACCGTACTATACCAGACATGGAAATCAGAGATTACAGCCGGGTAAAATAAGTTATCCTGGCCCGGTATGCTATTACACCAGAAGCATACTGGAGTCGCTTCAGGGAATTGAAAAAAGCAGACAAAGACTCGCATGCAGAATGGGCTTGCCGATTGCAAAGGGCAGCCCTCGGATGGGTACAAGCGAACCAAGCACGGTCCATGGAGGACCTATTACAAATGCTGCTGCTAGAACAGTTTTATGACGGGATACCCGCGGATCTGCAAGAGTGGGTGAGAGACCGTAACCCCACATCTATCACAGAAGTGGATAAAAAGGCGGATGATTATATGGATGCCCGCAGGCAACACAAGATGGTGGGGGTTAAACCAGCAGTACGACCCCTAGGAGGAAACAGTTTTTACGCTGGCACAAATGCACCACCAAGACAACTACCCCCACCAGCTCCTACAGCTGCGCAACCGAAGTTTCGCCAACCACCCTCTGTGCAATGCCACCAGTGCCAGAGGTGGGGACACTACAAGCGGGACTGCCTGCAGCTTAGAGACCGATCCACCCGGATCCGACCAGGTCCAACACCACCACCGAGAGCAGCGGCACATCACTACCGCTTATGGCTCTGCAGTTCCCGTCACTACCATAGAGCAGTGGGAGGTACTACATAAAGCCAACCCACTATTCCTGGAGGGAAAAGCGGTACAGGGTCTCCAAGATTCCGGGGCCAAAGCCACTTGGTCTCGGACAAAGCCAAAACCAGTAAAAGTGTGGCCGTCAGGGTTGCCGGGGGAGCAGTATACAGGCTGACGGGGGAGCCGTATACAGGCTGCATTGGGGTGCGGGGTCGGGGAATGTGGAAGTGGGGTTGATGCCACAATTACCCGCAGAGGTGGTACTAGGAAATGACCTGGGAAAGCTCACCTCGGCTTTTGAGCCCCAAACCACAATTACTGAGGAAGTGCATCCAGTGGTCACCAGGCAACAGGCCCGCACCAAGGACTATAACACACTACCGGAGGTCCAGGTAAGAGAACCTTCCCCTTCCCTAGACTGTGTCCCTTGGGCCCCCCCCTAACGAATTTGCGGCAGAGGTGATCACTGACCCCAGCCTACAGGTATATAGAGACAAAGTCACCTCTGACCAACCTGGGGCGGAGGGGGAAAGATTTGTATGGGATAGGCAATTGCTATACAGAGAGTCAGACAAGCAGGTAGCTGGGTCAGATCCGATTGTGCTAAGGCAGCTAGTCGTACCACAGAGGTATCGAGCTGAACTACTCCAGATAGCTCACGATATTCCGCTATCCGGGCATTTGGGGGTCAGTCGTACCCGACACAGACTAACCCAGAGTTTCTTTTGGCCAGGAGTTAGCCAGGAAGTACGTAAATATTGCAGTACATGCGATACGTGCCAGAGGGTAGGGAAGAGGGGGGACCGGCGGAAGGCAAAGTTGCATCCGCTATCGATAATTGAGGAACCATTCCATAGAATAGCCGTAGATATCGTAGGTCCCCTTCGGAAACCTAGCCCTTCTGGCAAGAAGTACATTCTAACAGTGGTAGATTATGCCACCCGCTACCCAGAAGCAGTGGCTTTGACGAATATCCATGCAGAGACCATGGCTGAGGTCCTGATGCAGATTTTCACCCGAATGGGGTTACCCAGGGATCAGAGTACTCAGTTCACTGCAGAGGTCACTCAGCACCTCTGGAAATTCTGCAACATTAAGCCTATAATCAGTGCCCCCTACCATCCCCAGACCAATGGGCTCTATGAGCGGTTCAATGGTACATTAAAACAAATGCTCCGAACCTTTGCTGAGACCCACCGGGACTGGGAGCAATTCCTGCCTTACCTCCTATTCGCTTACAGGGAGGTGCCGCAGGAATCCACTGGATTTTCCCCATTCAAACTATTATTCAGGAGGAGAGTAAGAGGGCCACTGGACCTAATTAGGGAGCATTGGGAGGGAGACCGGAGCGCAGACGGTACCCCCATTGGGTCCAGGTAAGAGAACCTTGTGTTGGCGCTCCGATACCGCCTAGAAGCGCTAACTAGGACAGTAAAGGAGAACCTTCAGGCGGCTCAGATGCGGCAGCGCACATGGTATGATCGAGGCGCCAGGGACCGTAGCTTCCAGGTAGGGCTGAAAGTTTTAATTTTCAAACCTGTCCGACATGATAAGTTACAGGCTGCCTGGCAAGGCCCTTATAAAGTGGTGGAACAGAGATGTGACACCACTTATATAATTGGCCACTGCGTAGGGACTGGAGGGCGACGCATGCTCCATGTAAACATGATGAAGCCCTATCAGGAACATTCAGAAGAGGTGACAGCTATTTGAGCACCCAACTCTGAGGAGTTTGACAGCCTTCCCCTCCCAGATCTACTGGGGGACGGTCAGCTGTCTGGAGATTTAAGGGAAGTTGTGCTGGGAGACCGGCTGAGCCCACAGGAACGTACCGAGGTACAACAGCTGCTAAGAGAGAAGCAGGAGACCTTCTCTAATGTGCCTGGGTGCAATCCTCTAGCCACTCACCGGGTGGAAACCCCAGGCCAACTCCCCATGCGCCAGACCCCATACCGCATCCCTGAAGCGGTGCGGGAGAATATGCGCAAGGAGATTGAGATGCTCCAACTGGGGGTTATTGAACCCTCAGACATCCCCTGGGCTTCTCCCGTAGTCCTCGTACCGAAGCGGGACAGTACGACCTGCTTCTGTGTGGACTACCGGAGGTTGAATGAGAAGACAGTGTCTGACGCTTATCCTATGCCCAGGATAGATGAGCTGCTAGACCGGATGGCCAGAGGCCAATACCTCACTACTATTGATCTGTGTAAGGGGTATTGGCAGATTCCCTTGGCTCCGGACGCCATTCCTAAGTCAGCCTTTGTCACCCCATTCGGCTTGTACCACTTTAAGGTCATGCCGTTTGGGATGAAAAACGCTCCGGCTACCTTCCAGCGGATGGTGGACCGACTCCTCGATGGGTTCCAGGACTACACCTGTGCATACCTAGACGATATTGCCATTTTTAGCAATACCTGGCAGGAGCACTTGGCCCATATAGGAGCGGTTCTAGACAGGATTAGGGAGGCCGGTCTGATGTTGAAACCTGCCAAATGCAGTATAGGAATGGCCGAGATAAAATACCTGGGCCATAGAGTGGGCTGTGGGAAACAGAAACCAGAACCAGCCAAAGTAGAGGCCGTAGCCCAATGGCCCACTCCTAGGACTAAGACTCAGGTGCCAGCATTTCTAGGGACAGCGGAATACCATAGGAAGTTTTTCCCCAATTATAGCGCCCTGGCCAAACCCCTTACTGACCTGACCCGTAAGAACCTTCCCCGCCAAGTAACCTGGACCCCGGACTGTGAGCATGCATTCCAACATCTGAAAAATGCACTTATCAATGCCCCTGTGTTGGCAGCTCCCAATCCAACTAAACATTTTCTTGTTCACACAGATGCTTCTATGTTTGGATTGGGGGCAGTGCTGAGCCAAGTTGGGGCCGATGGCAGAGAACATCCCGTGGCTTACATCAGTCGCAAGTTTTTACCCAGAGAAGTAAGCTACACCACCATCGAGAAGGAATGCCTGGCTGTGGTGTGGGCCCTAAAGAAGTTGCAGCCGTATTTGTATGGACAGCCCTTTTCCTTGCTCACGGATCACAACCCGTTAGTATGGCTGAACCGGGTGGCTGGGGAGAATGCCATGCTGCTGCGCTGGAGTTTGGCGCTGCAGCCCTTTGACTTTAACATTCAGTACCGCCCGGGCAAACAAAATGGAAACGCTGACGAGTTGTCTAGACAAACAGACCTGGAGAAATGATCCGTGAGCACTCCGGACATCCCCAAGCCGATCCGTGTTGGAGCAGTGTAGCGGATGGTATTACAGCTGTCCTAAAAGACTGTGTTAAAACTGTAATTCGTGTGTTTATTTTCCTATATAGTTAAAAGTGTATGTCAAATTCGTATGATTGTTCGGTAGTTTCATCCGTATCCCATACGAATGAAACTACCGAACCAGTAGACCAACCCAGAGAGAAGTGTGCACCTTATTAGGCTTCACACTGCTCTTACCGCATATTAATTGGCACTTTATGCATGTATTTGGGTGGCCGCCATCTTATGCACGAACCCTCAGCGGTGTTTGGGCGTCAAGTGTCTGGAACTCAAATCGGACACTCAATTACCCGAACACCGCTGAGACCTCCAGAGCTCCATAACTCCCAAACGGAGAGGCTAATCAGCCCTCCGTTCGGTGAGGTAAAAATACCGAACAAGGGGATTCATTCGAATACAAGATTAATAGTGGATGGCATGTAGTTATGTGTATTTTACCTCCTGAACGGAGACCGACCGCAGGGCCAAAACCCATGGAACCCTTTTCGGCTACCACCTCGTGTGCGGTCGGTCAAATTGTCTCTTCCACCTAACTCCCGAACCCCTGGTCTGATCTAGGTGAATTTTGGATATGTGTGTCACCCAGATCAGGGCTACCAGGGGGTACAACTTAGCCCATTGTACCTAGCTGTTTTGGGATACATCCAGAATTTGGGGAAAAGTACAGCATGATTAATGAGATTATGTGTCACACTGAGGGGAGGAGATGTGTGGGATGTAACTGTGACATTATTGGCTATTATCGTCCAGTCATTGGGATTGATGTTGGGATATTGTGGGATTGTTTTGCCTGCTGAAAGCCTTGCCTTATAGATTTATAATACTTGTTCCTGAGCCTCACTGGGATCTTAAGTGGAGATAACCTGTGGATTATCAGCTCTCCGCCACAACAGGCACTCTCCCTGCTCGCATTGTTGTGGACGGCTATGCAAGGACCTAGTGATCACATGGCCCAGGGGGGCCAGAACGGCAGCAGGGGGACTTTAATGTATCTTTCACATCAAGGCAAACATTTTCTGAAATTTCTGATTGTGATTCAAAATCAGGAGTTTCTGACACCTCAGGTGTAGAGTTAATATCTGTGACTAAATAATCAGGGTCAGAATCTGTGGAGGTGTAATAAGATTAGTTTACAACTATTTGAAAGAGTTAGGTTTGTCTCTTTTAGAAGATTTCCAAGCCCTCTTAACTTCCTCATAGAGGGTCTGTGATGTTATCTTTTAACACACCTTTCAGTTTTGCGATGTGAATGCATTTCTTTAAAAGATTTTTCATCTTTTTTGTTATGATATATATATATATATATATATATATATATATGTATATATATTATTTAGTTTTGTTGTGCATTGATACATTTTGGATATTGCGCATGTACAAGATGTGTAATGAGAGAGATAATAATATCCAAGAAAATAATCAATAAACTGCACACATTTTTAAATAAAGGAAAACAGGAGTAACTTATTGCAATCTGATTATAACCACAGGTCATTTTTCTGTTAAAGGAAAGAATACTAACAGGTTAACCACTATGTAAGACGAGTAGCAAGGTATGAGTATGTCACTGTAATTGTACTGCCAAGTTTGGAACATAATATTGGAGGAAAACAAGCTTAAACTAGAAAAGCTACAATTTCTGGGGAAATTGTGTGAAGTGTTCTTGCCTCCACCAGTAGTCTACAACTGGAGTGGGCGGAGTAACTGTTATCATTTATATAGCACATTTAATTGCAACGTTGTTGCACAGTTACATTAAACCATACATTTATAAAAACATTAGCAGGTGTTCAAAAGGCCCTGTCTATGACATCACTTGCTGCTGCAGCCTGACACAGGTCAGAGTATTTTGGCGGTTGCCATCTTCAAACGGTCGTATTTTAAAAACTATAAATCCTACAGCGAAGAGCTTTATATTGTGAGATTTACAAGACCCAGACCTACATTTTGATGCATAGTATGTCTCTGAAGTGTTAAGAATGAAGGCACAGTCGCAGTTTAGAAATTGCCCTTCAAATTTGAGCTTTGTAGAGTGAAGTTTCAATGAATGTCAATGGACGGCGTTAGTTGCAAACAAATGATTATATTGTGAAAACTATCAGGACTATGGCTTAGCCGTTGACATGTTTAGTGGCAGCAGGGATAGCTGAACGTTTTGATATAAGATTTGTGTAGGTGGGCCTGAAAATAAGGGAGTGGTGGCAGTTTAGAAATCATGTCCTGATTTTTCAGCTTTTGCCAGCTCCCACTCTAGCTTTGCCATTCATTCCTATGGGACAAATTTCGCCACAAGAACGACGATATTCCGTGAACCATTCGGCGAAACGTTCCACAAAGTAATAGCAATCCGATCGGGAACAATCTGCACGTTTTGGTAAATTTTTGTCTATGTAGTGTAAAAACTGTGGGAGGAGTTAGGGTGGCAAATTTTGCTATAATAATAATAATAACTAGAAAAGCTACAATTTCTGGGGAAATTGTGTGAAGTGTTCTTGCCTCCACCAGTAGTCTACAACTGGAGTGGGCGGAGTAACTGTTATCATTTACATAGCATCTTTCATTGCAACGTTGTTGCACAGTTACATTAAACCATACATTTATAAAAACATTAGCAGGTGTTCAAAAGGCCCTGTCTATGACATCACTTGCTGCTGCAGCCTGACACAGGTCAGAGTATTTTGGCGGTTGCCATCTTCAAACGGTCGTATCTTAAAAACTATAACTCCTACAGTGAAGAGCTTTATATTGTGAGAATCACAAGACCCAGACCTACATTTTGATGCATAGTATGTCTCTGAAGTATTAAAATTGAAGGCACAGTCGCAGTTTAGAAATTGCACTTCAAATTTGAGCTTTGCAGAGTGAAGTTTCAATGAATGTCAATGGACGGCATTGGTTGCAAACAAATGGTCATATTGTGAAAACTATCAGGACTACGGCTTAGCCGTTGACATGTTTAGTGGCAGCAGGGATAGCTGAACGTTTTGATATAAGATTTGTGTAGGTGGGCCTGAAAATAAGGGAGTGGTGGCAGTTTAGAAATCATGTCCTGATTTTTCAGCTTTTGCCAGCTCCCACTCTAGCTTTGCCATTCATTCCTATGGGACAAATTTCACCACAAAAACGACGATATTCCGTGAACCATTCGGCGAAACGTTCCACAAAGTAATAGCAATCCGATCGGGAACAATCTGCACGTTTTGGTAAATTTTTGTCTATGTAGTGTAAAAACTGTGGGAGGAGTTAGGGTGGCAAATTTTGCTATAATAATAATAATAATAACTAGAAAAGCTACAATTTCTGGGAAAATTGTGTGAAGTGTTCTTGCCTCCACCAGTAGTCTACAACTGGAGTGGGCGCGTAACTGTTATCATTTATATAGCACATTTAATTGCAACGTTGTTGCACAGTTACATTAAACCATACATTTATAAAAACATTAGCAGGTGTTCAAAAGGCCCTGTCTATGACATCACTTGCTGCTGCAGCTTGACACAGGTCAGAGTATTTTGGTGGTTGCCATCTTCAAACGGTCGTATCTTAAAAACTATAACTCCTACAGTGAAGAGCTTTATATTGTGAGAATCACAAGACCCAGACCTACATTATGATGCATAGTATGTCTCTGAAGTATTAAAATTGAAGGCACAGTCGCAGTTTAGAAATTGCACTTCAAATTTGAGCTTTGCAGAGTGAAGTTTCAATGAAAGTCAATGGACGGCGTTAGTTGCAAACAAATGATTATATTGTGAAAACTATCAGGACTATGGCTTAGCCGTTGACATGTTTAGTGGCAGCAGGGATAGCTGAACGTTTTGATATAAGATTTGTGTAGGTGGGCCTGAAAATAGGGAGTGGTGGCAGTTTAGAAATCATGTCCTGATTTTTCAGCTTTTGCCAGCTCCCACTCTAGCTTTGCCATTCATTCCTATGGGACAAATTTCGCCACAAGAACGACGATATTCCGTGAACCATTCGGCGAAACGTTCCACAAAGTAATAGCAATCCGATCGGGAACAATCTGCACGTTTTGGTAAATTTTTGTCTATGTAGTGTAAAAACTGTGGGAGGAGTTAGGGTGGCAAATTTTGCTATAATAATAATAATAATAATATATATGTGAGATAACATTAAGTGGTCTTGCTATGCAAGAACACTTAATAATAATATATATGTGAGATAACATTAAGTGGTCTTGCTATGCAAGAACACTTAATAATAATAACTAGAAAAGTTACAATTTCTGGGGAAATTGTGTGAAGTGTTCTTGCCTCCACCTGTAGTCTACAACTGGGTAGTGGGAGTAACTGTTATCATTTACATAGCACATTTATTTACTAGCGTTGTTGCGTTACATTAAACCATACATTTATAAAAACATTAGCAGGTGTTCAAAAGGCCCTGTCTATGACATCACTTGCTGCTGCAGCTTGACACAGGTCAGTATTTTTGGTGGTTGCATCTTCAAACGGTCGTATCTTAAAACTATAACTCCTACAGTGAAAGAGCTTTATATTGTGAATCACAAGACCCAGACCTACATTTTGATGCATAGTATGTCTCTGAAGTATTAAAATTGAAGGCACAGTCGCAGTTTAGAAACTGCACTTCAAATTTGAGCTTTGCAGAGTGAAGTTTCAATGAAAGTCAATGGACGGCGTTAGTTGCAACAAATGATTATATTGTGAAAACTATCAGGACTACGGCTTAGCCGTTGACATGTTTAGTGGCAGCAGGGATAGCTGAACGTTTTGATATAAGATTTGTGTAGGTGGGCCTGAAAATAAGGGAGTGGTGGCAGTTTAGAAATCATGTCCTGATTTTTCAGCTTTTGCCAGCTCCCACTCTAGCTTTGCCATTCATTACTATGGGACAAATTGCGCCACAAAAACGACGATATTCCGTGAACCATTCGGCGAAACGTTCCACAAAGTAATAGCAATCCGATCGGGAACAATCTGCACGTTTGGTAAATTTTTGTCTATGTAGTGTAAAAACTGTGGGAGGAGTTAGGGTGGCAAATTTTGCTATAATAAGAATAAGAATAATAAGCTACAATTTCTGGGGAAATTGTGTGAAGTGTTCTTGCCTCCACCTGTAGTCTACAACTGGAGTGGGCGGAGTAACTGTTATCATTTATATAGCACATTTAATTTGCAACGTTGTTGCACAGTTACGATAAACCATACATTTTATAAAAACATTGCTTGAGTGTTCAAAAGGCCTGTCTATGACATCACTTGCTGCTGCAGCCTGACTTACAGGTCAGAGTATTTTGGTGATTTGCCATCTTCAAACGGTCGTATCTTAAAACTATAACTCCTACAGTGAAGAGCTTTATATTGTGAGAATCACAAGGGCCAGACACATTTTGATGCATAGTATGTCTCTGAGTATTAAAATTTAAGTCACAGTCATAGTTTAGAAATTGCAATTCAAATTTGACTTTGCAGAGTGAAGTTTCAATGAAAGTCAATGGACGGCGTTAGTTGCAAACAAATGATTATATTGTAAGAAAACTATCAGGACTCACGGCTTAGCCCGTTGACATGTTTAGTGGCAGCAGGGATAGCTGAACGTTTTGATATAAGATTTGTGTAGGTGGGCCTGAAAATAAGGGAGTGGTGGCAGTTTAGAAATCATGTCCTGATTTTTCAGCTTTTGCCAGCTCCCACTCTAGCTTTGCCATTCATTCCTATGGGACAAATTGCGCCAAAAGAACGACGATATTCCGTGAACCATTCGGCGAAACGTTCCACAAAGTAATAGCAATCCGATCGGGAACAATCTGCGCGTTTTGGTAAATTTTTGTCTATGTAGTGTAAAAACTGTGGGAGGAGTTAGGGTGGCAAATTTTGCTATAATAAGAATAATAATAATAACTAGAAAAGCTACAATTTCTGGGGAAATTGTGTGAAGTGTTCTTGCCTCCACCAGTAGTCTAGCACATTCAATTGCAACGTTGTTGCACAGTTACATTAAACCATACATTTATAAAAACATTAGCAGGTGTTCAAAATGCCCTGTCTATGACATCACTTGCTGCTGCAGCTTGACACAGGTCAGAGTATTTTGGCGGTTGCCATCTTCTAACGGTCGTATCTTAAAAACTATAACTCCTACAGTGAAGAGCTTTATATTGTGAGAGTCACAAGACCCAGACCTACATTTTGATGCATGGTATGTCTCTGAAGTATTAAAATTGAAGGCACAGTCGCAGTTTAGAAATTGCACTTGAAATTTGAGCTTTGCAGAGTGAAGTTTCAATGAATGTCAATGGACGGCGTTGGTTGCAAACAAATGGTCATATTGTGAAAACTATCAGGACTACGGCTTAGCCGTTTACATGTTTAGTGGCAGCAGGGATAGATGAACGTTTTGATATAAGATTTGTGTAGGTTGGCCTGAAAATAAGGGAGTGGAGGCAGTTTAGAAATCATGTCCTGATTTTTCAGCTTTTGCCAGCTCCCACTCTAGCTTTGCCATTCATTCCTATGGGACAAATTTCGCCACAAGAACAACGATATTCCGTGAACCATTTGGCGAAACGTTCCACAAAGTAATAGCAATCCGATCGGGAACAATCTGCACGTTTTGGTAAATTTTTGTCTATGTAGTGTAAAAACTGTAGGAGGAGTTAGGGTGGCAAATTTTGCTATAATAATAATAATAATAATATATATGTGAGATAACATTAAGTGGTCTTGCTATGCAAGAACACTTAATAACTAGAAAAGTTACAATTTCTGGGGAAATTGTGTGAAGTGTTCTTGCCTCCACCTGTAGTCTACAACTGGAGTGGGCGGAGTAACTTATCATTTACATAGCATTTAATTGCAACATTGTTGCACAGTTACATTAAACCATACATTTATAAAAACATTAGCAGGTGTTCAAAAGGCCCTGTCTATGACATCACTTGCTGCTGCAGCTTGACACAGGTCAGAGTATTTTGGCGGTTGCCATCTTCAAACAGTCGTATCTTAAAAACTATAACTCCTACAGTGAACAGCTTTATATTGTGAGAATCACAAGACCCAGACCTACATTTTGATGCAGTATGTCTCTGAAGTATTAAAAATGAAGGCACAGTCGCAGTTTAGAAATTGCACTTCAAATTTGAGCTTTGTAGAGTGAAGTTTCAATGAATGTCAATGGACGGCGTTAGTTGCAAACAAATGATTATATTGTGAAAACTATCAGGACTATGGCGTTGATGTTTAGTGGCAGCAGGGATAGCTGAACGTTTTGATA
>OW240916.1:68903308-68929512 GCA_933207985.1 Pelobates cultripes | reverse complement strand
GCTATGCAAGAACACTTAATAATAATAATAATAATAATAATATATATGTGAGATAACATTAAGTGGTCTTGCTATGCAAGAACACTTAATAATAATATATATGTGAGATAACATTAAGTGGTCTTGCTATGCAAGAACACTTAATAAGGCATTATAACTTTAGGCGATTAATATAAAATGAGGTATAGTTGTTAAAAGACTAGTTATGGCGTATATTTAAATGTTTGGTAGATGGAAAATATAATTTGAATAATAATTATGTTTCTGGGTGGCTTTCCCAGATTTTTTTTTAAAGTTTTTTTTCCAATTGTGTGGTTAAATCTTTGACTGACAAAAGAAAGGTCTGACAGGATGGAAGGACCTTGATTTAAATTTCTTGAGCAGAGTGAGAAATAGTGACGGCAACGGACTTTTACAAAGTCTTTTGCATTAAGGACATGGCCGACATGATGGCTTTGGATGCTGTTTATTAGCAGATTCAACCAAAATATTTTGAAATGTTTTTCTACACCTAAAATAAAATAATGAATTCACAGACATACATGTATAAGACACATTAAATACAACAATCACATGCATAAATATTTACTCACATAACTGATAAAGACATGTATAGATTAATTTACCACATAACTTTGTTGGTCAGAATAAACCATCTGTTTCCTTTGTACAACTATTGCATTCTCTTTTGTAGTTCCTAATTACTTAAATTTCATTACATTGGTCACCACAAGTATTTCATCAGAAATGTGACTTTCTTCCTAGTTTTACTTGAAAAAATCAACAGGTTCACATGCACTTTTGAAAATGGATTAACTCTACTTGTTGAAAAACAAGGGAAATCCAAGGGAAGCAAGAACACAGGAAGGGAAAATGAATATGGGCAGTGGGGTACAAGTGGGAGAAAGAGGTTATGGACAAAGGGATGCAAGTGATGAAATGGTGTGACAGGCAGAGAGACACACATGGGAAAAGCAGGAGTATAGGCAGAGACTCTAACAGTAAGGTTCGCATCTGGTTCCCCAGTAGTAACTTAGGGGTTAACTTATTTATGTGATTGCTTGCTATCTATACTTCATACCTAACTCTTCCTTGGTATTTCGCTTAATATAGCTAATATTCCTTCAGATGTGTCTTACCTTTACTTAATAGGGCTTCTAATTTTATCTTTGATATCATTCTTATGCCATTATTATATCGCAGTACTTAGGAGAACAGCACACAACGTGTTAGCTACCTATAGTTTACTCCATACACGCTATTTGTATTCGGATTTATACGTGTTGTGTACATTGATGACTAATTATAATTAGACTTTTTCCTCTCTTCTGTCAATCCACTATATACTTGCAATTACTGCACCTTTTGGTTGTGTACATTAGCACTTTGAGCACCTCTTATGCACCAGCATTTTTTATTTATTGTGCATAAAATTTTACATAGTTTACATAGTTACATAGCTGAAAAGAGACTTGCGTCCATCAAGTTCAGCCTATTTGTTTTTCCTTTTTTTTAATCATTTTGGTACCGAGTCTAGGAATGGTACAAATGGCATCCCATTTGTGACTTATTATAGATATTGTCCATACTTTCCCAGTTTCCCCTGAGGTACGCTGCTCTTTGTTTCATATGGGCAGAGACACATTGGAAAAATTTGCGGTATGAAGAGATAGATACAAGTAGGAGAGTTCAAAAATTTGTGTGGAATGGAGAAATATACAAATGGGTAGTTGTGGAGATGAGTACTTGTAAGGAGAGGGTAATAGGTTAACACAGCGGTTCACAAACTGTGTGCCCACCAAGGGGTGCCAGTGGTGCAATGATCATAGCAACAAGAACTGTGCCTTGCTCTCCCCTGCGGCTCTGCAGGACAGGAGGGGTGATCAGAGATCTCCCTCACCATCCTGCTAGCAGTGTAATGCTGCAGCCGACAGGAGAGGGAGGGAGAGAGGACCCAGGGGAGCTCTAACCTGCAGCTCCGCCGGGTTCTGCACTCCGAATCTTGCGAGAGTGAACTCTACCAGCTCCTGAGGCTGTTAGAGTTCACCCTCACGACCTGACCACTAGGGCTTCTCCATCGGACCACCAGGGATTAGTACTGCCCCCCCTCCCAGGCAAAGGTAAGAAGGGAGGGGGGATAATAAAAAGTAAAATAAAAAAATATTTATATTTGTTAATCTACCCTCCAACGCCACAGACCCACTATAATTATCCCCTATACACACACACTGCCACTATACACACACTGTGGCGTTGGAGGGTAGATTAACAAATATAAATATTTTTTTAATTACATTTTACTTTTTATTATCCCCCCTCCCTTCTTACCTTTGCCTGGGAGGGGGGGCAGTACTAATACACACACTGCCCCCCATACACACACACTGACCTCTCATACACACACACTGACCCCATACACACACACTGTACCCCTCACACACACTGCCCCCTATACACTCTCTGCATCCCCACACACACTGTACGCCTCAATACACACACACTGCCCAATCACACACACACACTATACCCCTCAATATACCCCACACAGTATCACTCACACGCAGAACCCTTCAACCACACAGACACAATGCACCCATCACGCACACACACACTAAATCCTTCACAAACACAATGCACCCCTGACACACAATGCACCCCTCACACACACACTCACTGCACCCCTCACACACACATACAGACATTGCGCCACACACACATATACACACACCAATGCCTATCCCTCTACCCTGGCAGACCACAGGTATGTTGTCAAACTGTCCGTAAGCAGTTTGACTACTTACCCTGGGAGGGCACCATGGCATTCCTGGCACCATACCCACTAAAGCATGCTATAGTGGTTATTGTGCCTTGATTCTTACAGGGGCCCAGTATTTGCCACTGCGCTATACACGTATACAACCTAGACATTTTTATACTTGGGGGGTCTTGGAAAATATCAGTCTCAGCCAGGACCAGAGCACCAAGCAAGCCACCCTCAAGGACACAAAGGTAAGCTAACAGGAGGGTGGCTGAAAATATATAAAGTTTGTGTGTCAGTGTTTATATGAGTGTGTGTGTCATATTGTATGTAAATGTCAGTGTGTAACTGAGTGTTTGTGTCAGTGTGTGTATCTGTGTGTCAGTGTGTATTGGTGTGTCAGTGTGTGTCGGTGTGTATATCTGGGGATGTTGCCATAGCTGGTGAAGCCACCTCCCTGAAATGCATTTTTGCAAGTTGGGATGTCTGGAAACTTATTAGAGTGTAAGGTCTAATAGTGGGCATGTAACATATTAAAGGGCATCTTGGTAGGAAGTGTACTACATAGTTACATTGCAGACAAGGGAGAGGGATCTCATACCTCAGTCTGCTGATTCCCTCTGCTTATTTACAATATGGATCATGCTCAGCAAACTGTTTGCCTCCGAGCGCTGAGGCGGGGTGTTGGCCTTTGCGGGACCACTATACGACAGGTGTAGATGCCAAGAAAGGAGAATACCTATTGGAAAACCTATAGTCCCTAATTGCCAGTACGCTAAGGATATACCCAGGGGGAAACAGAAAAATACCACACGAGAAGGTGTATGTACCTGGTAGTATGATTAGATACCCTTCATGGTCGTCAGGGTTATTAATACCTGTATCCCGGACGGGTCAAGCAATGTATGAAAATTAAATATAGACATTTAAAAGCGTATACCCATATGTGTATTTATGCAATTTTAATAGAGCAAAGTGCTCCGTCCCAATGTTTATTGTATGCTTGTAATGCCCCTGTTTGAAGGAAATTAACTTGTTGGGAGTGTTATATCATGTGTTATATGGAATACATCTGTACCCCGAAACATGCGTGTAGTGAACCATGACAGGCAGCTGAATAACCTAATATGTGAAAATACGTCATTGGAAGGACTTATATTTTAAGCGTGCAAACATGCAAATATTCCGTATTAGACTCTGGAATCCTGCATAGTGCTTTAAATAGTATGTGCATTCATGGGTACATGTATGCGTATTGTCAGTAAATGTAACTAAATGCCTATATAGGCAGGTATGCAGGAATGATTATATCATAGCAAGCATGAGTTGTAAGGAAGTGTTATTGTGTAATTATAATTATAGTGGGAATGTTATGAGGGGAATAACCATATGTCTGAAAAGCCTGTAGTATACCGTTTGACAGATAGGAGTCAGTATAAAAGCGAAAATGCTGTAGTTAGTTTGTTTGCTTATGTAGTGAAATAAAGTCTGAGAAGCCTGTAGTATACCGATTGACCGGTAGGGGTCAGCATGTAGACGAAAATGCCGTGGTTCTTTGGTTTGTACATGAAATGCAATAATGTCTGAGAAGCCTGTAGTACACCAAATGACCGGTAGGGGTCAGTGTGTAGGCGCAAATGCAGTGGTTCGTTGGTTTGTACATAAAAAGCAATAATGTCTGAGCTTTAAAAAAAATCAAATTTTTACCTCATTCCAATTTAAACATGGATTCCTTTTAGTCTGTGTTTGCTGTATACAACAGCTTGAAACACAACTTAGGAAAAGATGCAAAGCCAGTAAACCACTCATGGACAGCTGCTTTGTTGTTAATGCAACTCATCAGCATGAGGTTGGTTACTGGTTTGCTTATTGAGGCTTGGTAGTGCTTGGGAAGCAAATACAAACAGGTTATGGTGGGGGGAAATTGTGATTGAAAACCCCACATGCATATGCCCACCCAGAATCCTTTGCGGTAGTAACATCACTGCAGATTTGTGATTTCTGTGGGAAAAGCAAGTATTTTGGCTTGACTGGTGTGCAGATTTTTGTTTAACATTGTATTAACTATCCACAGACATCAGGTGGAAGGGGTTTTCAATCACAATTTTTTCCCCACCATAACCTATTTGGATTTATATATATATACACACATATTAGCCAAGCGTGCGCCTTCTAACATTTGCCGCCCATGCGCACAAACTTACTAAACCAGCGCATGTGTAATATGCTGCCGTGATAACAAGAACGGGCAACTCAGCCACTGCTGTGATAACAAGAACGGGCAACTCAGCCAATTAATGGTTATATATACATACAAGAATATCATATAACTACTGGTCAACAATATGTCATTCAAATACAGGCACTCCTAAGATCATAAATAGACATATAAACAGAGTAAATATGTAGGGCTAAAGAAATAAATAATCATTTTTAAAAACTTATGCTACTAGATACACCATATATCTATAGTGCCACCAGTGATCATACATTTACCACCAACACCCCAAGCAAAACACACCAAAGAAAAAGACCAAATCACCAAAGTGATGTGAGTGATGCGAGAAAATAAATCAATTTATTAAAAAACACCCAGTGCTATTAATTGATTGCACATATACAGTATAGTGTCTGAGCTTAGTTCTGCACCCTAATACAGAGTGCATGCCATGGTGCATTCCTTGCCAAATTGAAGGTAGTCGACATTTTTATCCCTGTCATGTACCTATTTTGAAGCTTTATGTTCCTTTTTTCATTATGTGGTGGCCATGGTGTTGGGCATCAATTCGCTGGTACACTATCTTGATTTTTTTTATTGGTAAGGCCTGCCACCTCCCGTCTCTGTAAGCACCATGTGTCAGTTATGAAAAATATCATGTCATGGCTGAGGATGTTTGCTTTGTGCTGACATTCTTGGGTATTGAGATTCATACATTTTTGATGTTGTATGGAATCCCTCTGAACAAGGTAGAGAAAATGCTACCTTCGGTTCAGGTGGCAGTCACTGCTAGGGCTCCTCAGTTTTGCTTGCATGGTAATCCTGATTGGGAGAACATTTACCAAGTTGTTGATTTCACCTTTGCGGGATCCCCATCTGCTGGTTTGAGGATTTTTCTGTCTTTAGATATTATTGAGGATTTCAAAGTTTGGTGTGTGTTTGAGGCAGGTAAGCCCCACCTCTACCCAGATGCTCCACTTACTAATGGACTCTGCTGGGGCATTTAGTTAGAGAGTCTACTTTAAAGGCGATTGAAGTGCTGCTCTTTGGCCCTCTTTGTAGCATGTCCAGGGTCTGACCAGGAACCTCACCTTTCCACTGTGGTGTTGTAAGGGGAATACCTGCCTGATCTCTCTGTAATCTTTTGGTCCAACAGTCAGTAAGTTATCCATGTATTAATTTGCTCTCTGCTTTTTCTCTCCTTGTAGTGCAATTTTATTTCTTTTCCTAGTCCTGCATTGCCTTTAGTTCAATGTTGAGTTTACAGTCACATGCGGGTGTGAATAATGCCCTGGCTGTATCTACACCTATAGTACACAAGGCACCCACTATCTCCCTATCTCCTCCCTGCATTTTGATAGTAATATTCAAGAATGCTGGGGATTCATTAACCAAATAGAATCTTATTTTGAGGCCTCACCGGGATCTTTTCCCACAGATAGAGCTAAAATTGGTTACCTGATGAACCAACTAAAAGGTAAAGCTTTAGCTTGGGCCAATCCGTTATGGGAGAGTAATAAGAGTGTGGCACACAATTACCAGGAATTCCTTATGGAATTTAAAGCTTGATTGCCAGCCTCCTTCCTCATGACTGTGGACCTGGGGTGTATTGCCATTTAAAAAGACTATTTGGGGCTTATTGGCTTCTAAAGACTGTTTCTGCCCATTTGAATCCATGGGGGAAGGTGTTTCTCTTCCCCTCTCCTGTTTCCTGTCTATTTTTCTCCAGCAGGGCGTTGTCCCAGGCACACTGCCAAACCAGTTGGAACTAACGGCTTTTGTCCCTCCTTGGTCTCTCAACAGCCCTTGCTGTGCGTTACCCCTTGGCAAATTTACTCTGTTTGTGGTATCTGAGCGCTGTTCACCTATATTGGGCGCTCAGATCCGAGCTATCTGGGGATAGGTTAAATGTAGGGGTTCTGTGTAATATAATAAGTATTTTTGCTGTTAGTGTAAAATGTAGATATTTTCTGTACCTGGAGATAATTGAGTTTACTGCATTGCCTTAAGCCAATTATCTCCAGGATGGAGAGGAGGGATTTCATTGTGTATGTGGGAGTGTTATTATGTTAATTAGTGTTCCCATTCGTTTGTGTCCTTTTTGTCACAGTTTACCACCAGGTCCAGGGGGTGTGCCTCTGGCCTGAAAACTTGCATATAAGGAGTAATAAATGCTCATTGGAGTCAGATCATCTTGTACCTTCATGAAGTTTCGGCTCATGTTTGGGGGATTGGAGAACTACACTCTGGGGATTGCTATAATCACTATACTCCCCAGGGTATAATCACTACGCTCTGCTAAGAGCTTGTTCCTGTTCCTGCTCTCTGGAATTTGGAGAGGTCGAACTACTGGAGGCTGGACCCTGGTCTTGGGTCCAGAGTGGGTGGAGACGGCGAGACCCCAACCAAGCTGCGGCGGATCATGGGAGTCTACAGTGGTTATGGTGTCTGCTTGGAGTCCTCGGGAAGCACTAGGAGCATCCATCAACGGAAGATACCCGGTCGGGGTGCCAGCGGTTCCGTTACAATAACTGTATAAAGGGACGTAACGTCCAGGGTTGCCCAACTGTATTCCTCTCGCCACTCAATATTATCCAATTCTTGTAGGAGAGATTTAGTATCTCTCACATAAGATAAGGCTTCCTGCGCATACTTCTGCAGGTATAAGTCAATAAAAGCTGAGAGGTTCGCTGTTATAGAATTAATCCCGCTGATTATTGGGTGGCCAGGGGGAAAAATAAATTGTTATGAATCTTGGGCAAAAAATAAAAAAATTGGAATAATGGGGTTCTTTTCTAGGTGAAAAAAATTCCGCTGGGAAATCACCTGATCGGTAACTACTTTAACTAACACATTTTTTAAAAATTACATTAAATGGCTTAGTCGGATCGCTAGTGAATTTTCTATATTTAACTTGGTCGTTGAGAATGTTGGAGGATTCTTGCAAGTAATAATCTCTACTCATAATGACAATGGCCCCTCCTTTATCTGCTTCCTTAAACATGATATCATCCCTTTTTATCATCATTTTAAGGCATATTCTTTCTTGATGTGTTAAGTTATCCCTTCTCTTTTTTATTTTTATTAATAACTTTTAGTTCTTTCTCTACCATTATTTCAAAAGTTTCTAGATGTGGCCCTTTATTAAACACTGGATACAAGTGTGACTTTCTTTTGAAATGATCATGTTTTGTTGGCATATCATCAACAGTCATATTAGAGTTAGTGGGTTGTTTAAAAAAATTCTCTTGACCGTAAGTTCCCTCACAAATTTTTTAAACTCTATATACAACCCAAAATCATTAATCCCTTCATTGGGGGCAAATCTAATCAATTTTTCTAGAACTTGTATCTCTAATCAGACAGTGGAACCCCAGAAAGATTAACTATGCCCTTACTAGTTTACTTGAGAGGGAGAGACTTTTGTCCTAAACCTGGTTTAATTCTTCGTTCATTCTCATTCTTTTGATAGGGGACTCTGTTTGTAAGGGAGCAAAATGATTGGGATGTTCCTAATTGGTTTTCCATGGGAAAAAATAATTTGTTATCGTTTTTTCTCTAGGTGGTAGACCTCTCTCTAAAAAATTATCATGGTTGTCATGGGGTGGTCAATATGTAGGTCATCACTCCTATTTGTTTCTCTATTTACAACTTCAGCATATAATCCTTTGTTGGTATTGGTTCTATAATTAAGTATATCCTGTCTTTCTTTGGGGATAGCTCCTTGGTTACTTGTTGAAAAAAAACGTATTTCTAGGCACATCCCTGGGTGTGGGAGTGAAAGACTCTGACTCTATATAACTCTATATACAACTCTATATACAACCCAAAATCATTAATCCCTTCATTGGGGGCAAATCTAATCCCTTTTTCTAGAACTTGTATCTCTAATCAGACAGTGGAACCCCAGAAAGATTAACTATGCCCTTACTAGTTTACTTGAGAGGGAGAGACTTTTGTCCTAAACCTGGTTTAATTCTTCGTTCATTCTCATTCTTTTGATAGGGGACTCTGTTTGTAAGGGAGCAAAATGATTGGGATGTTCCTAATTGGTTTTCCATGGGAAAAAATAATTTGTTATCGTTTTTTCTCTAGGTGGTAGACCTCTCTCTAAAAAATTATCATGGTTGTCATGGGGTGGTCAATATGTAGGTCATCACTCCTATTTGTTTCTCTATTTACAACTTCAGCATATAATCCTTTGTTGGTATTGGTTCTATAATTAAGTATATCCTGTCTTTCTTTGGGGATAGCTCCTTGGTTACTTGTTGAAAAAAAACGTATTTCTAGGCACATCCCTGGGTGCGGGAGTGAAAGACTCTGACTCCATATAACTCTATATACAACTCTATATACAACCCAAAATCATTAATCCCTTCATTGGGGGCAAATCTAATCCCTTTTTCTAGAACTTGTATCTCTAATCAGACAGTGGAACCCCAGAAAGATTAACTATGCCCTTACTAGTTTACTTGAGAGGGAGAGACTTTTGTCCTAAACCTGGTTTAATTCTTCGTTCATTCTCATTCTTTTGATAGGGGACTCTGTTTGTAAGGGAGCAAAATGATTGGGATGTTCCTAATTGGTTTTCCATGGGAAAAAATAATTTGTTATCGTTTTTTCTCTAGGTGGTAGACCTCTCTCTAAAAAAATATCATGGTTGTCATGGGGTGGTCAATATGTAGGTCATCACTCCTATTTGTTTCTCTATTTACAACTTCAGATTATAATCCTTTGTTGGTATTGGTTCTATAATTAAGTATATCCTGTCTTTCTTTGGGGATAGCTCCTTGGTTACTTGTTGAAAAAAAACTTATTTCTAGGCACATCCCTGGGTGCGGGAGTGAAAGACTCTGACGTCTTTCTATAGTGCTCCTTATTCCTCTTCTTTCTCTAAAGGGGGTAGTTTTTAATAATCGTTTTTTCTGCAGAGAAGAGGTAGGTGTTCGTTTACGTCGTAACTTATTAACTGTAGAGAACCTATCTTGTCTTTTATCTTCCTTATTTACAATTTTTTGTCTCTGCAATTTTCTCATCCAAATTTTTCAATTTATTTTGTAAAACTTCCTCTCTTTCTTTATATTCATCATCATTTTTATTTACTGAAATGTCTACTTCTATTTGATTCAGTTCTTCTTCCAATTTTGATTTAACCTCCTTAGAATATTCAATTATTAGATTTATTAATTGAAACGAGCATTTAGTCAAGATTTCATCCCATTTATTTAAGAAGATTTTGTTATCTAGACCAAAAGCTGGTAATTTATCTATTCGCAAGCCTCTTGGAATTAATCCTTCCTTCACATAAGTTTCTTCACCTATTAGTGATTTTTCTTTAGCTTTAAAATACAGATCAAAATTATTTAGAGGTTCTGGTTTATCCCAATCTTTAAATGAAACTTAAAATTTCCTCATTCTAGTAGAACAGATACAAATATAGTACCAAAACACACAAACTACAATAGTATGTGTTAAAAATATAAAAAAACAAAAAAAAACCTTAACTTCGTGACAGCTTCCCACGGCAAATTTTCCACGTAGATGCCTGGTAGAACAAATGTATACAAAAGATAGGGGGAAACCACTGTCTATACCTATAAAAAAAATTAACAATACATAGCCATAACATTGACACGCTATCAGAAGCACTCACAAGTTTCAGACTATGAATACGCATTCAAGGTGCCACCCCTAATCCTTTAGGGGGGTTAAGCATGGATCCACAGGACTCAGAGATCCGGATACCGAAGTAGAGCAGGAACAAAAGTTGCAGTAGAAAAAATATATTATATATATTGCTAAACACAAATACACACACCAGTCAAGCCATAAGACTTGCTTTTCCAACAGAAATCTCACTTTAACAGTGCTCTCCCTATTGCAAGGGATTCTGGGTAGGTGTATGCAAGTGAGCTCAACAAAGAACCACATTATTGCCTCATAATTCCACTTTATACATGGATTTCTTGGAGTATGTGTCTGCTGTAGAAGTTATACATGCATCTGTGGATGGAAAAAAAATAGGAGTTGTCATTATTTTTTCAAAATGGATCAATAAGGAAATAATATATACAGAGTTGGATAACAAAGGAAGATTCAAAATTGTACTATGCAGGAAAGACTCAGTAACATATACCTTTGTTAATCTTTATTTGCCAAACGTATTACCAACAAAATATCTAAAAAAGGTCATGGACAGGATCGAAAAAGTTAAATTGGGAATATTGGTTGTCACAGGGGATTTTAAATGTGTCCCGGATATAGAGCTAGATAAGAAATTTAAACTACCATTATTAAAGACACTGGGAAATATTATGAGAGAAAATAATTTGTTGGATATATGGCAAGTCTACCATGCAAATGAAAACTAATTTACACACCTCTCTGGAGTACATCACTCGTTATCCAGAATTGATCTGGTCTAAAAGAATTATACTTTAAACAAAATAAAACTGAAGAAATGCCATATTCAACAATTCGGTATGCCTTCAAAGTTGTTGTGAGAGGATACTTGATAAAACTTAAAAATAGAATAAATAAAGGCAAAGGGGCCTTGAGGGAAGAACTATATATAGAATATTACAAACTATCCCCTCCCCATAAAAAATTCTAACCAGCGAAACGATAAAACAACTAAATGAATTAAAAAAAAAAAATGAAATAGAATGTGAACGAATTAATACAAATTTAAAAAAAATGAAAGTGAACTATTATCAAGACAATAATAAAATAACAAAATGGTTAACCAACAAGCAGAGAAGGAAAGTTGGGAAAAGTAGGATAACAGGTATTAAAAAAGATCAGATAGAACGTAGAAACCCCAAAACTATAGCTAAAATTTTAAAGACCTATTATGAGGACTTATATAATATAGTGAAACAACCTGAGGAACTACAAATAGCTAAATATTTGAAGGAAACAGAATTATCTAAAATAACACAGGAACAAAATAATAATATGAACGCACCTCTCACTAAACTAGAATTAAAACTAGCCATCAAAAGCGTAGTAAATTTTAAGACTCCTGGCCCAGACGGGATGACTAATACATTTTATAAGGTTTATAAAGATATATTGTGTGAACATTTAGCCAACACTTTTAACGAAATTGTAGAAAAGGGTTCTGGACCTAAATAAATGCTCTATGCAAATATAATACTGTTTCTTAAAAAAGAGAAAGATCATTTGGAACCTAAGAACTATCGCCAGATCTCTCTAATAAATGTAGACTCTAAGCTGTTCTCGGCAATCTTAGTTGAGAGGATAAATAATATTTTATCTAGTTTAATTCATTAAGACCAGATTGGTTTTGTTCCCACTAGACAGGCAAGTGCTAACTCGAGACGTTTGATCGATATTTTGGATTGGGTAGAGAGATCGGGGAAGCCCCTCTTGACCCTGTCATTGGATGCAGAAAAGGCCTTTGACAGGGTCGGATGGGTATATATGTTCAGGGTCTTGGAGTCCATGGGTTTTTGTGGATGGATGAAAGCAGCAATTAAAACCATATACCAAAATCCAATGGCCAGGGTGGTGGGTGCAGATTTATGTTCTGATTGGTTTACTTTGGGTAATGGCAGCCGTCAGGGATGCCCACTTTCGCCAATATTATACATAATATCCATGGAGCCCCTAGCAACTAGGATAAGGTCAAACCCAATATTAGGGGGATTCTAGTAGCCTCAAAAGATGTGCATGTATGCGGACGACACGATAATACCTTGACTGACCCCATTGCTTCCATCCTGCATTTAATGAATGAGATTGCCCAGTACAGTGAGATATCTAATTACAAGATAAATATAGATAAATCTGTGGTTATGTTCAAAAATTGTGATGCCGATACAAAAAAAATTATATTGGAAATGCATAGCTTTAGAGAAGCTAAGGGGAGTTTTGAGTATCTAGGTGTTACGCTTTCTGACCAAACAAATAGAATTGTTGAAAATAATGTTTTGAAACTGATTAGATCAGCAAACCTAATGTTAAAAAAGTGTAATAATATATTGCTGGTTAGGTAGAATTATGCTTATATTCTCCCCAAGTGGACATATTTTTTTAAAATGATCCCTCTAAATATACCAGACAGCTGATTAGAAATTGTTCAGAGCAATTTTAGAAATTTTGTGTGGAGAGGGAAGAGACCACGCATCAACCTTGACCAACTGACAAATGGTCACAGCCAAGGTGGCATGAATTTCCCCAATATTAAAAAAACATTATGAGGACAGTAATTTCCACCATATCCAAATTCTAACTAAAAAGGAAGTGAGAGAAATGGGTTGGTTTATATTAGAGACCCAATTATTAAATAAAAGCGATATAGACCCCTTGTCTGGCAAGAAAAAGGTTATCTGATATTGAGAGTAGTTAAAAACAAAATTCTCTCCCAAATTTTTCTGGTGTGGTTTAAACTAAGAAAAAAGATAAAAGACAATAAGAAATTGTATGGTTTTATGGAGTTGGAAATTTTAGAATCGCTCACAGATAATCTAAAGTTAGACTTGTGGAAAGAAAAGAAAATCAAAGATGAAAATAATATTATGAAAGAGGGAAGAATTAAAACTTTTGCAGCACTAATGTTTGAATATAATTTACCAAAATCTGAAACATTTAATTACTTAAGAATCAAATCACTTGTCTCTTAAACATTTTGAAGTAAAAGTAAAGATGCCATCTATATGAAACAAATTTTTGCACCAATGAAAAACATTAAAACTTTTATCAAAATGCTATAAGTTGACCCGAACGATGTCACAAATTACTGGTTCAAAAAATGGGAAATGGAGCGCAATATTAACATAGATGTTGGTGCTTGGGGTAAAACCCTAGTTAGAGTTAAGAAAAATGTCTATAATATAATTTTGATTGAAACTTATTTTAAAATATGTAATAGGTGGTACTTGGTTCTGACCAGACTAAACAAAATGTACCCTAGTGTTTTAGATGTATGCTGGAGATGCTTTAGGGTGGTTGGAAGCTATCTTCACATATGATGGAGCTGCCCAAAAATCAAAACTATATGGGATCAGGTTTATGAAATACTTTATGATATGGATAGGATCAAAATTGAATAAAGCCCAATAACAGCATTACTGCATATGAGCTGGCCTGATTTAGCAACATCAAATTATTATCTGGTTAAACATAGTTTCCTGGCTGTGAAGATTCTCATAGCGAGAGAATGGAAACAACCCATAGAAATTAGTTATTATCAATGGGCAAAACAGCTAACTTTCCAATTAAAGATGGAATTGGGTGTATGCTGGAGAAATAATTCATCGGTCAGGTATAAAATGATAAGAGAGAAATTTCTTGATAAAATGTTGCCATTTAATAAAACCTGAGTAAAACATTCACTTTAGAATTAGATTAGTCATATAAAGAAAAGATAGGAATCACTCTTCCCTGCTCAGCCCCCTTTTCCACACAGGCAGAATGTATTATGTATGAGTAAATGTTAAGTCTTTGTACGTTAATGTTATATGTATTTTGTACTTCTTTTTGTATGACAAAACTCAAATAAAGAATATTCAAGAACACCCTGAAATGAACTAATCGGACTGGTCCCGAGGATCGAACATCCTAGTCCTCCTCCTCCACCCCCGTCACCACATCCCTCCCCCAAGCAGCGTTGGTTACACAATTGTATTTTTAGACCCACTTTCCATTCTCTTTTTCTTCTCTCTTACTCCTCTCCTCTGTCCTAAGTTCCAAATTTGAAAACTTCATTGGCTCCTGCAACATGTGAAGATAAGCGATCCCAATCTCTGTATATGATGTAATTATGAGCTATGCTTATCTACTGTAAACACTGTATAAAGATGTAATGTTTCCCATCCGGCTGGATGACAAATATGTAAGCATGTTCCAATAAAAATTTTAAAAATCAAAAAAGAATATTCAAGAAAAAAAAAAAGAAGTGAAACAGAACTCTTTTCTATCTGAAAAAGTGTCAGATAGATTGATGAAACCATTGTATTGCCTAACAAATGGTGTGCATTCACAAATGACGGTTAGGGCACAAAAGAAGCAACAAATGGGGAAAAAAAATACAGAATTAATACATTGCACCAAATATTCGCTGAAAATTAGCCTTACAAATGACGACAACACTCTGATACATCTCCTGCAAAGTGTCCCTGGAAATCATTTAAAAATATTGGCAACTATGCGGGGCGGCAGGTGGCGGCGGGTCGGGGCCTCTGCCCTTAACTGTTAGATAACTGATGAGATAGTTCTTATTTGAGGCCCTTTGTCAAAAACATACTTCCAGGCCTTGCTTTGTCTTTGAAAGCTTAAACAAAGAAGGACTGAGCACAGTCATATTATGTGAGGACTGGAGGCACATTCTGAATTGTTTGACATGTCCTATTCTTTCATTATCTTTTTACTTTGTCTTTGGATGCTGGCATGGTGTAGAATGCGGCCTGTTGTAATCAAAGTGCTTTTATAACTGTGGTTGTGCCATTATCTGGTGGCCAAATATATATTGTGCTTAAAGGGAAAATAGAATCACAGGGCCCATACTTTTGTTAATTATTCATTGGCCTATCTATCTATCTATCTATCTATCTGTGATACATTGTGTGGCGAAACCAACCTCACCACTGTACACTGGAGAAGCCTGGTTGCTCGCCTGCTGCCTTTGGACTATGGCCCCATGTTAAAAGATATCTTTTTTTGGGTGTGGCTTGGACGCCGGACGCCGGACGGAATGGCGGCGTGAACCAGGAGCTCCCTGCAGGCTCTGCACCATTACCCGCCTCACCAGCCCCACACAACGCGAAATGGGCAAATCTAACAGGCTACAGCAGGCAGCAGCAACCGCCAACACCCAGAGGGGGTCCCAGACATCGGGCATGAGACAATTCCTCCTGACTCAGGCGGATCACGCTTCCCAGGCCTCCAGTGACTCTGAGGCCTCGGGCCTGGCCCGCCCGGCCTCACCACGCGGTAGGCACCACAAGCAGGTACAACTTACACATGACCTACCCCATCCCAGCTGGACTGGGCATCCCTGCTAAGCAACCTACCCACGAAAAAGCTGACCTTAAAGAGGCAAATGCCGCCCTTCACAAATCCATAATGGGGGAACTCCATGCCTTGACATGCAAGGGCTACACCATAAGCTAGCATTGTTGGAGGCAAACTGTGACCACGTGACATCGGCACAAAACGCCTCCACAAGCGTAATACAGCGGCAGGCGATACAACTGCGCCAAATGGCCCTCCACATGGAAGACCTCGATAACAGAGGGAGGCGGCAGAATATCAGAATTCGGGGCCTGCCGGAGGAACTTGACCAGACCACCCCAATACGAGATTCCCTCACGGAAATCTTCAATTCCCTCCTACAGCGGCCGAACACGACGCCTACTGACTTTGTTAGGGCACACAGGGCCCTCAGACCCAGGGGCCCGCCGGAGTCCCCCCCAAGGGACGTGGTATGCTGTTTATTACACTTTCAAGTGAAGGAAGACATTCTTAAAAGCGCTAGGGATAAAAAAACAAATCCTCCATCACGGCGCCGAAATACAACTATATCCGGACCTATCTCCAGCGACTCTGGGGTACCGCTGGGCCATGCGCCCTCTTACGCGCACACTACAAGCCAACAAGATCAGGTATCGATGGAACTTCCCCACTGGCATACAAATCACCACAAGCACCGGTTCCTTCACAGTGAAGAACGACGGCGATATGAGGGACATTGTCCGGGAACTACAACTACCACACATACAGCTGACATGGCCGGACCCGATGGCCTTCTATGAGTTTTCACCCGAAGCACACCGCCAGACGCAACAGCCCACCAGACCGCGAAGAACTAGACAGCAGACCACGCGCCCTACGGGCGCCAACGTGTAAGGGACTGCGCACCGCCTACCTTCCATCGCGGGGCCCCACCTCAACCCACCCGTAGACTAGCTACACACTACCCTCTCCGACTACCGGAACCAGAGACAATGGACACAGTGCGCCGACCCCTCCGAACCGCAAGTATACCTCCCACGGGAGACACATCCAGCCACACAATTAGAGAAGCACCGGGGGGCGCACCTAAGACACAAGAGACCGGCCATGTGGAGCCCTGTAGCCTACTGGACTAATTTGAACTTCCTATGATAATGCAAGAGGTGCAAGGGAGACAAGTAACACCTAGTCCACATACTTAGGTCTAGGGGAACAAGGGGGTGCTCACCCCCCCGGCTGGGCCAGGCTGCCGCCGTTCGCCTGCCCTGTGATGAACCTCGGGGAGCAGGCGGGGGATGGTGCCGGCAGGGCACATCCGGGGTGGGGACACCGATAGGTTATTGAAGGGAAGGGGGGAACGGTCGCAACCAGGCCACACAACCCAGAATAACCCATAGATCAGCCACACACTATAGGTATGGGACAAGGGGGGCACGGACACGTAAGAGACCACCCAAGTGGACACACCCAGATTGACTAAAACGAATCCAGCGACCCAGGGACACGAGTGCCTTGACCCCGGATAAGGGTGCCCCCAAACCCAGAGAGTGAAGGGACGAGGGACAGGTTTACTCACACTAGATATGCCAACCAACGGAGGGAGGGGGGAACGGGGGGGGAGGGGGAGGATGTACAGCCCTACACCATGATAGAAATGTCAGCTACTTGTTATCACCTGTTGTGAATTGAATCTAAATGTTATTGTTACAGTTCATGCCTTACTACAGTAATTTGAATAGACATGTTGTGCAAGGATACTACAGTGACTACCACGGGGGGAAAGCTAGGGGGACAGCAATACTTTTCCATAAGAGGGTGCCATTCCAGGAGGGGGGCTGCTTATCGGACGATGAAGGCAGGTACTTATTCCTTAAGGGGAAAATAGTGCACCATCCATACATGTTCGCAACCATATACGCCCCAAACACACGACACTATCGCTTCCTCAAACAAACACTCCACAAACTCCAGGCGTTCAAAGAAGGGACTCTCATATTGGGGGGAGACTTTAATGTCGCATTAGAACCATCACGGGACACTTCAACGGGGACAACACACATACATTAGAGACAAACAGGGGACGCTACACCGTCTCCTGACTGATATCATGAGAGCGATCCGTGCATACTACACTGAGCTATACGAACTTCCACAACCAACAACCGAACTGGCAAAGGCATACCTTCGCTGCTCGATTCATGACTACCTGACTAAATCCCCGATACCGTCCCTGGACGCAGAAGTCGCTGACCTTATTGACGAACCCATCACAATTGAGGAACTAGCGCGAGCGGTCAAACTCACTAAACCGGGCAAAAGCCCGGGGCCGGACGGAAGCATGGTGGAAGCATTCAACGCGATACGAGACGGGAATCACATCCCTACACAGGCCCTAACAGCCCATATCACCATCATACCCAAGGACGGCAAAGACAGAGAGCATTGTGGGAACTACAGGCCAATATCGCTAATCAATTGCGACATTAAGCTACTGGCCAAGATCCTGGCGGTGCGTCTCACTAAGCCTATCCCATCTCTGGTCCACCCTGACCAGGTGGGATTTGTGACAGGACGCGAGGCACATGACAACACCATCAGAGCGCTCACACTCATGCACGGAGGTGGGGGCACAGACGGATGCCTTCTATTGTTGTCCACGGACGCAGAGAAGGCCTTCGATAGAGTGAGCTGGGACTACCTCTTCGAAACGCTAGCCCACATGGGGCTGGGTCCACACACGCGACGCTGGATAGAGGCGCTATACCGAGAACCGACGGCCCAGGTGCTAGTTAACGGGGCGCTGACTGAGACTTTTACCATACACAACGGCACGCGACAGGGGTGCCCCCTATCCCTGCTTCTGTTCGCTCTTGCCCTGGAACCATTCCTTACACACATTCGCCACAACCCAGACATAACAGGCCTGACGACAGGCCAAGTACACCACAAGGTAGCGGCGTACGTGGACAACCTACTTTTTGTGGTGACCAACCCCGAAATCACCCTTCCAAACATCCAGAAAGACCTGCGGACATTTGGCGACATATCTAACCTAAAAATTAACTACGGTAAATCCTACATCCTTAATGTTAACGTCCCCGCCACACGTGCAGACCCTCTACGACGCAGTTTCCCCTTCCAATGTGCTGAACATAAAATTAGGTACTTAGGCATATGGCTGACTTTGCCGATATACTGCACACGTTCCAAAGAGACTTGAGGGAATGGTCCTACCCGCACATATCGTGGCTCGGGAGAGTGCAGGTCATAAAAATTAACTTTCTTCCGCGCCTTTTATACCTCTTCCAGGCCATCCCCATCGTCATACCGGGCCCCTTCTTTAACACACTTAGAAAAGAAATGATAAAATACGTATGGAACGGGGGGAGGCCCAGAGTGAAATTTTCCACACTGACACGTCCTAAAGACAAAGGGGGACTAGCCCTCCCAGACTTCCACCAGTACTACGTGGCCACACACCTACAGAGAATCATGGAGTGGTCTAAGGACGGAGTACGCAAACTATGGAAGACGGTGGAAGAGGCAGAAGCAGGCAGACCGATCTCGGGCCTTCCCTGGGGCCGAGACACAACCGATAAGGGCGACATGTCCATATACACGAGACACACCATGGGAGTGTGGAGGAGGGCTGCGAAGAAGGGGAATATGGCACCGTACCCCCTCCTACCTCTGACACACAACGAGGACGTCCCTCCGGGTTTAGACCCAAGAGCCCTCAAACACATCCTCCCAGACAGATCCCCACGCCTACACCACCTCCTCCAAGGAGGGAAATGTAAAACGCTAACGGACATGATGGGAGAGACGCCCCCGACCTTTATGCACCACTTCCGACATGCCCAACTGACCAACTATGTCCACTCCCTGCCACAGGGACCAGCACTCGCCAGAGACCGGACCACGATAGAAGTGGTCAGCTCACACCCAGACCCGCTCCCACACGGAGTGTCCTTCCTATACTCCATGCTCCAATCAGAAACCCCGTCCGAGACACCCCTCTTCATGGGAAAATGGGAGGCCGCCCTGGGTAACACGCTAACAGAAGCAGAATGGGAATCCATCTGCTACCTTACACACCACTGTTCCACTCACAGCAAAACACAGGAAACGGCCTACAAGCTTCTAACAAATTGGTATAGGACACCACACCTCCTTCACCACGTAAACCCAGACCACTCCAGACTCTGCTGGAGATGTGAACAAGAGGTAGGCACCACGAAACACATTTGGTGGGATTGCGCGTTGATCCAACTGTACTGCAAGAGGATACACAAAATGCTAGAGAAATTCACAGATGTGCCCCCCCCCTGGAACCGGCAGCGATGCTCCTACACCACACAACAGTTCCCCGCTCCAGATACAAAAAATCCATGACTATTAGAATACTTAACGTGGCCAAACGAGTGCTCCCCCAATTCTGGAAACAAGCAGTGACACCCCCACTTTCGACCTGGTTTAGCCAAATGGAGGAACTCAGGACAATAGAGGAACTGACCGTGACGGCCAATACTACACCCACCACCTACATGAGCATTTGGACGAACTGGATTCTAGAGACGGCAAAAGAAGAATTCCAATTAGAACTCAGACCTAACACTGACGGACACCACGACACAGACAGATAGAACTCAGAACACACACCTCAGATGACGCTAGATGACAGACGAACTGAACGGAACCACCCCCTTTTCTTCCCACCCAGATGCATTCCCCCCTCCCTCCCCTTGAACCACCCGAGCATTACCATTGATTGGATCATCCCCACCGTACCCACAGCAATAAGGGATACCATAGTCAGGAACGACAACAAACACAAACTGGTACACACTTCCAGACCAGTCCGGGATGACACCCCAAAGCCAAAACACGCGAACAACTGTGATAATCCTGGACAGGCCAGGCAATGACACGGCTAATGCCGTAACCACACACCCAACAAAAGGGTACCCCCTGCCTGCAATATCACCATATCCCTGGTTAAACACGGGAAATACTGATAGTAACAGCGGGGAAAACACAAGCCCAACACGGACAATACCGCACGGCTAGAGACACAGGGCCCTATGAGATGCCCGACGACAGAGACAATAGGGGAAGCCTACGTTCCCAGGCTCCCACGCAGAATGAGCCCCTGACACACTGTGTGACCAGACAAGATAGCAGAGGAACGCCGACACATAGACGGAACTCGAACACAATAGAAGAGACACAACGCACACACTATAGTTCCTACGTGTACAAACGACACAGAGAACGGAGCTCACTCCACAAACACTGACACCTAATCAATGGTGATGCACCGAACGGTTCGCTGGCGAATAGTTCCTGGCGAACATAGCATGTTCGCGTTCGCCATGGTGGGCGAACATATGCACGGTTCGATCCGCCCCCTATTCGTCATCATTGAGTAAACTTTGACCCTGTACCTCACAGTCAGCAGACACATTCCAGCCAATTAGCAGCACACCCTCCCTAGTAGACCCTCCCACCTACTGGAAGGCATCCATTTTACATTCATTTTCAAGCTGCATGCTTAGTGAGAGGAGGGAAAGTGTTGATTAGATAGGGAAATGCATAGCTAGGTTAGGGTATACAGTGTCCACTACAATCCTGAAGGACTCATCTGATCTCTGCTGTAAGGACAGCACCCCAAAAAGCCCTTTTTAGGGCTAGAACATCAGTCTGCTTTTTTTTTTCTGTGTAATGTAATTGCAGTTGCCTGCCTGCCTGCCAGCTTCTGTGTCAGGCTCACAGTGGATACTGTGCCCAGTGCCACCACTCACTCACTGGTGTCACAATAGCTTGCATTTAAAAACAAAAAACTTTTTTCACTGTTATAGATTGAATAGCAGTTAGTTGTCTCAAAGCGGGTGTGTCGGGCTCACAGTGGATACTGTGCACAGTGCCACCACTCACTCACTGGTGTCACAATAGCTTGCATTTAAAAACAAAAAACTTTTTTCACTGTTATAGATTGAATAGCAGTTAGTTGTCTGCCAGTGTCTGTGTCAGGCTCACAGTGGATACTGTGCCCAGTGCCACCACTCACTCACTGGTGTCACAATAGCGTGCATTTAAAAACCAAAAAACTTTTTTCACTGTTATAAATTGAATAGCAGTTAGTTGTCTCAAAGCGGGTGTGTCAGGCTCACAGTGGATACTGTGCCCAGTGCCACCACTCACTCACTGGTGTCACAATAGCTTGCATTTAAAAAAAAATAAAACATTTTTTCACTATAATAGATTGAATAGCAGTTAGTTTTCTGCCAGCTTCTGTGCCAGGATCACAGTGGATACTGTGCCCAGTGCCACCACTCACTCACTGGTGTCACAATAGCTTGCATTTAAAAACCAAAAAACTTTTTTCACTGTTATAGATTGAATAGCAGTTAGTTGTCTCAAAGCGGGTGTGTCAGGCCCACAGTGGATACTGTGCATAGTGCCACCACTCACTCACTGGTGTCACAATAGCTTGCATTTAAAACCCAAAAACTTTTTTCACTGTTATAGATTGAATAGCAGTTAATTGTCTGCCAGCGTCTGTGTCAGGCTCACAGTGGATACTGTGCCCAGTGCCACCACTCACTCACTGGTGTCACAATAGCGTGCATTTAAAACCAAAAAACCTTTTTCACTGTTATAGATTGAATAGCAGTTAGTTGTCTGCCAGCGTCTGTGTCAGGCTCACAGTGGATACTGTGCCCAGTGCCACCACTCACTCACTGGTGTCACAATAGCGTGCATTTAAAAACCAAAAATTTTTTTTCACTGTTATAGATTGAATATCAGTTAGTGGTCTCAAAGCGGGTGTGTCAGGCTCACAGTGGATACTGTGCCAAGTGCCACCACTCACTCACTGGTGTCACAATAGCTTGCATTTAAAACCAAAAAACTTTTTTCACTGTTATAGATTGAATAGCGGTTACTTGTCTCAAAGGGGGTGTGTCAGGCTCACAGTGGATACTGTGCCCAGTGCCACCACTCACTCACTGGTGTCACAATAGCTTGCATTTAAAACCAAAAAACTTTTTTCACTGTTATAGATTGAATAGCAGTTAGTTGTCTGCCAGCGTCTATGTCAGGCTCACAGTGGATACTGTGCCCAGTGCCACCACTCACTCACTGGTGTCACAATAGCGTGCATTTAAAAACCCAAAAACTTTTTTCACTGTTATAGATTGAATAGCAGTTAGTTGTCTCAAAGCGGGTGTGTCAGGCTCACAGTGGATACTGTGCCCAGTGCCACCACTCACTGACTGGTGTCACAATAGCTTGCATTTAAAACCAAAAAACTTTTTTCACTGTTATAGATTGAATAGCAGTTAATTGTCTCAAAGCGGGTGTGTCAGGCTCACAGTGGATACTCTGCCCAGTGCCACCACTCACTCACTGGGGTCACAATAGCTTGCATTTAAAAAAAAAAAAAAAAATTCACTATAATAGGTTGAATAGCAGTTAGTTGTCTGCCAGCTTCTGTGTCAGGCTCACAGTGGATACTGTGCCCAGTGCCACCACTCACTCACTTGTGTCACAATAGCTTGCATTTAAAAACAAAAAACTTTTTTCATTGTTATAGATTGAATAGCAGTTAGTTGTCTCAAAGCGGGTGTGTGTCAGGCTCACAGTGGATACTGTGACCAGTGCCACCACTCACTCACTGGGGTCACAATAGCTTGCATTTAAAACCAAAAAACTTTTTTCACTGTTATAGATTGAATAGCAGTTAGCTGTCTGCCAGCGTCTGTGTCAGACTCACAGTGGATACTGTGTCCAGTGCCACCACTCACTCACTGGTGTCACAATAGCTTGCATTTAAAAAAAATAAATAAAAAAAAAATTCACTATAATAGATTGAATAGCAGTTAGTTGTCTGCCAGCTTCTGTGTCAGGCTCACAGTGGATACTGTGCCCAGTGCCACCACTCACTCACTGGTGTCACAATAGCTTGCATTTAAAACAAAAACTTTTTTCACTGTTATAGATTGAATAGCAGTTAGTTGTCTCACTGCGGCTGTGTGTCAGGCTCACAGTGGATACTGTGCCAATTACCCACTCACTCACTGGGTTCACAATAAGCTTGCATTTAAAAAAAAAACTTTTTCACTGTTATAGATTGAATAGCAGTTGGCCTTAAAGCGTCTGTGTCAGACTCACAGTGGATACTGTATCTGGTGCCACCACTCACTCACTGGTGTCACAATAGCTTGCATTTAAAAAAAAATTCACTATAATAGATTGAATAGCAGTTAGTTGTCTGCCAGCTTCTGTGTCAGCCTCACAGTGGATACTGTGCCCAGTGCCACCACTCACTCACTGGTGTCACAATAGCTTGCATTTAAGACCAAAAAACTTTTTTCACTGTTATAGATTGAATAGCAGTTAGTTGTCTCAAAGCGGGTGTGTCAGGCTCACAGTGGATACTCTGCCCAGTGCCACCACTCACTCACTGGGGTCACAATAGCTTGCATTTAAAAAAAATTAAAAAAATTCACTATAATAGATTGAATAGCAGTTAGTTGTCTGCCAGCTTCTGTGTCAGGCTCACAGTGGATACTCTGCCCAGTGCCACCACTCACTCACTGGTGTCACAATAGCGTGCATTTAAAAACCAAAAAACTTTTTTCACTGTTATAGATTGAATAGCAGTTAGTTGTCTCAAAGCGGGAGTGTCAGGCTCACAGTGGATACTGTGCCAAGTGCCACCACTCACTCACTGGTGTCACAATGGCTTGCATTTAAAATCAAAAAACTTTTTTCACTGTTATAGACTGAATAGCAGTTAGTTGTCTCAAAGCAGGTGTGTCAGGCTCACAGTGGATACTGTGCCAAGTGCCACCACTCACTCACTGGTGTCACAATAGCTTGCATTTAAAACCCAAAAATGTTTTTCACTGTTATAGATTGAATAGCAGTTAGTTGTCTCAAAGCGGGTGTGTCAGGCTCACAGTGGATACTGTGCCCAGTGCCACCACTCACTAACTGGTGTCACAATAGCTTGCATTTAAAACCAAAAAACTTTTTTCACTGTTATAGATTGAATAGCAGTTAGTTGTCTCAAAGCGGGTGTGACAGGCTCACAGTGGATACTGTGCCCAGTGCCACCACTCACTCACTGGTGTCACAATAGCTTGCATTTAAAAACAAAAAACTTTTTTCACTGTTATAGATTGAATAGCAGTTAGCTGTCTGCCAGCGTCTGTGTCAGGCTCACAGTGGATACTGTGCCCAGTGCCACCACTCACTCACTGGTGTCACAATAGCTTGCATTTAATTTTTTTTTCACTATAATAGATTGAATAGCAGTTAGTTGTCTGCCAGCTTCTGTGTCAGGCTCACAGTGGATACTGTGCCCAGTGCCACCACTCACTCACTGGGGTCACAACAACTTGCATTTAAAATCAAAAAACCTTTTTCACTGTTATAGATTGAATAGCAGTTAGTTGTCTCAAAGCGGGTGTGTCAGGCTCACAGTGGATACTGTGCCCAGTGCCACCACTCACTCACTGGTGTCACAATAGCTTGCATTTAAAAACAAAAAACTTTTTTCACTGTTATAGATTGAATAGCAGTTAGCTGTCTGCCAGCGTCTGTGTCAGGCTCACAGTGGATACTGTGCCCAGTGCCACCACTCACTCACTGGTGTCACAATAGCTTGCATTTAAAAACAAAAAACTTTTTTCACTCTTATAGATTGAATAGCAGTTCGCTGTCTGCCAGCGTCTGTGTCAGGCTCACAGTGGATACTGTGCCCAGTGCCACCACTCACTCACTGGTGTCACAAAAGCTTGCATTTAAAATAAAAAAACTTTTTTCACTGTTATAGATTGAATAGCAGTTAGTTGTCTCAAAGCAGGTGTGTCAGGCTCACAGTGGATACTGTGCCTAGTGCCACCACTCACTCACTGGTGTCACAATAGCTTGCATTTAAAAACCAAAAAACTTTTTTCACTGTTATAGATTGAATAGCAGTTAGTTGTCTCAAAGCGGGTGTGTCAGGCCCACAGTGGATACTGTGCATAGTGCCACCACTCACTCACTGGTGTCACAATAGCTTGCATTTAAAACCCAAAAACTTTTTTCACTGTTATAGATTGAATAGTAGTTAATTGTCGTAAAGCGGGTGTGACAGGCTCACAGTGGATACTGTGCCCAGTGCCACCACTCACTCACTGGTGTCACAATAGCTTGCATTTAAAAACAAAAAACTTTTTTCACTGTTATAGATTGAAT
>OW240916.1:68889485-68903208 GCA_933207985.1 Pelobates cultripes | reverse complement strand
GCCGCCAAAAGAGCTCCCTCTGCGGTCGCAAGAGCCAGCTCCCCCATGCAGCCGCCATCAGTGCTCCCCATGCCAGCACACAGGTAGCAATTATGTGTGTCAGTGTGAGTGTATGTGTGTGTGTGTCTGTGTCATTTGTGTGTGTGTCTGTCTGTGTCATGGTGTGTGTCTGTCTCTGTCGTGTTGTGTGCGTCTGTTTCATGGTGTGTGTGTGTGTCTCTGTCTGTGTCATGGTGTGTGTGTGTGTCGGTCTCTGTCATGGTGTGTGTGTCTCTGTCTGTCATGGTGTGTGCATCTGTCTGTGTCATGCAATGTGTGTCTGTTTCATTGTGTGTGTGTGTCTGTCATGTAATGTGTGTCTGTCTGTGTCATGGTGTGTGTGTGTCATGGTGTGTGTGTGTCTGTATGTCATGGTGTGTGTGTGTCTGTCTGTGTCATGTAATGTGTGCCTGCCTGTGTCACGGTGTGTGTGTCTGTGTCACGGTCTCTTTGTGTCGTGGTGTGTGTGTGTCTGTGTGTCATGGTGTGTGTGTCTGTCTCACGGTGGGTCTGTGTCACAGTCTGTCTGTGTTATGGTGTGTGTGTGTGTCAAGGTGTGTGTGTCTTTTTTAAGGTGTGTGTCTGTCATGGTATGTGTGTGTCTCTGTCATGGTGTGTCTGTGTTTCTGTCTGTGTCACGGTGTGTGTGTGTCTGTGTCACGGTCTCTCTGTGTCATGGTGTGTGTCTGTCATGGTATGTCTGTGTGTGTGTGTATGTGTGTTTTTACTCACCTTTTTTTTTCCCTACGTTGTGCTGGTCTCCCCTCGACTGGCCCTGCCTCTATGGCTGAGATCATCAAGCTTGATGATCTCAGCCAATCCGCACTGTCACTAGGAAGCAATGTAAACACTGCCTTTTCTCTAAAAAGTCAGTGTTTACATTGAAAAGCCTGCAGGGGCAGGCTATAGACACCAGAGCCACTACATTAAGCTGTGTGTGTGTGTGCGCGCCTGCTAGTGAGTGGCTTGCTTGCTTGTGTGTGTGTGCCTGCTACTGAATGAGCTTCTGTTTTTTATGTCAATTACCTTATGTATATCAGTGAGATTGTTTGTCTATGAGGCTGTGTATCAATCAGCTTGTGTCAGTGAGATTGTCTGTGTCTGCATGTGAGTATGCTTACTGTATAATTAAAAGTTTTACTCTGAAAGGACCAATATTTTATATTGGAAAAAGCAATATATATATATATATATATATATATATATATATATATATATAATCATCTAGGGTGGCAAGACATAGCCTTACATATTACATGCGACAATATATGGTGCAATGACTTATGGGGCTGGCATAGATTTTTTTTTCCAGGGCTGCTTTGGAATCCCCAGTCTGGCCCTGACCACAGAGACATGGCTAGAGCTAAGCACAGTATGTGTAACATAGTATTTGTTCCCCGTTTGTCTTCACTTCTCTTTTCAATGGTTTATTTTTATTTCTAGCTTTGATGTAGCCTTATTCTGTTTTCCTTCCCTTCCTCCTTTCTTTGATATTTCCCTCCTGTACCCAGCAACCCCATATGTGCTTCGCTCCCCCTTGTAATAAATCCCCCTCCAGCACGTAAGCCAACCTAATTACCCCCCTCCACCTCCAGCCCCTCACAGTCAACCTAACTACCCACTATTAACCTCTTCACCCCCAGCCCATGTCAGCCAACCTCTCTACCCAATATTAACCCTTTCCCTTTGAGGCCCTGTTAATCAACCTCCCTACCCACTGTTAACCCCTTCCCCTCCAGACCCTGCCAGTCAACCTCACTACCCACTGTTAACCCTTTCCCTGGAAGTCCCTGCTACCTGCCCATCCCTCTGGTAACCCTTTCCCTGCCAGTCCCTGTTATCCTCTGGTAACTTCTTACCTGCCATTCCCTGCTATCCGCCCATCACTCTGGAAAACCCCTTCCCTGACAGTCCCTGTTATCCTCCCATCTCTCTGGAAAAAAACCCTCCCTGTCATTCTCTGTTATCCACCCATCCCTCTGGTAACATCTTACTTGCCAGTCCCTATTATCCCCCCATCTCTCTGGTTACCCCTTCCCTCCTAGTCTATTTTATCCACACATACCTCTGGTAACCCCTTACCTGCCATTCTTTGCTATCTGCCCATCCCTCTGGTAACCCCTTCCCTGCCAGTCCCTGTTATCCACACATACCTCTGGTAAACCCTTCCCTGCCATTCTCTGCTATCCGCCCATCCCTCTGGTAACCCCTTCCGTACCAGTCCCTTTTATTCGTCTATCCCACTGGTAATATCTTCCCTGAAAGAAGAAAAGTAATAGAGGAGAGTGAGCAACTAGGGAAAATCCTCCTAGATGGGGGGGTAACCCCTGTTGGAACAACAAATGAAAAGAGAAAAACAGGAGGATTCCTAAATATGTGTGATAATTTGTGTGAATATGGTATAGTCAGAATAAGATACAGAGATTGTCACTTAGACTAGCAAGAGATACTGGTATGTAACTAAAACATAACTTTTAGTACATAACACTAATAAAAGGGGGTGGTATAATCCCACCTGGTGACTTGAACAAAGGATATGTGCGACAATACATAGTTACATAGTTACATAGTTACATAGTTACATAGCTGAAAAGAGACTTGCGTCCATCAAGTTCAGCCTTCCTCACATTTGTTTTTTGCTGTTGATCCAAAAGAAGGCAAAAAACCCAGTTTGAAGCACAATTTTGCAACAAGCTAGAAAAAAAATTCCTTCTTGACCCCAGAATGGCAGTCAGATTTATCCTTGGATCAAGCAGTTATTACCCTACATTGAAAGATTATATCCTTGAATATTCTGTTTTTGCAAGTATGCATCTAGTAGCCGTTTGAACATCTGTATGGACTCTGATAAAACCACTTCTTCAGGCAGAGAATTCCACATCCTGATTGTTCTTACAGTAAAAAAACCTTTCCTTTGCCTTAGACGAAATCTTCTTTCTTCCAGTCTAAACGCATGGCCTCGTGTCCTATGTAAAGTCCGGTTTGTGAATAGATTTCCACACAATGGTTTGTATTGGCCCCAAATATATTTGTATAATGTTATCATATCCCCTCTCAGGCGACGTTTTTCTAAACTAAATAGGTTTAAATTTGTTAACCTTTCTTCATAGCCGATATGTTCCATTCCTTTTATTAATTTTGTAGCCCGCCTCTGCACTTTTTCTAGTGCCATAATATCCTTCTTTAGAACAGGTGCCCAAAATTGCACAGCATATTCAATATGGGGTCTTACCAGTGATTTATAAAGAGGCAAAATTATATTCTTGTCCCGAGAATGAATGCCCTTTTTCATGCATGACAATACCTTACTGGCCTTGGCCACTGCTGATTGACATTGCACATTGTTGCATAGTTTGTTGTCTATAACAATTCCCAAGTCCTTTTCATGTGTTGTTATCCCTAATTCGCTTCCATTAAGGGTATACGTTGCTTGTGTATTCTTTACGCCGAAGTGCATAACTTTGCATTTTTCAACATTAAATTTCATCTGCCATTTGAGTGCCCAGTCTCCCAGTCTATCTAAATCCCTCTGCAGCAAAGTAATATCTTGCTCACATTGTATTGTTTTACAAAGTTTTGTGTCATCTGCAAACACTGAAACATGACTTTCAATGCGGTCTTCAAGATCATTTATAAACATGTTAAATAGAAGGGGTCCCAGAACAGACCCCTGAGGGACACCACTTGCCACCTCTGTCCAGCTTGAAAATTTACCATTAATGACAACTCTTTGTACTCTGTTTTTAAGCCAATGTTCTACCCAAGAACAAGCATTTTCATCTAGACCGATTTCCTTGAGTTTGAACACTAATCTATTGTGTGGAACTGTATCAAATGCCTTGGCAAAATCCAAATAGATCACATCCACGGCAACACCCTGATCTATACTTCTACTTACTTCTTCGTAGAACGCAATCAAGTTAGTTTGACATGACCTGTGCTTCATAAAACCATGCTGATTTTTGCTGATAACCATGTTCTTCTCAAGGAATTCTTGAATATTATCCCTTAATAAACTTTCAAATATTTTACCAGCCACAGAAGTTAAGCTCACAGGTCTATAATTTCCAGGCAAGGATTTTGAACCCTTTTTGAATATAGGAACCACATCTGCCTTCCTCCAATCCTCCGGAACACTTCCTGAAAGAAAAGAATCTTGAAAGATTAAAAACAGAGGTTCACTTATTTCTGCACTTAGTTCCTTAAGTACACGTGGATGGATACCGTCAGGCCCTGGAGCTTTGTTTATATTAACTTTCTTTAGTTGCTGCAGCACCTTGTCTTGAGTTAACCAATTACAATTATTCTGCAAGTTTTTAGTAGCAATCATTTGCACATCTATTGCCATGGGTTCTTCCTTAATATATACGGAGGAGAAATAGTTATTTAAAATTCCTGCCTTTTCCTGGTCTTCATTAATTAACACCCCCGTTTCAGTTTTTAGTGTACCTACACTTTCATTTTGTTTTTTTTTAGAATTTATGTACTTAAAAAATGCTTTGGGGTTGGTTTTGCTCTCTTCAGCTATCATTATTTCATTTTGAAGTTTAGCAAGTCTAATTGCCTTTTTGCACGCATTATTTGCATCCTTATATCTTTTATAAGATGCATCTGATTTGTCCGATTTAAATGCTTTAAATGCCCTTCTCTTAGTTGTAATCTCTTGTTTTACTTCTCTACTAAGCCATGTTGGTTTTAATTTGTTTCTTTTATATTTATTTCCCAATGGTACATACTGAGAAATGTACCTTTGTAATATTTGTTGGAAGATGATCCATTTATCCTCAGTGTTCTTTTCACTAAAGAGTTTATGCCAGTCAATATATTGTAAAGCTTCCCTTAACTTATTGAAATTGGCCTTTTTAAAATTATATGTTTTAGTATTCCCCATGTGCTTTTGTTTTTTTGAGTTTATTTCAAAGGACACTATATTGTGATCACTATTTCCCAAGTGCTCACCTACTTGAATGTTGGTCAAAAGATCAACGTTGTTTGTTAAAACCAGGTCCAGACAAGCATCCATTCTAGTTGGTGCTTGTACAAGTTGTGACATGAAGGTGTCATTTAACAAGTTTAAAAACCTAATTCCCTTTGCTGAGGCACTAGTCCCTCTGTCCCAATTTATATCCGGGTAATTAAAATCTCCAATAATTAAAGTGTTACCCAGATTTGCAGCTTTCTCAATTTGCTCAAACAGCTGTTGTTCCTCGTCAATATTAACATTAGGTGGTTTATAACATATCCCAACCAATAGTTGGTTTCCCTTCTTTTCCCCCAAGCAGATATTTACCCATAAAGCTTCCACATTATCCTCCTCGCATTCCATTTGCTTAACATTTGGCTTTAAATCATGTTTGACATACAAACATACCCCACCACCCTTCTTGTTTTTCCTATCCTTCCTAAATAACATGTACCCATTTAAGTTAGCTGCCCAGTCATGTGTCTCATCCCACCATGTTTCAGTTATGCCTATTATATCATATTGTTTAGTGTATGCTAATGCCTCTAGTTCCCCCATTTTGTTATTTAGGCTCCTTGCATTAGTAAGCATACATTTAATATTATGCGTCACTTGTATATTTTGTGAATTTTCAACATTACACAGCTTCTCTGTTCTGAGCTTGCCCCTCCCCCCGTTTCCACCCCCCTTATACTGTGCTAAAGCCCATCTCCTTTCTGTCCTATCTCCATTTTGTAGATTGCTATGACCCTCCCCCCCTACTACTAGTTTAAAATCTCCTCCAACCTTCTAGCCATCCTATCCCCCAGCACTGCAGACCCTCTCCCGTTTAGGTGCAATCCATCACCACTATAAAGGTTGTACCCAATCGCAAAGTCGGCCCAGTGCTCTAAAAACCCAAAACCCTCCTTCCTGCACCAAGACTTAAGCCACGCATTGACCTCTCTAATCTCCCGCTGCCTTTCCACTGTAGCGCGTGGCACAGGTAATATCTCAGAGAATACCACCTTGGAGGTCCTTTTCTTAAGTTTGCTACCTAATTCCCTGAAATCATTCTTTAGGACCTTCCATCTTCCTCTTACTTTGTCATTGGTACCAACATGGACCATGACCGCTGGTCATCCCCAGCCCCTCCCAATAATCCATCCACTCTGTCAGCAACATGCCGGACCCGAGCACCCGGGAGACAGCAAACTGTCCGGTTGAGCCGATCAGAGCGGCAGATTGCCCTATCTGCTCTCCTAATGATAGAGTCCCCTACCACCACAACCTGTCTTGCCTTCCTTACATTTTGATCCCCACCCGTACTAGGGGGGCTGTTAGCTCGGCTGTTAGAAGTAACAGCTTCCTCTAATACAGCTACTCCTGAGCTGATGCTCCCAACATCTTCCCTCAAGCGGGCAAATCTGCTAGGTTGCACCAAATCAGGACTAGCTAGCCCTTTCCTCTTCCCTCCCCCCCTGCTTCCTCGCCCCACTGTCACCCAGCTTCATGCCTGTTCCCCATCTGTCTTATCTCCTCCCTCTCCACTACCTGTCCCCACTAAACTCTGCTCAGTGAGCAGTAGACTCCTCTCAAGATTATCAATCTCCCTCAATGTTGCGATTTGCTTCTCAAGATCTCCAATCTGAGCTTCCAGAGAAGCCACTCGCACACAACCATCACAGAGGTATGGACCCTGGATGGGTACATCCAGGCATCCATACATGCAACAAGATGTGCATTGAGTTAAACCAGCAATCTTGCTAACACTCATTTCCCCTTTAAACAGTAAATAAAAACAGTTACCTTGATAGTTTAAACCCCTTGTTTGTTGTAACTCCTGGTTTTCTAACTCCTACTTGAAAGAGTCTACTTAATAGAGGCTGCTTTCAAATAATGTGAGCATATGAAGGAAAAAAAAAAATGATAAGAACAAAAAATGCTGAACAACAACAAAAAAGTTATTGTCTACTAAATAGTGACTAATAGATTTTACAAAATAAATATATCCACTGAACCTTAAAGGTGGATAGTTGAGTGTACATAGAGTAGACAATCCAAGCAAAGAAAAGATGAAGTTAAAAGCAATATGAGGGTAACTAAACCTCAAACAAACTATGGTAGATCACTAGTGTTTTGATCTCAGTAACAAAGCTCACTAGACCAGTAGATATACTGAAGATGTAATCAATGGGATATACAGTATGTTCTAGGATGATACTGTTGCCAACCCCATATAACAATGTATCTATATTGTTGGCTTGTAGAAAATTAGAAGACAGACGGAGGCAGCAGGATAATAATAGTACGGTATGCCTGTTGCTTACCATCCCTATTGTACCTTCAAGGGTACCCCATAATTAAGATGCTGACCCTAGGTCATTAAAGGTAAAAACAGCAACACCACCTCCAGTCAGATCCCCATATAACATAGATATAATGATAGCAGTATTAGTGTCTGTGGCTGTGGTTGATCATAAAGAGCAGCTCACAAGCTAGAACAGCAGCTTATGATTATGTAATATGCCGCACGTCTCCTTCGACAAGTAGCTGGATTAAAATATTTTGGTACTTATAAGTTACAAATGATCGAAGTGGTGGCTTCTTCCTAGATCATTATGTCGCATGTCTCGGTCGGTAAATAGTTATTTTTTTTAACTGGGATTACAGGGTCTGGCAGGGAAGAGGTTACCAGAGGGAAAGGCAGATAACAGTAACTGGCAGAGGAGGAATTACCAGTAGCTTGGGTGGATAAAATAAACAAGCAGGGTAGGGGTTACTAGAGGGATGGGTGGATAACAAGGAATGGCATGTAAGGTGCTACCAGAGCGATTAAAACAGGGACTGGCAGTGAAGGGGTTAAAAGTTGGTAGGGAGGTTGATAAACAGGGGCTGGAAGGGAAAGGGATAACAGTGGGTAGTGAGGTTGGTTGACAAGGGTTAAAGTGGAGGGGATTAACAAAGGGTAGTGAGGTTAGCTGACAGGGGCTGGAGGGGAAGGGGTGAAGAGTGGGTAGTGTGGTTGATTAACAGTTACTGTCAGGGACGGGGTTAACAGTGGGTAGGGAAGTTGATAAACAGGGACTGAGGATAAGGGGTTAACAGTGGGTAGGGAGGTGGATTAAGACGGACTGGAAGCACAGATGTATTTTTTTGTTTTAATTAATTTTTATTGGAAGCCACAATGTTTTTTTTTAACCTTGCCTGGAGGGGTCAGTGCCGCGGCAACAGTAAGCTCATAAAATTTCCATACACACATACATACATAATTACAAACACACATAAAAAAAAAATATATATATATACATATATATATATATATGTATTCCTTCCTCGGAGAGCCTGAACGATCACCGATCTATATTCACATCACTATATACTGTGGGAGAATTATTTTTTTTAAATAGATATATACCTAAAAATATATATACATCTAAAAATCTAATATATGGCCAACTTTGTAAACAGACATTGGATTTAGTATATTTAACTTTGGATCCAAGAAAAATACATGAAAGTAGAGATGATAAACTAAGAAGAAGAAAAAAAATATATATATAAAAATAATAAATGAATAATAAAAAAATATATAATTGAAAAAAATAATAAATAAATAAATAAATAAAGAGAAAATATATATATATATTTTTATTATAAAATGATGCTTGGAAAAAAAAATGTTGCTAGGTCTAGGTCTTTGTTTAGGCCCCCATTAAATAGCATACCTAGATCCATGATCCAATATAATTCTCTTTCCTAAGTGTTTTTAATCTCTTCCCCCCTTCTTATTGTTGGATTTATATTTTCTGTTGATTTTATTACTAGTCCATCTGGGTCTGCTTGATGTGTTTCCATGTTTTTAATTTTCTGCACGTGCAGGGGCATTCTAAAAGATATTTCACATACGTTGAGTTGCAATTATTGAACTGTTGAACTGTAAAAAAATTTCCAGTAGCATTACGGTTAGATGAAAAGTGTTCATTGCTCTTCTTTTTACAAATTAATTTGCATGTGGAGCACCCCTTTTTTACCACATTTATATACTCCATTGAGTGGTAGGATAGTGCATTCTTGTGTTTCCACTTTTTTAAATGTATTGATAGGGGCTACTATATGTTTTATTCCATCTAAAAAACACTCTTGGTTTGCTTTCATTCTCAATTTTTATATGGAGATTTTTGGATGTATATATATTTTTGGATGGACAGCTGTCACTGAGTACCATGCCCACTGCTTATTCATGAGTTTTCACCGTGTATTATATGTTCCCACTTGTATTTATATGTCTTTCATGTAATTTGCCTGTACATGCTGCTGTGGGTCAACAAAGGGGGGTGAAATGTATTGTTCTGTGCCTCTCCCTCTCCCCCTCCCTTTTGTGAATGTAGTGTCTGCCTGTACCTTACACCCCTTCCCTCTCCCCTTTCCTGTCACAGCAGGACGTTGCCATAGAGACACTGCCAGCCCAGTTTAACCTAGATGCTTTGTCCTTGCTCCCTCCCCTTTCAGCTTCTTGGGACTGAAATCCCTTTTGTTTTGTGTTGGAAACCCCATGTAGGGGTCTGTGTCTGTAAAACTATGTGTAACAAAATAAACTGAGTCATTCCTGTTGTACCTCCAGAGCTGTGTGTTGTGTCCAGTTACTGGGGGGGAAATGGATGCCTGCTTGTTGTAAGGGTTCCTGAATGGCTGAAGGAAGGGAATTAGCGGAGGTAACTGGTCAGGTTACCAGGGGTCCACTACAATCTCTTTAAAGAATAATTCTCACACAGCATAATGAAAATAGATCAGTGATGATTTGCGCTCTCTGAAGAAGTGAAAACTATTCACGAAACGTCCCTGCCAGGTTTGAGAATGCAATCTATTTGCTCTTCCTGAGCTAATAATCTATGGACCAGCAGCAGGTCAGGATTTTAACTCCTTTATTGTATTTCTTCTATTAAAAAAAAAAAAAACAATTTTCATAGAGACTGAGCCTTCCTGGTGAGTGTCTGGGTGGTGGTGGAGCAGCGCGGCATAGGATGGACCCAGGAGAGACTCAGGATGCTGGGGACATCGGCAGGGCCTTCACTGGACCGCCTAAGTCCTGTTGCAGTGCCAGCCAGGAGGAGAAGGAGGAGCACGGTTGTTGATTACAGCCAGGATAACAGCAACAGAGCAGCTGGATGTGCTGAAGGGCTACGTGACCAGGGTCATAAGGCGCCCTGCCAGGAGGCGGTAGGAAAAGCAAGATCAGCGGCGGTGGGCTCCAAAGGAACAGTGAGTGCCGCCAGGAGGTCGGAGACTGCACTGCAGGCTAAGGCTTCTAAATCATCCCGTGAGTCAGACTTCATTCCCCCAGATGGCCCATCATCTCCCTGGGCTCAAAGGGACAGGGGTGAGAGGGCCAGGTCGGGAATGTTCCCCTAATACAGCCCTAACCACTGATAGGGTTGGGGCCCCCCTTAAGGAAGCACATTTAATGAGAATAGCATGGAAGATTGTGGGGTGAAGGGCCGCCTAACACAATTCAGGCTCCCACCAGGTCAGGTCTTAGCGGTGGAGAAGGGCTAATTTCTACTGCGGTACTATCAGGGGCCAGGGAGGTTGTGCAGCTCCAGGCCGACCAGGAGGTGGAGTGCAGTGCCGGAGTGGCTGGCCCACAGCGGGAGGGCCACAGGGGTCGCTCTCAGGCAAAAAACTCAGGTTTATAAATGGCGCGATATCAACTTCCGCTTACATAATTTCCTGTGATGCACAACTACCCAAGAACCGGAACTGACGTCATCATCCTTCCGGAAACCGGAAAAGGTCTGTATGAACACCTGAATCCACTAACAAACACCCGAGAACACATATAAAGCTGTCCTACAGCAGAACACCACCCACTTTTGAAAAAGTGGGGACTTATTTTGTCCACAGTTTGTTATTTGTTTTTACTTATATAGCTGTTTCCAGCTTTTTATTTATAAACCTACTATTTTATTCTTCACCTGTGAAGTACATCCTTCATACAGCCCTCATCATCCTTCCGGTTTCAGCATATATACCTAGGTGGGGATTGTTCCACCTCAAGTTCTTCATAAAAGAGCAGGACATTGCTCTGCGTGACATAAGTAGGATATTTTCCTCCATCAATACCAGTTGTTTGCATATGCTATACCATTGGATTTCCTATTTTGCTTTTTTCACATATACCTACTTCATCCTCAAAACAAGCTCCAAAGACCCTCCACTTATATCCATAGATGGGGATTATTCTGTCCAGGCCTTCATATTAGAGCTGACACAACTCTAAAAAGTGTGAGTGTGCACTTTTGCCCATTTGTACTCCCTTCACAAACATCTACTGTACTACACCATAATCTGTTTCCTGCTTTGTACTTATAGATTCATATACTAAGAACACCATATGTATCGTATGTATTTATAATCTTAAGTGTTGATCACCTCCTGTCTGTTATTTTTACTATACACTTCATAAGGGTTTAGAGAGCCCCTTGTTGGTGATTTGCTGCTAATTATAGATAGATATTGAGCACTTATACTGACTTGTTTTTCCCAAAAACTCAGGTTTACCTGGGTTCGAGCGGGGCGGCCGGCTGGTACACACAACATCAGAAGACAGCATATCAAAGGATGAGCAGGAACAGCTGTAGGATAGCGCAGTCGGGGATGGCGCATAGGCGATAGATGTGTCAGCGAGAGGCGGTCGGTCTCTTCAGCCAGATGTAGCCAGTGCTGCCACAGTGCCTCCAGGTCAGCTAGTAAGATCCCCAGCGTAAAATTGCGTACTCCTTGTTGCCGTTCTGGTCAGGACAGTGCGCACAGAACTCTAAAGGGTGGTGTGGTGCCACAACCTAGGACAAAACGGATAGGGGTCTCTGCGGACAGACTACCCAGGTTTGTTTATTCTTTCAGGGTTCCTGATCCATCATATGCAGTGCTTGACTCTCTGGGAGTTGACGGAAGGACGTCTTCCCCGAGGTCAGATACAGCCGGGGGTCACGGTGGTGAGTTACCTTCTACACAAAACACGGATAGTTTTAGATCTTTATTACACAATTGGAGTGAAGGAGAAGTTCAGGGAGTGCAGTTTGGTATAGTATGGGATCCAAAAGAGTGCAGTAGCAAAAGAGAGGCAGAGGGCGAGAGCAAAAAAGAGGTTGAGGGTGGCGGGTCCACGTGCTTAACCATAAAAATCACAGGAATGGTTCCTGCAGACTCTTCAGGAGGAGGGGATGGCCGGAGCAAATTGTTTGGGTGTATACCGGATGTGGCACGACAGAACGTGGGTGTCATATTCAGCAGGAAATCAAAGACAAGATTTGGCTGGGGGAATTTGTAGAAATATTTTCCCTTCTCCCGCTGGAGGAGTATATTAATTTGAAAGAGGATGACCTTAACAATGGTAAAAAGGAGGAGGAGGAAAAAAGGTACAGGCATCGTAAGATACCGAAGTCTTTCGGGAACTGGCTGCGGACCTTTTGTATCTTAGCGAGTGTGCTGAGGGAAAAATTCCCAGAGCATTGTTCCCAGTTCTTTTGCTACTTAGATGGCATATGGGAGGCTTATCATATACGTATGGCAGATTACCCTGGTGAAAGTATGATGAACAATTTAGGCAACGCTTGTCGGCAAATCTAGGAATGCAGTGGGAGCAGATGGACCTGCCTCTTTGGATGAAATTGATGATGGTGCAAAAGGCCTCCCCCTTTTCAGGGAGGGCCGACGCAGGAACAGCTTACTCCTTGTTGGCCGCTCAGAAAAAGTGGGGAGCCACATGTAAGTTCAAACACGAGTACTCTGGTTGTGGGGAGCTCACGGTTACCACAAGTGTTTCAAGAAAGGTAAGGCTACATATGGATCTGCAGGAGGAGGGGGTACATTCGTGGCCCAGCTCGCTTTGGCTTACACTGGTGAAGGTCGGCACAATGTGGCCTTGGCTAAGCCGGTTCGATAACCAGGAAGATGCAAGATTGTTGCGGGTGGGGTTTTCAAAAGGCTTTTTTATTCCATTCAGGAAAAGAGTTTTCACTCGTCGCTTTGACAACTTGAATTCGGTCCTTCAGTACCCTGGGGTAGTGCGAGAAAAATTATTTAAGTATTTAAGGAGGTGCAGCTAGGGAGGATGGCGGGGCCAATTGGGGTATCTCCACTTGGGGACCTGGGGGTTGCCACTGGGGGTTGTTCCTAAGAAAGAAAAGGGTACGATTAGGCTGATACACCACTTGTCGTACCCTAAAGGGTCCTCAATCAACTATGACATCGGCGCAGAGCTCTGTTTTGTTTCCCATGCGTCATGTGACCATGCGGTTGAGTTGGTGAGGAAAGCAGGCTCTGGCACTCTCATGGCAAAAGCTGATGTGGAGTTGGCTTTTAGGTTGTTCCCGGTCCATCCGGACTGTCATCATCTTCTGGGCTGTTTTTTCAATGGTTTTTCCCTCATATATCATCCGCACTCTGTCTCCCTCTCTTGCTCTTCCTCTCACTAAAGTTTTCAATCTCTCCCTTTCACATTTTCTTCACCCTTCAAGCATGCAACCATAATGCCAATGCTGAAAAAGCCCAACCTCAACTCCATATCCCCATCCAACTACCGCGCTATATCACTATTGCCGTTTGCTTCCAAGATCCTTGAGAGAGTTGTGTATGCAAGATTGACAGACTTCCTCAAATCCAACTCTCTTCTTGACCCGCTTCAGTCTGGATTCCGCGCTCGTCACTCTGTTGAAACAGCTGTTACCAAAGTATCCAACG
>OW240916.1:68849899-68887562 GCA_933207985.1 Pelobates cultripes | reverse complement strand
CAGGGATAGCCGAACGTTTTGATATAAGATTTGTGTAGGTGGGCCTGAAAATAAGGGAGTGGTGGCAGTTTAGAAATCATGTCCTGATTTTTCAGCTTTTGCCAGCTCCCACTCTAGCTTTGCTATTCATTCCTATGGGACAAATTGCGCCACAAAAACGACGATATTCCGTGAACCATTCGGCGAAACGTTCCACAAAGTAATAGCAATCCGATCGGGAACAATCTGCACGTTTTGGTAAATTTTGTCTATGTAGTGTAAAAACTGTGGGAGGAGTTAGGGTGGCAAATTTTGCTATAATAATAATAATAATAACTAGAAAAGCTACAATTTCTGGTGAAATTGTGTGAAGTGTTCTTGCCTCCACCAGTAGTCTACAACTGGAGTGGGCGGAGTAACTGTTATCATTTAAATAGCACATTTAATTGCAACGTTGTTGCACAGTTACATTCAACCATACATTTATAAAAACATTAGCAGGTGTTCAAAAGGCCTTGTCTATGACATCACTTGCTGCTGCTGCTTGACACAGGTCAGAGTATTTTGGTGGGTGCCATCTTCAAACGGTCGTATCCTAAAAACTATAACTCCTACAGCGAAGAGCTTTATATTGTGAGAATCACAAGACCCAGACCTACATTTTGATGCATAGTATGTCTCTGAAGTATTAAAAACGAAGGCACAGTCGCAGTTTAGAAATTGCACTTCAAATTTGAGCTTTGCAGAGTGAAGTTTCAATGAATGTCAATGGACGGCGTTGGTTGCAAACAAATGGTCATATTGTGAAAACTATCAGGACTACGGCTTAGCCGCTTACATGTTTAGTGGCAGCAGGGATAGCTGAACGTTTTGATATAAGATTTGTGTAGGTGGGCTTGAAAATGAGGGAGTGGTGGCAGTTTAGAAATCATGTCCTGATTTTTCAGCTTTTGCCAGCTCCCACTCTAGCTTTGCCATTCATTCCTATGGGACATATTTCGCCACAAGAACGACGATATTCCGTGAACCATTCGGCGAAACGTTCCACAAAGTAATAGCAATCCGATCGGGAACAATCTGCACGTTTTGGTAAATTTTGGTCTATGTAGTTTAAAAACTGTGGGAGGAGTTAGGGTGGCAAATTTTGCTATAATAATAATAATAATAACTAGAAAAGCTACAATTTCTGGGGAAATTGTGTGAAGTGTTCTTGCTTCCACCAGTAGTCTACAACTGGAGTGGGCGGAGTAACTGTTATCATTTATATAGCACATTTAATTGCAACGTTGTTGCACAGTTACATTAAACCATACATTTATAAAACCATTAGCAGGTGTTCAAAAGGCCCTGTCTATGACATCACTTGCTGCTGCAGCCTTGATAGGTCAGAGTATTTTGGTGGTTGCCATCTTCAAACGGTCATATTTTAAAAACTATAAATCCTACAGCGAAGAGCTTTATATTGTGAGAATCACAAGACCCAGACCTACATTTTGATGCATAGTATGTCTCTGAAGTATTAAAATTGAAGGCACAGTTGCAGTTTAGAAATTGCACTTCAAATGTGAGCTTTGAAGAGTGAAGTTTCAATGAATGTCAATGGACGACGTTGGTTGCAAATAAATGGTCATATTGTGAAATCTATTAGGACTATGGCTTAGCCGTTGACATTTTTAGTTGCAGCAGGGATAGCTGAACGTTTTGTTATAAGATTTGTGTAGGTGGGCCTGAAAATAAGGGAGTGGCGGCAGTTTAGAAATCATGTCCTGATTTTTCAGCTTTTGCCAGCTCCCACTCTAGCTTTGCCATTCATTCCTATGGGACAAATTTCGCCACAAGAACGACGATATTCCGTGAACCATTCGGCGAAACGTTCCACAAAGTAATAGTAATCCGATCGGGAACAATCTGCACGTTTTGGTAAATTTTTGTCTATGTAGTGTAAAAACTGTGGGAGGAGTTAGGGTGGCAAATTTTGCTATAATAATAATAATAATAATAACTAGAAAAGCTACAATTTCTGGGGAAATTGTGTGAAGTGTTCTTGCCTCCACCAGTAGTCTAGCACATTCAATTGCAACGCTGTTGCACAGTTACATTAAACCATACATTTATAAAACCATTAGCAGGTGTTCAAAAGGCCCTGTCTATGACATCACTTGCTGCTGCAGCTTGACACAGGTCAGAGCATTTTGGCGGTTGCCATCTTCAAACGGTCGTATCTTAAAAAACTATAACTCCTACAGTGAAGAGCTTTATATTGTGAGAATCACAAGACCCAGACCTACATTTTGATGCATAGTATGTCTCTGAAGTATTAAAATTGAAGGCACAGTCGCAGTTTAGAAATTGCACTTCAAATTTGAGCTTTGCAGAGTGAAGTTTCAATGAAAGTCAATGGACGGCGTTAGCTGCAAACAAATGATTATATTGTGAAAACTATCAGGACTACGGCTTAGCGGTTGACATGTTTAGTGGCAGCAGGGATAGCTGAACGTTTTGATATAAGATTTGTGTAGGTGGGCCTGAAAATAAGGGAGTGGTGGCAGTTTGGAAATCATGTCCTGATTTTTCAGCTTTTGCCAGCTCCCACTCTAGCTTTGCCATTCATTCCTAAGGGACAAATTGCGCCACAAAAAACTTAATTTTATTATTCGCGTGAAACCATTCGGCTTAAACGCTCCACAAAGTAATAGCAACTGATCGGGAACAATCTGCACGTTTTGCAAATTTTGGTTCATGTAGTGTAAAAACTGTGGGAGGAGTTAGGGTGGCAAATTTTGCTATAATAAGAATAATAATAATAATAATAACTAGAAAAGCTACAATTTCTGGGGAAATTGTGTGAAGTGTTCTTGCCTCTACCAGGAGTCTACAACTGGAGTGGGCGGAGTAACTGTTATCATTTACATAGCACATTTAATTGCAACGTTGTTGCACAGTTACAATAAACCATACATTTATAAAAACATTAGCAGGTGTTCAAAAGGCCCTGTCTATGACATCACTTGCTGCTGCAGCTTGACACAGGTCAGAGTATTTTGGTGGTTGCTATCTTCAAACTGTCATATTTAAAAAACTATAAATCCTACAGTGAAGAGCTTTATATTGTGAGAATCACAAGACCCAGACCTACATTTTGATGCATAGTATGTCTCTGAAGTATTAAAATTGAAGGCACAGTCGTAGTTTAGAAATTGCACTTCAAATTTGAGCTTTGCAGAGTGAAGTTTCAATGAAAGTCAATGGACGGCGTTAGTTGCAAACAAATGATTATATTGTGAAAACTATCAGGACTGCGGCTTAGCCGTTGACATGTTTAGTGGCAGCAGGGATAGCTGAACGTTTTGATATAAGATTTGTGTAGGTGGGCCTGAAAATAAGGGAGCGGTGGCAGTTTAGAAATCATGTCCTGATTTTTCAGCTTTTGCCAGCTCCCACTCTAGCTTTGCCATTCATTCCTATGGGACAAATTGCGCCACAAGAACGACGATATTCCGTGAACCATTCGGCGAAACGTTCCACAAAGTAATAGCAATCCGATCGGGAACAATCTGCACGCTTTGGTAAATTTTTGTCTATGTAGTGTAAAAACTGTGGGAGGAGTTAGGGTGGCAAATTTTGCTATAATAATAAGAATAATAATAACTAGAAAAGTTACAATTTCTGGGGAAATTGTGTGAAGTGTTCTTGCCTCCACCTGTAGTCTACAACTGGAGTGGGCGGAGTAACTTATCATTTACATAGCATTTAATTGCAACATTGTTGCACAGTTACATTAAACCATACATTTATAAAAACATTAGCAGGTGTTCAAAAGGCCCTGTCTATGACATCACTTGCTGCTGCAGCCTTGACAGGTCAGAGTATTTTGGTGGTTGCCATCTTCAAACGGTGCTATCTTAAAAATTATAACTCCTACAGCGAAGAGCTTTATATTGTGAGAATCACAAGACCCAGAACTACATTTTGTATGTAGTATGTCTCTGAGGTATTAAAATTGAAGGCACAGTCGCAGTTTAGAAATTGCACTTCAAATTTGAGCTTTGCAGAGTGAAGTTTCAATGAAAGTCAATGGACGGCGTTAGTTGCAAACAAATGATTATATTGTGAAATCTATCAGGACTATGGCTTAGCCGTTGACATGTTTAGTGGCAGCAGGGATAGCTGAACATTTTGATATAAGATTTGTGTAGGTGGGCCTGAAAATAAGGGAGTGGTGGCAGTTTAGAAATCATGTCCTGATTTTTCAGCTTTTGCCAGCTCCCACTCTAGCTTTGCTATTCATTCCTATGGGACAAATTTCGCCACAAGAACGACGATATTCCGCGAACCATTCGGCGAAACGTTCCACAAAGTAATAGCAATCCGATCGGGAACAATCTGCACGTTTTGGTAAATTTTGGTCTATGTAGTGTAAAAACCGTGGGAGGAGTTAGGGTGGCAAATTTGGCTATAATAAGAATAATACACCAGAAAAGCCGCGTAAATTCCCTCTGGGGAAATTGTGTGAAAGCGTTCTTGCCTCCACCTGTAGTCTACAACTGGAGTGGGCGGAGTAACTTATCATTTACATAGCACATTTAATTGCAACGTTGTTGCACAGTTACATTAAAACCATACATTTATAAAAACATTAGCAGGTGTTCAAAAGGCCCTGTCTATGACATCACTTGCTGCTGCAGCTTGACACAGGTCAGAGTATTTTGGCGGCTGCCATCTTCAAACGGTCGTATCTTAAAAACTATAACTCCTACAGCGAAGAGCTTTATATTGTGAGAATCACAAGACCCAGACCTACATTTCGATGCATAGTATGTCTCTGAAGTATTAAAAATGAAGGCACAGTCGCAGTTTAGAAATTGCACTTCAAATTTGAGCTTTGCAGAGTGAAGTTTCAATGAATGTCAATGGACGGCGTTAGTTGCAAACAAATGATTATATTGTGAAAACTATCAGGACTATGGCTTAGCCGTTGACATGTTTAGTGGCAGCAGGCATAGCTGAACGTTTTGATATAAGATTTGTGTAGGTGGGCCCGAAAATAAGGGAGTGGTGGCAGTTTAGAAATCATGTCCTGATTTTTCAGCTTTTGCCAGCTCCCACTCTAGCTTTGCCATTCATTCCTATGGGACAAATTTCACCACAAGAACAACGATATTCCGTGAACCATTCGGCGAAACGTTCCACAAAGTAATAGCAATCCGATCGGGAACAATCTGCATGTTTTGGTAAATTTTTGTCTATGTAGTGTAAAAACTGTGGGAGGAGTTAGGGTGGCAAATTTTGCTATAATAAGAATAATAATAACTAGAAAAGCTACAATTTCTGGGGAAATTGTGTGAAGTGTTCTTGCCTCCACCAGTAGTCTACAACTGGAGTGGGCTGTGTAACTGTTATCATTTATATAGCACATTTAATTGCAACGTTGTTGCACAGTTACATTAAACCATACATTTATAAAAACATTAGCAGGTGTTCAAAAGGCCCTGTCTATGACATCACTTGCTGCTGCAGCTTGACACAGGTCAGAGTATTTTAGTGGTTGCCATCTTCAAACGGTCGTATCTTAAAAACTATAACTCCTACAGTGAAGAGCTTTATATTGTGAGAATCACAAGACCCAGACCTACATTTTGATGCATAGTATGTCTCTGAAGCATTAAAATTGAAGGCACAGTCGCAGTTTAGAAATTGCACTTCAAATTTGAGCTTTGCAGAGTGAAGTTTCAATGAAAGTCAATGGACGGCGTTAGTTGCAAACAAATGATTATATTGTGAAAACTATCAGGACTACGGCTTAGCCGTTGACATGTCTAGTGGCAGCAGGGATAGCTGAACGTTTTGATATAAGATTTGTGTAGGTGGGCCTGAAAATAAGGGAGCGGTGGCAGTTTAGAAATCATGTCCTGATTTTCAGCTTTTGCCAGCTCCCACTCTAGCTTTGCCATTCATTCCTATGGGACAAATTGCGCCACAAGAACGACGATATTCCGTGAACCATTCGGCGAAACGTTCCACAAAGTAATAGCAACCCGATCGGGAACAATCTGCACGTTTTGGTAAATTTTGGTCTATGTAGTGTAAAAACTGTGGGAGGAGTTAGGGTGGCAAATTTTGCTATAATAATAATAATAATAACTAGAAAAGTTACAATTTCTGGGGAAATTGTGTAAAGTGTTCTTGCCTCCACCAGTAGTCTACAACTGGAGTGGGCGGAGTAACTGTTATCATTTATATAGTACATTTAATTGCAACGTTGTTGCTCAGTTACATTAAACCATACATTTATAAAAACATTAGCAGGTGTTCAAAAGGCCCTGTCTATGACATGACTTGCTGCTGCAGCTTGACACAGGTCAGAATATTTTGGTGGTTGCCATCTTCAAACGGTCGTATCTTAAATAGCTTTGCCATTCATTCCTATGGGACAAATTGCGCCACAAAAACGACGATATTCCGTGAACCATTCGGCGAAACGTTCCACAAAGTAATAGCAATCCGATCGGGAACAATCTGCACGTTTTGGTAAATTTTGGTCTATGTAGTGTTAACACTGTGGGAGGAGTTAGGGTGGCAAATTTGGCTATAATAAGAATAAGAATAAGAATAATAATATATATGTGAGATAACAATAAGTGTTCTTGCAAGAACACTTAATAATATATATGTGAGATAACATTAAGTGGTCTTGCTATGCAAGAACACTTAATAACGGCCAATGCTGATGAGAAAATATTCAAAAGCTACCGAACAGAGTTGATAGCAAAAAAATGCTTTAACAATGGAGCTAAATGATTTAGAACGATTGGCTCACGTCCAAAATCTAGATAGCTTACAAATCCTTCTGATAAGTGCTAACTATTGATCAAATAGCAAAGGTATATATTAATGTCTCTTAAGTATGCAGAAAATAAGACATCTAGACAGTACTTTACAGCAGAGTTAGCTAATGCTTAGAAAGTAGACATCAATTAGCTCAGGAGTGGTGAAACATATACAGGCAAGTTGCCGTGTATAATGCTAGACCAATGTAATAAATCTTACTTAGCTGCTAATAGCTGCTGAAATTAAAGAGCAAACAAGGTTGTATCAGATAGTAGAATCTAGCTGGTTTGAAGATTACTAGGAGGGTTAGCAACGGTCCCAAATCTTAATAGATTATAAATCCTATAGTCCAGACCTATAGGGATTAAATCAAAAAAGCGCGTGGAGTATCTCTTTGTGTTACTCCTTCATGCGCTGAGTTATTCAGTCTAACCATCTCAATAATAAAAGAAAACGGCGTTTGAATATTGGTTGCTGCAGAGTTACCTAACCCTTAAGGGTGCTAAGGCTGCTCTCCCCCTGTGCCTGATCTAGTGAATGCTACTATCAGAGTATTTCCAAAATTAATAAATAAATGAATAAATTAATAAGTAAAATAGCACGGTAGCAGGTCCAGGTGCTAGACTATAAGTCATAAGAATAGCACGCTAGGAATCCCTAGACTAGCTTGCTCTTTAATTTCAGCAGCTATTAACATCTAAGTAAGATTTATTTCACTGGTCTAGCATTATACACACATTATATATATATATATACATACATACTGTGACGAAGTGCCCTTCGCCACTTGGTACTGGAGAGGCCTGCTTGCCAGCCTCCTCCCCTGTGACTATGATTCTTTCATGTATTTGGCTTTAAAGCCCCTAGTCTACCTTCAGACAGACTATTTATGTAGGCTGCTTTATTTATCTTATGTTTTAGTCACCCTGTATCCATTATAGGTGCAGGGTGTGTGTAATGTAATTGTTTATTGTGTGTGTGTGTACTGTGTAATGTATTGCCTGCTCTCTTGTATTGCTGAGGTTTGCTACCAACTAGGTGGATTTGGCTATGGAGCTTGACTAGTGCCCTCTGTTGGTAGCAACAGCAATATGCACTACCTGAATTGCAAGACTGGTTCATTTGCATATTCGGGTAGATTTGCATATTGCTAATTCTGCAGGCAGGTGAGATATTTACTGTTAAATATTGTCTCCCCCCACCCCTTTAAAAATGTGCCATTGTGTTGTGATAAGTCACTGTGTGTTTCTTGATATGGTTTGACTGTTTGTGATTTTATTGAGGTTTCACAACAATGTTATTGTGGTGACTGTATTGGCTGGTCCCAAGGGAATAAAGGTTTTGACAGTTCTTCTTGATCCCTCTAAACGTAGCCTTGTCTCGTTATTGGAGGGAGCTGTTATAATCACACTGGGGTTTGCTATGCTTTGCATGCTCCCCTGAGCTTGAGTCACTTAGCTCTTTTAAGAGCTTGTTCCTGACACGCTCTCCTTGGAGGAGGGGTCTTCACCGCACAGTCCTGGATGCTGGAGGTTCATACAGGGTGGAAGGAAGAGTTTTTTCCCACACAGTCCTGGAGGACAGAAGCTTATCCAGGGTGGAAGGAAGACGGCGAGACTCCAGTCAAGATACGGCGGTTACGGAGTCTGCGGTGGTTGTGGTGTCTGCTGCAGCGCTTGGAGTCCTCAGGAAGCGCTAGGAGCATCCGTCAACGGAGGGTACTCGGTCGGAGTACAGGGAGCTCCGTTACGCATACATACATACATACACACACACACACACACTGCTCAAAAAAAAAAGGGAACACTAAAATAACACATCCCAGATCTGAATGAATTAAATATTCTTATGAAATACTTTGTTCTTTACATAGTTGAATGTGCTGACAACAAAATCACACAAAAATTAAAAAATGGAAATCAAATTTTTCAACCCATGCAGGTCTGGATTTGGAGTCACACTCAAAATTAAAGTGGAAAAACACACTACAGGCTAATCCAACTTTGATGTAATGTACTTAAAACAAGTCAAAATGAGGCTCAGTATTGTGTGTGGCCTTCCACGTGCCTGTATGACCTCCCTACAACGCCTGTGCATGCTTCTGATGAGGTGGCGGATGGTCTCCTGAGGGATCTCCTCCCAGACCTGGACTAAAGCATCTGCCAATTCCTGGACAGTCTGTGGTGCAATGTTACGTTTGTGGATGAAGCAAGACATGATGTCCCAGATGTGCTCAATTGGATTCAGGTCTGGGGAACGGGCAGGCCAGTCCATTTCATCAATGCCTTCGTCTTGCAGGAACTGTTGACACACTCCAGCCACATGAGGTCTAGCATTGTCTTGCATTAGGAGGAACCCAGGGCCAACCGCACCAGCATATGGTCTCACAAGGGGTCTGAGGATCTCGTCTCGGTACCGAATGGCAGTCGGCTACCTCTGGCGAGCACATGGAGGGCTGTGCGGCCCCTCAAAGAAATGCCACCCCACACCATTACTGACCCACTGCAAAACCGGTCATGCTGGAGGGTGTTGCAGGCAGCAGAATGTTCTCCACGGCGTCTCCAGACTCTGTCACGTCTGTCACATGTGCTCAGTGTGAACCTACTTTCATCTGTGAAGAGCACAGGGCTCCAGTGACGAATTTGCCAATCTTGCTGTTCTCTGGCAAATGCCAAACGTCCTGCATGGTGTTGGGCTGTAAGCACAACCCCCACCTGTGGACGTTGGGCCCTCATACCACCCTCATGAAGTCTGTTTCTGACCGTTTGAGCAGGCACGTGCACATTTGTAGCCTGCCAGAGGTCATTTTGCAGGGCTCTGGCAGTGCTCCTCCTGTTCCTCCTTGCACAAAGGCGGAGGTAGCGGTCCTGCTGCTGGGTTGTTGCCCTCTTACAGCCTCCTCCACATCTCCTGATGTACTGGCCTGTCTCCTGGTAGCGCCTCCATGCTCTGGACACTACGCTGACAGACACAGCAAACCTTCTTGCCACAGCTCGCATTGATGTGCCATCCTGGATGTGCTGCACTACCTGTGCCACTTGTGTGGGTTGTAGACTCCGTCTCATGCTACCACTAGAGTGAAAGCACCGCCAGCATTCAAAAGTGACAAAAACATCAGTCAGGAAGCATAGGAACTGAGAAGTGGTCTGTGGTCACCACCTGCAGAACCACTCCTTTATTGGGGGTGTCTTGCTAATTGTCTATAATTTCCACCTGTTGTCTATCCCATTTGCACAACAGCATGTGAAATTGATTGTCACTCAGTGTTGCTTAATAAGTGGACAGTTTGATTTCACAGAAGTGTGATTGACTTGGAGTTACATTGTGTTGTTTAAGTGTTCCCTTTATTTTTTTTTGAGCAGTACATATATATACACACACACACATATATATAGTTATTAGGATTTATAATAAAATGTATTTATTTTTGATTTTATCAATCTAGCATTTTGTCTGGCAGCTAACAGTCTGATCCTGCTGACATTCAGATAGTCAGCTATGAATTTTCTAATTCTATTTTAGGCTGTCTATGTACACCATCTTTTTGCCTTTCCATTTTAATGTCAGTTTCAATTGTTCAGTTGTTTGTTTCTTGACTGCATTGGAGCTGAATAAAGAACTGCTCTGAATACCTACAGTCTAGTTATTTATTATTATTTATATAGTGCCAGGAAATATTGCAGCACTTTACAGTGGGTGGAGTAACAAACATGTAATTGTACCCAGACAAGTAGATTGCACAGAAACAGAGGGGTTGAGGGCACTGTTTAATGACATGTTAGAGGGAGTAGGGTAAAGTGACATGAAAGGTAAGGATAGTATCAAAGAAGTATCAGTTGGGAGATATTAACAGTTTAATTGATACACTTTGTGAAGAAGTGAATTTTTAATGATTTTTTGAAGGAGTGGAGACTGGGTGAGCATCTAACAGAGAAGGGAAGGGAGTTCCACAGGAACGGTGCAGCCCTAGAGAAATCATGTAGGCGAGCATCAGAGGTGGGAGTACAAACAGAAGATAGATGTAAGTCTAATACTTATGTATTAGGGAGGATAGATAGGTGTAAGCAGAATTATATAGAGATTGGAAAGCATAACCAGAATTTTAAATTGAGCACTATATTTTCTGGGAAGCCAGTGTAGGGACTGACAGAGGGGTGAGGCGTGTGCGTTGTGAACAGACAGGAAGATGAGCCTTGCTGCCTTCCCTTGACCTTAAATTTGCACACAGAAAATGCTACAGACTCAACATAATTGTTATGTGAATTGCTAAATCTTTAATATGCATGTTAAAATAGAATGCCATGTAAAAAAAGGTTAACACAAGTTGTATGAGATGTTCAATGTTTTATTCAACAACGTAATTACCAGATAAGTTCCTCTTTAAACCTGCTTCTTTTGCTGAAGGCATCCCTCCGTCGTTTCATCCACCTGCATCTCTGCCTTTCTCTTTCTGTTTATAGAGTTATATATACACGCAGTACATAAGTAGAACTAGCTTTCCTCTTAGAAATAGCTTTCATGGACTGCCAAGAGTTTTTCTTGATTCATGGAGCTGTATCTCAGCCCAGATTTGTGAATGTTTATACCAAGAGGAGCAAAGAGTTCATTCACTAGATATCTTAAACATTTTGCCGTCACTCTGTCTTGTGTATAGAAGGTGCAATAGAATAATTGTTGTATATTAATGACCGCAATATGGCAGCGACACAATTAAAACAGAATTCCTTCAATAACCAATTGTACTATTAAGAGTTGATTGTCCTTCTAGGTAGGAGAAAAAAAATGTCTATTTAATCAATTACTGTCACCGAGGTTAGTTGTAATTGACAATCAGTAAGTGTAAAGGCTGCATTATCACTGTGACCAAGAAGTGGTAGTCTCTGGGTACCAAGTAAAGTCCTGGTATTTGTCAAATTGCTTCCAAACAGTTGAACAAAGAATTGGAGGACAAGTACAGAGCCATTTAGTAATATATCCAGTTCACTGAACTGTAGTAGTTATGTTGCTTACATAGTTCTTTAACCCCTTCCCGACCGCGGACGTATCAGGTACGTCTGGCAAAAAACGGTCCATAATGACCTTGGACGTACCTGATACGTCCGCAGCTATTTTGAGCGCTGGAAGCTCTGATAGTATTGCAGTGATGCTCTGCATGTGCTGAGTGCTTCGATGTGTCATATGTAGTGATGTCCCAAACGGTTCGCTGGCGAATAGTTCCCGGCGAACATAGCGTGTTCGCGTTCGCCACCGACGGCGAACATATGCAATGTTCGGTCCGCCCCCTATTAATTTACTAATACCAAGTAAAAATTACTTAGTATTAGTAAATTGTGCCCCTACTCGCAATACCGCGAGTAGGGGCATGTCTATTAAAGCCTGTGGCTGCTCACTGTTTAAAAAAAAAAAAGTGTCCCCCCCCGAGCGGTGGGTGGGGGCCCTAAAAATACCAATAAGGGGGGACCTATTGTCCCCCCCAGCCCCCACCCCTGAGCGGTGGGTGAGGGCCCTAAAATGAACAATATGGGGGGACCTATTGTCCCCCCCACCCCTGCGCGGTGGGTGCGGGCCATATTGATAATGAGGGGGGGACCTAATGCCCCCCCGGCCCCCACCCCTGCGCAAAAAAAAAACCAGACGAAAAAGAAAAAAACCAGAGCGCAAAAAAAAATAATCCATCTTCACCCATGGGGGGGGCTCCGCGCAGACTGAGCTCTGCAGGGCAGGGGAAGGCTTATAAAGCTTTGCCACGCCCTGCAATTAGGCTAAGAACACTCTGATTGGTGGGTTTAAGCCAATCAGAGTGCTCTTTGTCATTTTACACAGCGAGGGAAAATTCAAAAAAACTTTCCCACGCTGTGTAAAATGACACAGAGCACTGTGATTGGATGGCTTGAAATCCATCCAATCACAGTGCTCTGTGAAATTTTACACAGAGTGGGAAAATTCCAAAGAACTTTCCCACGCTGTGTAAAATGACACAGAGCACTGTGATTGGATGGCTTGAAATCCATCCAATCACAGTGCTCTGTGCCATTTTACACAGCGTGGGAAAATTCCAAAGAACTTTCCCACGCTGTGTAAAATGACACAGAGCACTGTGATTGGATGGCTTTAAGCCAATCACAGTGCTCTGTGTCATTTTACACAGCGTGGGAAAGTTCTTTGGAATTTTCCCACGCTGTGTAAAATGACAAAAAGCACTCTGATTGGCTTAAACCCACCAATCAGAGTGTTCTTAGCCTAATTGCAGGGCGTTGCAAGGCTTTATAAGCCTTCCCCCGCCCTGCAGAGCTCAGTCTGCGCGGAGCCCTACATGGGTGAAGATGGATTATTTTTTTGCCCTCGGGTTTTTTCTTTTTCGTCAGGTTTTTTTTTTTTGCGCTCAGGATTTTTATTTTATTTTCAATTCGACGGTTATGATAGTTTTTTTGTTTGGCCTTTTTTGGGGCTGAAATATGAAGATTTGAGAAAAAAGAAGACGTTGAATGGTAAGTTTACTTTTATTTTACAGGTTAGTTATTTTATTCCCCCCTCACTATTTTTTAGGGTGAGGGGGGTAGGTAGGGACTTTTTATTTGGGGGGGGTGGGTGACTAGGGGCTTGGGGACCCCTAGTAACCTTGGAGGGGGGGGAATTTACTTAGGGCCCCCACCCGCAGCCCAGGGGTGGGGGCCAGGGGGGGGAGGACAGTAGGTCCCCCCCCATTATCTTTATGGCCCCCACCCGCCGCCCAGGGGTGGGGGCCAGGGGGGAGGACAGTAGGACCCCCCCATCATTATCTTTGTGGCCCCCACCCGCCGCCCAGGGGTGGGGGCCGGGGGGAGGACAGTAGGACCCCCCCCTCATTAGTCTTTATGGCCCCCACCCGCCGCCCAGGGGTGGGGGCTGGGGGGGAGGACAGTAGGTCCCCCCCTCATTATCTTTATGGCCCCCACCCGCCGCCCAGTAGGTCCCCCCCCTCATTATCAATATGGCCCCCACCTGCCGTGCAGGGGTGGGGGCCGGGGGGGCAGTAGGTCCCCCCCTATTTTTCATTTTAGGGCCTCCACCCACCGCTCAGGGGTGGGGGCCGGGGGGGACTATAGGTCCCCCCCCTTATTTTTCATTTTAGGGCCCCCACCCACCACTCAGGGGTGGGGGCCGGGGGGGGACAATAGGTCCCCCCTTATTGTTATTAGGGTTCCCACCCACCGCTCAGGGATGGGGGCTGGGGGGGGACAATAGGTCCCCCCCTTATTGTTATTAGGGCCCCTACACACCGCTCAGGGGTGGGGGCCGGGGGGGGGGGACAGTAGGTCCCCTCCTCATTATCTTTATGGCCCCCACCCGCCGACCAGGGGTGGGGGCCGGGAGGGGAGGAGAGTAGGTCTCCTCCCCCCCCTTCAACCAGTAAGAGTCCCTGTGGGTTTTAAAATTCGCCTGCCCATTGAAGTCTATGGCGGTTCGCCGGGTTCGTCGGGTTCGCGAACATTTGCGGAAGTTCGCGTTCGCCATTCGCGAACCGAAAAATTCACGTTCGCGACATCACTAGTCATATGTATTGCATATATAATAATATATATAAAAAAATTAATATAAAATAAATAAAAATTATCAATATTAACCCCCCCCTCCCTTTCTAAAGGCAGTGAATCATAGGGCTTCTGGGGGTGTCCCTAGCATGCCTCATCATAAGGGGCAGGCTGGGGTCATCCAATCACAGCTTGCCCCATTAGCAATTTCATCCCAAGTGTGTTCCCCATTTCTCTGATTAGTGTGGATCTGCCTCCCTCTCTTCTCTTGTGTTTTAGTGAGAGAGAGAGAGAGATCTGTGGTTTAGCTAGAGAGATTTTGGTATTTATAGGTAGGGATTTGTAAAATCTTGAGACCCAAAAGCTCTTTTCAGAACGATTAACCCCTGTCCTGCCAGTGATCACTATACAGATCACAGGCTCTTGCACAGCAGCACTTATTTTGCTGTCTGTTCATTTTTTTAGGGGTAAATTTTTTTTAAATTTTTTTTGTGACAGGTCAATAAGTAAAATGATTGTGATTATGTCACATGGGTCACGGAAGTCAACCAGCGCTGAGCAGTCATATGCCACCCTTGCGCTAGAGTCTGACGTGTCTATGTCAGACTCTGACCCTGATTTTGACCTTGCCAGGTGCTCAGATACATCATCCCTAGATACAGTGTCTGCTGCTATTGATGTATCTATTCATGTTGTATCTGTGCCTGCTAGTCCCCCTGCCAGAAGGAGACGTGCTGCTCCATCTGGCAGAACTGCTGAGGAGTGGGTAGTGCCTCATCGCCACAGGCCAGACATCCCATCCTTTACTGCAAATCCTGGCATTAATTTGGATGTTACAGGATTTAGCCCTCAGCAGTTTATGGAGGTGTTTCTGGGCGATGATTTATTGGGGAACATTGTCGCCCAAACTAATTTATATGCCCATCAATTCCGAGCTACAAATCCTGACTCTTTTTTGGCAAAGCAGCAATGGGCCCGCATCGATGTGCCAGAATTTAAAAGATTCTGGGCATTGACTACACTGATGGGCATCATAAAGAAGCCCTCCATCCGCTCCTACTGGAGCAGTAGCCCCATCTGCTCTACCCCCATTTACTCCCAATGTATGTCGAGGATGAGGTATGAAATGATAAACCTGGAAGGTATATATGCGTGGATGAATGCCTGATGAAGTGTAAGGGAAGGCTGGGATTCAAGCAGTATGTTCCTTCCAAACACTCTAGGTATGGTGTAAAGATGTATAGGCTCTGTGATAGCGAGACTGGTTATACTCAGGACTTCGGGGTGTACAAGGGAAAGGATAGCCACCTTTACCCTCCAAGTTGCCCAGAACATATAGGAACCAGTGGCAAGATTGTCTGGGACCTGATATTCCCCCTGATGAACAAAGGGTACCACTTGTATACTTACAATTTTTATACAAGTGTCCCTTTGTTCAAGCTACTGTACTGTTTTGATACAGTAGCTTGCAGCACAATCAAAAAGAACAGCACAGGTTTCCCAGAACAACTTGCACGCACCAGGCTACGAAGGGGGGAGACCTCAGCTCTGCGCCAAGAGTAGCTGTTGGCAGTTAAGTACATAGACAAGAAGGATGTGTACCTTCTTACCACCATCCACACTGAGGGGACTGTGGAGGTCCCTGTACGTGGCAGAGCTGAGAGAACAAGGAAGCCAGTGTGCATCAAGGCCTATAACCGGCATATGGGTGCGGTTGAACTGGCAGATCAGCTGCTGCAGCCCTACCTAATTTTACGAGAGACAAGGGCCTGGTACAAAAAGGTTGCAATCTACCTAATGCAGATTGCAACCCACAACGCTTTCTTGTTGTTCAAAAAAGCAAACCCCAGGATGCAACTGAGATTTTTACAGTTTCAGCTCCAGATCATTTCCGGGATTTTGTACCATGATGCACCTGTTCCCCGGGCGGTAATGGGAGAGAGCAGAGTTGGGGCTACACAATTTATTTTTAAAATTCCCCCTACTGCGGTAAAGCAGAATCCCCCAAAAAGATGCAGGGTCTGTTCTAAGAGGGAGCAGAGAAAAGATGGTGTATATCACTGTCCTGATTGCCCTGGACAGCCTGGACTCTGCATTGTAGACTGCTTCAAACGATACCACACGCGGGTCCATTTTTTATTTATTTTTTAACATTTGCCGTTCAGTTTTTTTAATGAGGTGGTCTGGGTGCCTAGTCCAGCTAATGTTAACCCGTTTTTAAAAAAAAAAAAACATAGCAGTTTCAGAGAAACTGCTATGTTTATAAACGGGTTAATCCAGCCTCTAGTGGTTGTCTCATTGACAGCCGCTAGAGGGCTTCCGCGCTTCTCACTGTGATTTTCACAGTGAGAAGACGCCAGCATCCATAGGAAAGCATTGTGAATGCTTTCCTATGGACTGGCTGAATGAGCGCACGGCTCCTGGCGCGCATGCGCATTCAGCCGAAGAGGAGGAGAGGAGGCAGAGAGGAGGAGGAGAGGAGGCAGAGAGGAGGAGGAGAGTTCCCCGCCTGGCGCTGGAGAAAGAGGTAAGTTTAACCCCTTCCTCTCCATCCAGCCTGGCCGGAGGGGGTCCCTGAGGGTGAGGGCACCCTCAGGGCACTATAGTGCCAGGAAAACGAGTATGTTTTCCTGGCACTATAGTGGTCCTTTAAGCTAGTCACAGACCTTAAGCTGACCAGGAGGATGTACTCAGAGTACAGAAGCTCCATGACCCTCCCCCTTATTATCTACCTATCCACTAAAGCCCTGTACCCACTACAGCCACTATCCCTACTGCACCATTACAGCACCTATGTCCCCTGCACCGCTGCAGCCCACAACTTTCTTCTGCACCCACCAAAGCCCCTATCCCCACTGAACCACTACAGCCCCAATGCCCACAACTCTCCTCTGAACCCACTAAAACCCCTATCCTCGCTGTGTCTGCTACTATGATTTAATGGTCGAAATGATTAATGCCCCCCCAGTATTGACTATGGTATCTCTTGTGCCACCACCTGTGCGCTGTCACCACTGTTGATATATAAGTACAATACTATGGGAGCATTAGAGGCATAGGTGTTGCTACATATTAATAAAAATTATTAAAAGGAAAACCACTATTATAGCAGGTGACTGTCAAGAGAGGATGCTGGGAACAGAACTTTTCTCCACACTCATGTACTTGTTTCCAGCCATTCTTTCATTGAGGTCCTGGGTAGAGAGGAGGGAACATAAAATAGAAAGCAGAGGGTATGTCCATTCTGTCCATGTAAGGTTGATTTTAGATATGTGCACCAGTGAAATTTTTGTTTCGTACGAATAATTTCATACTAAATAAAAATGTAATTCATCAATCCCGAATTTCGGCGGCAAACCATTTGTTTTCGAACGAAATTCTTAAAAAAAACTATTTTTTTCGTCCATTATGATGAAAACAGCACTGCGCATGCGCAAAAAAAAAGCAAGGAGGGACCCAGCAGTGCTACCAGCAGCCTCATTGTAATAAATAAATAACTATTCCTACCTCCCCCACCCCTGCATTAAAACTAATGGGGGTCACTATGACCCCCATATTAATAAAAGGAAAGGAAATCCTCCTGTATGCCCCGACTCACAAGGCCCTATGTTGCCTAAACAAATTTAAAACTACTAGTGACTGGGCAAAACCAATCATTTAAAAGTGGATATGAATGTAAAGAGTACGGTAACAGTACGTGTAAACAGTAGCTATTTAGATTTAAATAGCTACTTTTTATATTGCAACGTTGTTATAAGTTTTTTTTAATAAAATTTGGTTACATGAACTCTAACCGTAGCTCTCTATCACTTCTATATAAGATACTGATTTTTATATCCAGTTTCCAAATGACTGGTGACATACCCCTACTACACAGGGGGGACCTGGGTAAATTTAAGAAAGCAACCAATCACAGTGTTATGAGTCAAATTACACAGCGTGGTAAAATTCTAAAGAACTTTCCCACGCTGTGTAAAATGACACAGAGCACTCAAGCCAACCAATCAGAGTGTTGTGACAGGTAAATGTAGAGACTTACCTGTCAGTCTCTTCATTTACCTATCAGAGCACTCTGATTGGTTGCCTTAAACCAACCAATCAGCACGCTCTAAGCCTAATTGCAGGACGTGGGAAGGCCTCCATGGGTGAAGATGGATTTTTTGGAAAATCACAGTGAGAAGCGCGGAAGCCCTCTAGCGGCTGTCAATGATAACTTGATAGGGTATTTTTTATTGGGGGGAGTGACTAAGGGCTTAGGGACCATTGTCACTTTAGTATTTGTGATCCCTACCCACCGGTCATGGGTGGGGACCTGGGGGGACATTAGGTCCACCCTTTAATTAATTAGGGTCCCAACCCGCCGCTCAAGGGTGGGGACCGCGGGGGGAATTAGGTCCCCCCCATTTTTTTTTAATTAGGATCCCCACCTGCTTCTCATGGGTGGGGACCAGGGAGGACATTAGGTCCCCCCATTTATATGAATAGGCCCGGGTGGGGGCACGGGGAGGCACTATGTCCCCCCCATTTTAGGTATTTGTGTTCCCCACCATGCACTAGTGACTGGGCAGCAATTGCTGTAGCAATAACAATAGCTGCTCATTTACTAGTACATTTAATGCTGCGAGTTGGGGCATGCTGGAGGATTTAACCTCACTTTTATTAATATGGGGGTCATAGTGACCCCCATAGGTTTTAATGCAGGGGTGGGGGAGGGGTTTGAAATAAATATTTATATACAAGGTGGTAGCTGGTAGCGCTGTCGGCTTCCTCCCTCCTTCCTTTTTTTTTTTGTGCATGCACAATGTTAATTCTCTGTGCTGTGGGGGTTAATTCCATTTGCCCTTTCGTTTATATCTTGTTTGTAGGGCTTTCATTTACGTTTTAGTAAACGAATATGAAAAAACACGAATTTTCAGACTAAATCATATTCGAACGAAAATGAATGCACATGTCTAGTTGATTTTGCTTTTGGTTCAAGCCCCAGTTGTTTCTGGTACCTAGCAAGATTCCTTAGTAGTTTGCTATTAATTCCTGATTTGGGCAGAGCTCAAGTTGAAATTGTAGCAATCCACAAACTTTAATTAGTGTCTATTTATTTCTTGTATATTTTGTGCTTCTTTAACAGCTTCTCAGTGCATATTACCACTTCCAACAATGAAAATTGTGTTTATAGAATGTAAATCTTATTGTATCACTTCCTGTTCAGTGATTCATGTTTATAAACCCAGATAATGTTACTCTTCTAGCTCATTAAAAACTAATTTAGAAGATTCTCTGCTAAGTCAACGAACTACAATCCCGTAGCATAGACACGGGGGCGTACCTAGAGTATTTGGCACCCAGGGCGGATCATGTGTTTGGCACCCCCTTCCCCAAGCTCCCCTCCCTCCCCACTTTAAAATGTAAAAAACACCTGAAATATTTTTAAAGTTTAATGTTATCATTTTTTAAAATTGCACAAATTTGTACATTTTGATAAAACCCTGTCCTGCCCCTTTCTACAAAACCCCTCTCCTGCCCATCATTCTACAAAACGCATGTCCTGCCCCCGTTCTACAAATCCCCTGCACCCCCTTCCACAAATCCTAGGCTCAGCCCCCCTTAAACAAAATCACTGTCCTCCTTCTACAAACTCCTGCACCCCCCTTCCATAAAACTACTGCACCCTCCTTCCCTCCAAAAACTGTCTCTCCCTCTAAAGCCCCTGCTCAGCCCCTTACAAAAGAATTCATTTTTTTACACAACAATATTAGCAACAGTCTACAGAGTCTAGTCCCAGGCACATAGTTACTCGCACACAGTCTCACACACACAGTTACAGGCAGTCACACAAACAGTTACAGACAGTCACACATACAATTACAGGCAGATAGTCACATACACACACTCTCACACAGTTACAGGCAGAATCCCCCAATCACATGCAGACAGTCACACAAACATAGTTACATGCAGAAAATCACACACTCACAGGCAGGCACTCACACACACACACACACACACACACACACACACAGTCACTTGCAGCCAGTCACACACACAGTTACAGGCAGGCAGTCACACACACACACACACAGTCACAGGCAGACAGTCACACACACACACACACACACACACACACAGTTACAGGCAGACTGCGTGTGTCAGCTGTGCGGCTGCCATGGAAACCTGTCCCTGCACACAGCTCACACATCCTAAGGCCGCCCATGTCATGGAACTCCCATAGTGAAAACAAAACAATTAAAGTCATAGTGCGTTGATGAGTTTATTTACGACATATCATATATGTGCTCTATATCAAACAAAAATCATTAAGTAACATTTCTATCCCAAACCTCCTGAAATGTATACTTTGGGGTAAGTTTTGACACTGTATTTTTTATTGTGTTTTTGTATGACATTTATTTTGCATTATAAATATGCACAATGATCTTACAACAGCCTAATTAAGTACACGTTAGTTTATTTAGCACTAGCACTATTAAATTTGTCTCACACAATAAAATTAGTTTAGGACACATGGTTTTTGGGTACTGTGGCTGTGGCGAAACCGACATCGCCACTGGGCATTGGAGAAGACTGATTGCCAGCCTCCTGCCATGTGACTATGGCCCCTGGGATGTATTGCCCTTTAAAGACATGATTTGGGCATAAGGGATTTGTGTTGTGCTGCTGCTGGCCCTTTAAGAACCATATGGGGACATACTGTGGAGTTACTGGGTGGCCCCCATTTCCTGTATCAGAGGCACATGGTGAGAACAATTGATGAAGCACATGGTGAGAACAATGGATGGCGGCCATTTTAACTCACAGACACTGTTTGGACTTTTCAACACGGTGCCATCTCGTCAGTATTTGGTACACAGAGACATGGTGCAGTGGCTTTGGACTATACAGCAGGGGACACATTATACAGTGATTGTTTTTCATTTAGCCTGTATATGTTCTGCAGAATCTGCATTAAACTGTATCTTCCAAAGTACTGAACGGATCTGGGTGAATTTTGGATATGTGGTTCACCCAGATCCCCCGGGGTTATTGCATGTTTTGGGGTCCCTGTGATGTGTTTTATGAAACTGTATTTCTCTGTCAGTGATAATTAGATTACCCATTGTGTAAGGTAATTGTATCACAGGCAGAGGGGAGGATTTTGTGTGGGAGTGTCTTTCTGTAATGTACATGTGTTATTGGTTGTTCTGTAAAACCCTGTGGGCAGTACTAAGTTTGTGGATTGGGAATAAAAGAGGCTGTATGTGCCAGTCCTGTCAGTTCCTGCTTAACCCTCAAAGTGAAGTGTTGTCTCATTATTGGGGGAGGATTTATTGTATGCTGTTCCAGTTTGACTGCTAGGAGTGTAAACCTATTCGCATGGTTTTTCCTATTCGGCTGTATACAACATTCATATGCTTGAGAGCATTCATATGCTCCTACGGTTCGGTGGTTTTGGTGTCTGCTGCAGTGCTTGGAGTCCTCAGGAAGTGCTAGGAGCATCCTTTAATGGAGGTACCCAGTCGGGGTGCCAGGTGATCCGTTACAGTGGCGTAGTGGTGGTTTAACATGATATAGCCATATGGTAGAACTGAATCCCTATATTCATTTGCTGAGACAGATTATTTTAAGTAGCCTTGTAAGTATTAAAACTGTATATTTATATGTGTACGGTTCATTAATCTGTATTTTGTATATGTATTGGTCTCTACGGAAGAACCATTGCTGAGAAATGCATGTTCCGGATGTGCCCACAATTAACGTTTTTTTTTAAATTTTTTTACTTATATCCCAACAGCATGAGCATGTAAGCTGGAAACCTCAAGTAACATTCAAATGCAATGCAAATATTTGCAAGGAATTTAATTGCTGTGATGTATTGATTACATCTAATTCTTGTCACCATGTGTCACCATGATAATTCTGTATGGCCAGTGCATTATAATGGTGAAATCTAAAGTAAACTGTAGCATGTCTTTATTCAGATGTAACAAATGAAAAAGGACACTCTTCAGTGTGGGGTCTCTATTCTCAAGCTTTCAGAAGGACATACGTGTCCTGGCCTGCCCTAGAGTAGTGGGAGTTACAATCTGGAAGTATACACAAATTCACGAGATTCACGAATACAAAAACATATATTTCTGATACATTAGTCCTGAAGTGGCTGGTTAGTTGACCTACCCGCCTCAACACACAGTCCTGGGAGCTCTAGTCCTTACAAGGACTTTTCCCCGCCGAATCCTCCACAAGCGGGAACAAGGTGCTGAGCAGTGATTAGCCCTTTCCCCTCCCAGTAACTAGACGGCACATAGTTCTGGGAGTACGAGTGATTTTACTGAGCCAAACTCAGCCTTTTATGCACAGACCAGGGGGTCTCCATTATATTCAACACAAGCCCCTCCCAGGAATCTCTGGGCCTGGGAGATAACTGCGTTAAAGGCTGGTAAACTAATTATCTCCCAGGAACAGAGAGGCAAACACAGAAACATAAAACATAAAAATTCCCCAAAACATCATAAAAATTTACAATAACCCCACAAAAAATACATCCCCAAATAGCATTGATCTGAGTGCAGAGGTTCTACAAATAGCGCTCAGATCTATGCAGTGTAAGGGAAAAACCATTGTGTTAAAGTTCTGACTGGCTGCACGCCTTCCTATGCCCAAAATAGTTCCAGGAGGTTTGGTCCTACTGACGGTCAACTTTCGGGAGCTCCTATGGCCTCAATCTGGGGTGCTCTGCCTGGCTTTCAGGTAATGTTTGTTCCCCTTAGTCTCAAGCACCTTCCCTCCAAAAAGCGGTTTAAAACCCCAGACCAAGTTGTCTATGAACCACACAGTCACCTAATGCCAAAAACAGTTCCATAACACTCCTCCAGGAGTCCGTGGCAAACATTTGTGGGAAGGAGTGTTTGTCACAGTGATTTTACTCAGCTTTTTTCCCACGCCATGCTGGTCTCACAGAGGCTGGCTCTGCCTCTGTGTTAGAGATCATTAGTCTTGATGATCTCAGCCATTCATTCAGTGCATCTCTATGAGGAGATGCTGATTGGCGCAGCATTTTGCTGCACATATGCAAGAACCTCCCAGGCTATTGCGTATGTGCGGCAAAATGCTGCACCAATCAGCATCTCCTCATAGAGATGCACTGAATGAATGCATCTATTTGGGAAATGTTTAGCGTTTCCCATATAGATGCTGAACGCCAGTACTGTACACTGTGCAACACTGTACTAGAAAGCACTACCAGTGAGCGACTGCCAAGGTATTCCAAGGCACCTATGTAAACACTGTCTTTTCCTTGAAAAGGCAGTCTGTACCGTGCTAACACTGCAGGGACATGCAATAGACACCAGAACAATGACATTTAGCTGTAGTGGTTCTGGTGGAATATAATCACTATTACTACTATAACATTGCAACTTTCACTTTCAAAACCAGTTTGTAGAATAATGGAATACAGACTATACACTTAAAGGAACACTAAAGTGCTAGGAATACAAACTTGTATTCCTAATTGTTTAATGTCTCTGTTAGACATTTCCCCTCCCCATACAAAAAATAAAAAAGGTTACAATAAAACTAATGTATTATATTACAGGGTTAAAACTAAAGGAACACTGCATCCAGGTCACTACATTGAAATGCAGTGGTATGGTTGACTTTAGTGGTCCTTTAAGACTCATTTATGGAAGCAGCTGTGACTTCAAGGTCACCGGGGCTATTTTAAGCAAATATGGGCCTCTAACAATCAAACTACAGCTGATATGTGTGATTGAAATAACAGAACCTAATGCTGATGGCTTTGCTAAGACAATTCTTTTTCTATGGGATTGGTATCATTGCATCTTAAAAGAATATACAGGTCACACTCATATGTATATAGCCTATGTTTTCACATTAGGAGGATTATGTACACATCTGATTTTTTTATTTATTGAGAAAATTTATATTAGAATTCGTCAGTGTGATGTTTAAGTTTTTCCTCCAACAGATTAACTCTACCTCTTTGTCATCATCCTTTTGCTAGATTGCCTATGGTATGACTTTACCTTATAACAGTGTTAGGCAGCATTCACTCCAGCTGTTGTGGACTATCTCTCCCATAATGCAATAACATGTATAATGCTGACAAAGCCTCAGGTTGTCTACCCTATATGTCAAATGACCCTTTTTTTCATCATGATCACGATTTTGCAGTGCCATCATGCATTCTCATTCAAGGTTTATAGACCTGCACTTCATATATAGATACACTTTAATATAAAACAAAAACAGTTTAAGAGCAGGAGTCTTTCACACTGCTCTGCATCTATTGTCAACAAAAGATCTGCAACGTTTTCTGTAAACATATGTTTTTAAACCAGTCCTCAAATATTGTAAAAACAGAAATGCATATGTCTATTATGAAAGAAATACTAAAAAGTGTAAAAAAAGTAAAATAAATTATAAATAAGTCATACTTGCCAAGAAAAATACAAAATTAATAATCATTTGTCTCAATTCTACATTCACAAATCAACCCTTGTGATGATTAGTGATTAAATATATTCTACAAAACATTAAAACATTAATTATATAAATTTGTATTTAACTCTCCTTTCATATTAATGAGGTCAATGCCTGTTGTCATTTGGATGGTTCTCTGATTTGCCTGTCTTGTTCTTTGACTCATTAGTCACTGTCCAAGCAGTCTTTATTTTTTTTTTATTCCTTGCCAGAATTTCATCTTCTTACTGGCACCTGCCCTAGACACTCTGCAGTTTGAAATTTGACTACTGTTTCAGAAAAAAAATGTAATTTAACTTTTTCTCCTAAAAATAAAAACAAAAACATTTACCTCTTTTGAACGACCACCTCTTCATCCACAGTTTGGAGAAAGACGGCCAGGAATTATTTAATGCAGAGTCAGACATCTCGAAACTTGCAGAATTCTCACAAGGACATTTAAACAAGCTGTATGCCTGCAGACGTCAGGCTATGTCTGAGCCATCAGGACCCAAACAGACCAGGATTCCCACCAGAGCTCCAAATTAGGGTCTGACTGCAAGGGGGGAGGTACAACCTCAAAAATCTTGTTCTAGCTGCTGTGTAATTCTCAGCCAAAAAGATATTTAACCCCTGAAATACTCTATATTCTATTTCTATAATGATAAAAAAATGAAATGATGCTATAAACTCTAAAAAGATATATACAAAGTTACTTAAATTAAAATAATTAATGCACTTATCTCTTGGTGTATTCATTAATAACTGAATTCTGAATTTTGACTAAAATAGCTGATTTGTAAAAATCTACAAGTAAGCTATAGTCACAGCTTAAAGCGGCACTGTCATGCTGAATTTACTTTTCCTCAATCTCTTCCTCTTCTCCCCCTCTCTCAGGATCTGTTCTTCTTTTCTTCCTGTCTTCTTTAGTTTTCTTTAAAATCATAAGACAAAGTAGGGACTCTTTGCCTTATGGAGGTTTCCTCCGCTTGACCAGCTTTGACCAGCAGAGGAGCAAAGTATGCTTCATTTCCGATGGTCAGATCAATTTTCCCATAATTCTTACCTTTCCTCTGTGCTCTCGCAATGCTTCCTGTCAATCCTGATACATGCACATGCATGCACACACAATGACACTGATGCACACATTGACAAATACAGACACAGTGTCACAGTGTGTACCTGGCTGTGTGTATTTCTGAATGTGTCTGGCATTGTCTACCTGTGTGCCTGGAAATATATGTCTGACAGAGTGTATCTTTGTGTATTAATGTATGTCTTAGTGAGCATGTGTATGTTTGTATCTGGGACCATATGTGTGTCGGGGAGCTGCTTGCAGTGCGTTGTGTGTTGGAGGGTCTGTCTGTGGCCTTTGTGCATTATTTATGGTGAAGCTATATTAAATGACTGCGTGCATGATGAATCTCTTTAGGGGGTGACTGTAACAGGGTAAGTAAAATGATAACTGTTGCAGGGTGAGTGTGGCAGCACAAGAGGGATGAATGAGACATGGTTGGGGTGATTGTGACAGGATTAGGAAGGTTAATGTGACAGGGTGAGTGTGGCATGTTTGGAGGCAGAGGCATACCGTGGGGTCTGGCTCCACTGGTCTGGTGTAGAACAGGCTGTCTGACAGCTGTTTGTAACTGTGGTCACAAAAGTCAATGTTCTGGGGGAACATGAAGCAGCTCCATTTTTTGGTTGCACAGCCCAAGGTTTGGGCCTCCAGGGCCTGACGGTGAGTATGCCCATAATGCCCACCCAGAAGTCCAACCAAATGTTCCACCCATGATTTTGCTCACACGGAGTGGAGTGTGTAGGGGATGTGTTACGTGTTGGTGTAGAGGATCTAAAGTGTGTGCTTATGGAATGTATTGTATAGGGATACCAGTTTGTGTAGGTAATGCAGTGTGTGTGTGTGTGTAGTGGATGCAGTGTGTTTTTGCTTGAGGGATAGAAAGCAGTGTGTGTTTGTGTGTAAGTGATGTATTATCTAGTTGTGTTTAAGGGATGCATTGTGTGAATCTGTGTTTGTATGTGTAAGGGATGCAAGGTGTGTTTCTGTGTATGTAATGGATGCAGTGTGTGTGTCTGTGAGGGGTGCATTGAGTGTGTGTGTAAGAGATGCATTGTGTTTCTCTGTGTGTGTAAGGGATGCATTGTGTGTTTATGTGTGTAAGGGATGCATTGTGTGTTTGTGTGTAAGGGATGCATTGTGTGTTTCTGTGTATGTGTGTAAGGGATGCATTGTCTTTGTGTGTAAGGGTTACATTGTGTGTGTGTGTGTGTGTGTGTAATGGATGCATTGTATGTTTATCTGTGTGTAAGGGAAGCATGGTTGTGTTTCTGTGTGTGTAGGGATGCATTGTGTGTTTCTGTGTATGTACAGAGAAGCATTGTGTGTGTAGTGTGAAAGAAAGCGTTTGTGCGGTAGGATAGGGGCTGGGTCCTACCAGCCCCTTTGTGCCTCTCTTTCCCCCCTTCCTCAGCCTCTTTCAGGCCCCTACCCTTCAGTGGTCCCCCCTCTGTTCTCCTCACCCCCCTACCCTGTGTAGCGTGGCCAAGCTCCGGTCCGTGGTACAGGAGCTTCTGTTTCCTCTACCCGGCCGGACGGACAGCCTAGTACAGGAAACGGATATTTCGGCCACGCTACACTGAGGGACTGGAACATTACTTTGGAGCGCTGATAAATCCATCTACTATAAACATTACTGTATGTTTTATTGCTGTGGAGCTCTGTTAATACATTGCTACGCACTGCACATTACTGTGAGTTTTAGTGCGGTGGAGTTCTGTGATAGTCCTACTGTGGTGACCACCCGGATAGAGATGTCCGTCCTTTTTTCCCTTTCTTTTCCACAAGTGATTAAAACTCTGGAGTGATTATAGCATTCCCCCACAGACATTAGCCGAGACTTAATGCTGGGAGTGAACTGCTTTAATGAGTCATGGTACAGGCAATTTATACACAGACCCCACATCAGGGGTTCTCCATACAGTTACATACAAACTTCTCCCTGGTGTCTCTGTGTTTGGGAGATAAATGTGCGTACTTTTGCTTAAACTAATTATCTCCCAGGCACAGAGGTACAATGTTCAAAACACAAAACACCCCAAAAACACACAATATTAGAAGGGACCCCCTCAAGTCCTATATCCCCGGATAGCCTGGAACTGAACGCCCAACATATCCAAATAGCGCTCAGATCCCAGGAACAAAACCGAATTGCCACCAGGGTAACTGACCACACACGTGGCGCATGCCCAAAATAGTTTCAGGAGAAAGGTGGTGGCAGTCGGTCTCTTTCGGGAGTTCAAAAACGAATAAAACACAGAACAGATTCTCTGGCTCCTAGGTAGCGATTGTTCGCCTTGTTCATACAAACAATCCTACATAACAGAGCTCTGTACAGAAGTTCAGCGGTGGGAGTTCAGCAGTGTTCTCGAGTTAGTCTGTCCGATTTCAATTCCATGCACTCAACGACCATCTGTTCGTGTGACAAGATGGCCATGCGAACAGCGACCACCCTGCAGAACATTTGAAATAATGAGGTGTGAAACGATGATGGAGGTGTCAAGAGGAGTCAACAGGGGTTAATGAGCTCAGAGGTGGTCAAAGTACGGGGGGTATAAATGGACAATTTGTGTATTTGTTCGGTATCCAAACCATAAGCAGTAATTAGACTGACAGCAATGGTTCCGTTACTAGGTGTTCTGTCACACATACGCACTGTACATTACTGTGAGTTTTAGTGTGGTGGAACTCTGTAAAACACTCATGCACACTACACATTACTGTGAGTTTTAGTGCTGAGGCGCAGGGTGTACCTAGGGAATGGCAAAACTGGCCGCTGCTGAGGAGGGCACAAAAATCACTTGTCAGCATAGGTACTGTCTGATGGGGCCCGTGCCGTTTTTGACTCAGGTCAAAAGGGGCAGCTGCCTCGAGTTCATCGTGGTGGGACATCGTGGTGGGAGGGCGGGAACCAGGTGGCCCAAGCAAATGCTTACAGGTATCCAATAAATATTAAAGATGGCCCTGCCCCAGGCAGCACTTTTGCAGGGAAGATGAGACTCATGAGCAGGGCCAGCAGTGGGGAGTTCTGGGGACTTGTGCCCTCTACACTGGTCCCTTCTGTACCTGCTTTATGGACTGTACAAGACACAGCTTTGTCAGCCAAACAAAAGGTTATCCAGCAATTGCCTCACATTTAACCTTTCTGTCGGCAGCAGGAGGGGATAACTTGCCAGTCAGAATGCATATTGAGTACTTTTTCATGGGTAGTGATTTTTATTCATCCTCCTGTTTATATTTTTTAAATATACTAACTGTATTGATAACAAAAAAGTAAAATGCCATTTGAAAATGCACTTTACAAAACATTATGTATTCTTCCATGCAGTAAGTGACCCTTTTAATGCATTAAAAATAGGGAAAAATAAACAATGCCTTTAAAAGGGCACTATAGTCATCAGAATAACTACAATTTAATGTGGTTGCTCTGTGTGACAGACCTCTCTGTCTTTAAACTACTTTATTTCTTCTTAGTTCATCTGTTTGTTCGGCTATTTCCTTGTCCATACAGCCCTTACGTTTATTCCTCGATTTACCGAATGAACTGCCAAACGACCGGCCACCCAGCAGGGAAGTGTGCTGCTGGTTAACCTCTTGGCCTCATTAGAACATTGAGGTTAACTGCAGACACCTCTTAATTGTCGAATGTAGGCTGGGTGGTAGTCGTTCGTATAATGAACACGAGACGGCAGCCATCTTGGACATACGAATGCCCAGCGGTGTTCGTGGACGATTTCATGGAACATAAAACGGACACTATTTTGCACGAACACCACTGAAGCCGCCGACCTCCCTTCTTCTTTTTCTCCATCATACAAATGCCGGCCTGTTCGGTACTTTTCTTCATGAATGGACTTACCCCAGATAGCCATCCCATGGAGCCCATTCGTATAACGAAAGACTATGTGAAAGACTTTGGCTCCATGGCGATTGAACTGTATGTATGTGATATGAGCCCCATTCGGTAATAATGTGTGCTCAGATCTAAGCTATCTGGGGATACGTTAATTGTACCTAGTGCATTTGGTAGTTTTCATATTATATATTTTTATGTGTTTTTATTTCCATGTATAAAATGGAGTTTTGCCTCTATCCTTGGAGATAATTGAGTTACTTCCCAATTATCTCTAGGATAGAGAGTCCTTTACAACTAAAGGGGAGTGGTTATGTCTGTAACACTGTGATTGGCTACTGTACTGTTTTTGTCACAGTTTTCCACCAGGTCCCCTAGACGAGTGTCCACCTGGTGAAAGACCTGTATAAATACTGGGCAGGTAGCCCCATTACATCAGTTCACTGCTTGACCCTCAATACGGAGCTTTGACTCGTACTTGGAGGGGATTTATTCGTATGGTTTTCCTGTTCGGCTGTTTGGATCGTGATTTATTTGTATGATTCCTGTTCGGCTGATTGGAGTGCTCGTTAGCTGCCTTGACATTCGAAAAGGGAATATCCTAAATAACTTTAACCCTTTGTATACCTGGGGGTGCCGTTACACTCTGGTAAGTATAGTATGTCCCTGCAGACAATGTCAGAGAAAAGGCTGTGTTTACATTACTGCCTAGGGACACCTCAGTCACTCAGACAGTCATTAGAGGTATTTCCTGGGTCAGCGTCTCCACACTATCCATTGAGGCTTCTGAATTGAGGCTGATAACACAGATTTTCCTTGGCACTATTGGGAAAGCATTGTATATGGAGCTTTGCTATTTCATGTGTACTAGCAGATGGAAGGGCTTGAAGGAGTTCTCATTGCACTTATTTCAATAGAGAGGAGGGCTTTGGATGACTGGTATGATCTATTTCTTTAGATTTCCATTACATAGTGGAGCACTTATATAAGATTCATGCTATGTGGAAGAGCACCTATAAAATGCGGGAGGGGGCAGTAGGCGCCGATACAGCTTCTTACCAAGGGTGCAAGAGACCCTAGGTACTCCTCTGGTTGAAGGAGGGATTGTGACTGAGTGAAGGGAGGTGAGTGTGACAGAATTAAGGGTGAGTTTGGCAGAGTATGGGGGGTGAGTGTGACATGTTTGGGGGCTGAGTGTGACAGGATTAGAGGCATTAATGTGACAGTGTGTGCGGCATGGCTGGTGGGATGAGTGTGACAGCATGAGTGTGGCATCATTGGAGGAGGGAATATGGCAAAAACAGGGGAGGTGTGTGGCAGGATTGGAGGAGTCAATGTGATAGGGTTAGTGTGGCAGAGCTTAGGGAAGTGAGTGTGGCATGGTTGGTGGGAGTGAGTGTGGCATGGTTAGTGGGAGTAAGTGTGACAGGAGTGGTTATAAGAGAGTGTGGCAGGGTGAAGGTGGGTGTGTGGATGGGTAACAGTGTATTGGAGGATGACAGTCTGTGGGAAGGTTGTGTTTCAGTGACCTGCCTCCCTACACCGAAATTATTTTTTATGCAGTAATAAATTTAATGATGCTCCAGTGGTCTCTCTCCCTGGTAATCTCGTGGGCTAGCTATCGGGTCTGCAGCTCTGCTGGGTACAGAACTGCAGACCATGAGGTAGTTGTCTCGCTTGCACCAGCATTTGAAGTGTCAGAATGTTGCCATTGGTAACCAAAGGCAATCCTCTAACTGGCGCAAACTCGCTGACACCTACTTCATGGTCTGCAACTCTGCACCTGGCTTTCTTTCCCTTTTTGAGCAGACTGAGTCAAGGGGCCCTGCACCTTGTGGCACACAGGGCAAGCCTCTGAACTGTGACTTAGTATCGTGCCTTTTGTCATGAACCAAGGACCCGGTGGATAAGTCTGCCCTAAGGCTAGTCAGGTGGCTGACTCCCCTTATTAGAAAGCCACCTCTGTGTGGGAATGCAACAGAAATGTGTAGTGAAGTCAGCCATATTATGAGACTTCCTTTAGTGGTGTACTATCAACATTGAGCTCCTTTGGAGGTATTTGGTGCATTTGTATGCCAGGATTGGCATTTGTTTTCCCATATAGGATGAAAAAGACATTGTTTATCACGGGTACTTGTTATGGTAGAGTTGTAGAGGGTAGTTGCTATAGAAGGGCATGTGGTAGAGATTGAGAGGAAAGGCTGGATGTTGATAGAACGATGTTGCCAATCAAGGGATTTAAGGTTTCTAAAGAGTCTAGGCATGGCAAAAAGGGGTCATTGGGTGGGGAGTAGGAAAAGATTGCAGCATAGTAGGTGGTGATTAGCGAAAAGGAGCAGTATGTTGGTTAAATTAGAGATAGAACTAATTTTGGAGAAGATAAGGTCTAAAATGTCGGCTTGATGGGTAGTGGAGTTGGACCATTGATGTGTAGGGGAATTGGATGGAATGCCAGAGGACAAGAAGTTTGGAAGCCATGCACAGAAATGTTCCAGGAAAAGGCCAGGGTGGCCATGGGTGGTAGATGACCCCTGTACATAGTGAGAAGGGTTGAAAGAGACATATGACACAGACTTCAAAAGAGAGAAAGAGCGTTATGATACAGAAGTAAGAAGTTCAAAGGCACAGAAAGGTGAGCGAAGGAGATCCACCACACTTGAGGTCACCAGGTCTAGAAGTATCAAATTAATGATGAAGAAATAAAATGAAAATTTGAATGGTAGAAATCCATCTACTCGGTTGGAATTCAGTCTTCATTAAAGGGCACCAAAATGAGCCCATCACTGTACTACAAAATATATATACATATAAATAGTTTGTATATATTTTCTAGTAAAGTGATAGACTCAACATTCATGCTCTTTTGCTTAGTCCAGATAGGTTTTCATGAATGATTTGCAAAGACAATAGTCAGACGAGCCAAGCACATGAGCTTTGTCGTGAAATACGATCGGGCTGTATATACTGGGGGTTTTTTTCAGGCGAACTGATTTAGTTGAACTACGTTTTTACTCCTTGTCTATTAATTCAACTTTCCTGGCTAATCATGGCAGCATCACTTATGGGTAGCTCTGCCCTCAAGACCAGAACAGGACATGAACTAGAATTCAAATGAGACCAAGTATATAAAGGGTCACTCTTCCCTTCACACACCCAGATCATTTATCTTGGAGAAGAGATAGATACCATGAAATCCTCTGTATAATTCAGTCCAAAACACTCCAGAACAATTGGGACCCAGAGATTGTGATCCCACAAAAAGTAAAGAATCAGTGGTGGCTGTCCCTTCACAATTTCCAGAGAGGCTTTCCTATAGAAGATCCAAATTGTCTCACAATTACAACATAATACAGCCTCAAAGGTTAGGGAGCCCATTTCAACTCAACATGGACTCAAGGGAACTGGTCTCAACAGAAGAGGAAATTATATTCCAATTTAAGAGCTCTTTAAGTATTTCTTCTATTTTTACATCACTAAAGGGTGTTGACTTATACAGACAACGGGGCAGTTGCAGCATATGTTAATCCTCAGGTGGGCACCAGAAGCAAACTTTCAGCGATGAAACCCCTCATGAATCTAGCTCAGAAACACCTGATGGGTCTAAAAGCTCTGTACCTTCCTGGGGTAGACAACACCATAGCTGACTATTTGAGCAGGAAAACCATTCATCAAGGGGAATGGAGTCTACACCCAGAGGTATTCAAGATGATTACAAGAAGGTTGGGCATACCCCAAATCAACTTCATGGCGAACAGGAAAAATACTCAAGTGAAGGAATTTTACTCTCTAATATCAGACCCTCTTTCAGCAGGTCAAGATGCTCTGCCCCAACCATGGAATTTCAATCTAGGGCATGTGTTCCCTCGTTTACCTATCATACCTCGCCTACTGAAGAAAATTGGCAAAGAAGGAAAACAGATCATTGCCGTAATCCCAATATGGCCAAGACACCCTTGGTATCCTCTCTTACTCAAGATGGCCATAACCCACCTTGGAAACAGACCTACTAGGTCAAGGCCCGGTTCTTCATCCAAATCCATCTCAATGGAATCTGGGGGCTTGGCTTTTGAAACTTTTGAAAGTTTTTTAAACAAAGCCTTTCGAATAAAGTGGTTGAAACTCTTCCTAAATCAAGGAAAAAATCTACATCATCCTACTATTACAGAGTATTGGAAACATTCAAAGAATTGGCATGTTCTAAAGACTTTGACCATCTTAATCCATCCCACATTCAAATTCTGGATTTTTCAAAGTCAGGTTTAGATGAAGGTCTTAGTTTAAGCACTCTTAAAGTCCAATCATCAGCCTTATCTGCCCTTCACAATACATCCTGGACCACACACCCAAGATTTTTCAAAGCAGCAATGAGAATTATTCCTCCTTCAAGAAATTCCTCTCCACCTTGAGATCTTCTACAATTTTTGATCAAACCACCATATGTTCATCTCTCGCAGATTTCTACACAGCATCTTACCTATAAAATGGTATTTTTCATGGCCATTACAACTGCTAAACGCTAGACATGTGCAATTCGTTTCGGTCCGAATGTGAATTCAGACGAATTTCGGGAAATTTGGACATTCGGGTACTTTCGAATGTCCGAATATATGAATTGCAAAATTGTTGAAGTCTCGAAGTTCCAAAGGACAACAATCTTTACTTAGTATTAGTAATTGTGGCTGAAAGACCAACCTTGGTCTTTCAGCCTTTTGGTAGATAGCTCACTAATACCCTGGGAATTAGGGAGTTATCTACTAAGCGGCTGCTTATTTTATGTTATTTTAAGTTATTTCCCTATCCACATTTGTTTGCAGGGTACTTGTCCTACTTTTACCCCCATTTTACTTCTTTTTGCAGCCCTCAAGCCCTTTCCAGGACTTTTTTAAAAGGCATTTTAGTGGCCAAAAGTTTGTGTCCCCATTGACTTCAATGGGGTTCGGTTTCGGGGTTTAGTTCCAGTCAAGTTTGAGCCCGAACTCGAAACTTTGACGAAGTTCGGCCGAACTCGGCGAACCCGAACATCCAGGTGTCAACTCAACTCTACTAAAGAAATTAAGACAAAAAATGCACTTACTTCTTTTTTACCTGAAGCCAAAGGTTTTTACAAATGTAAACGATGTATAGTGTGTAAAAGTACGTATCCCTCTGTGCCTTCTAAAGTAATTCAATTTGTATCCAATAGAACAAAAAAAAACATACAAAATAAATGACCTTATTGGATGTAATTCAAAAAATGTAATCTACCTATTGGAGTGCCCTTGTGGCCTCCAATATGTAGGAATGACTACTTGAAGTCTTAAAATATGTCTAAGTGAACACTGTAGAACTACCAAAAAAGGACATTTTATTAAACATAACAGTGACCCAAAATGTTTAAAATGTATAGGTATGAAAAAGTGTAGAATTCCTTGGAGAGGAGGAAATATTAAAAATATTTTAGGTAAAACAGAAATGGAATGGGTATATAATTTACAAACTCTAACCCCTTGTGGTCTAAATGCAGACTTTGATCTATTTCATTTTTTTATAAATATCAGTAGTTTCATATTTTATATCTATCCATTTTAATATCATAATACTCTCCTTTTATATTATTATTTATTCCTGTTTATTGTTTGCATTTGTGTAAATTATTTCCTGTATTAATATATTCATTATCTCTATCTACACCACTTCCCCAATTGAGCGATAATCTCCTCTTGCCCTCCCCAATATGGCCACTGTCATTAGCTGCTACTTTATCTTCCACCTAATAGGAACCTTGTCAAAATGACCTCCCCAACATGGCCACCACTATTTTCGGTCACTATTTGACCTTCACAAAATGGCTGCCGCAATTTGCCTCTTGCCCTTCACAATATGGCTGACGGCATCCACATCGGCTATGTAATCATTTACTACATATCCCATGTAGCATTGCGACCAATTACACACCCCCGTCACACAAACAACTTCTCAATGCTAATTTCACTTAATGTAACTCTCATTTTGTACAAAATTTATGATATTTAACCTCTTTACTACATTAAAAATACAATTTAATACCTTTTATGTACTTTTATATGTTTAAATGTTTTTAAATATGTCGAATTCTGATTGGATAATGCTAATTTTGGCGCCATTTGTATTCCTATATAAACTCCTAAAGCCAGGATGATTGTTTTTACTCCATTTGATAAAGCCTGTAAAGGTGAAACGCGTTATGGACATTTAATATTGTGTATTTTTTACTTATTAAAGGTTTTTTGGTCAACTTTGTGTGTCAATCTCCTTTGTTATATGCACTTTCCCTGGTAATTTTAAGTTTTATACTTCAAGTAATCCCAAGGTGGGGATAATACCACCAGCGGTGTGTTCATAGAGCAGTCAGCCTGCTCTATCCTTGTAAGTATAATTTTACTTCATTTTATTAGAGATTACTCTATTTTATTAAGAGCACTATCTGTAGCCTTTTTTATTCCTTCCTGAGTGTGTGGATGTGGTGGACATTTGCTGCATATCCTTTAAAGTGGGGATTATACCGCTGTATGCCCATGCTGCTAGAGCTGACTATAGCTCTTCTAAATGTAAGTGTTCCATTGTTATCTTATATTTTTATCTGATTGAATTATACAGTCTGCACTATCACCTGTTCCTGTTTTCTGTCTTTTATATCATCTTGGTGTAAACGTGGTTGACAGTTGCCATTTATCCTTTAAAGCGGGAATTATACCGCTGTACGCCTATACTGCTAGAGCTGGCTATGGCTTTTCCAAATGTGAATGCCCCATCATTACCTTTTCCTTATATAAAAGACTGTACTCAACAAGCTACACTATCACCTATCCCTGTCTTTTGTCTTCCATATCATCATTGGTCAAGCTGAATTGAGGACAGTACATCCTATCAAGCACTGATTTATTCATCTTTGGATTATAAAAACTTTCTTTGTGAGACTTTGCACCAGATCTATTTCTGCTTTTGTGCCAAATAAGTTGTACTATTAGTGTTTACCTGTGGCGCAGCCCTTCCCTTTTCTTTTGTTCTTCTTATTTAATTCAATACCTGGAGAACAAAACTTTTTAGGGAAACGGAAAAACTTTTTATCCTACCATCCAGGTCCAGGAAAAAAGAATTACATCAATCATAGCAGACGCATACCAGAAGAATAACATATCTCCACCAGACAAGATCAGAGCCCACTCTACAAAATCACTATCCACTACTTGGGCAAATTGAGCTGAAGTGCCTCTAGATTATATGTGCAAGGCAACCACTTGGTCTTCTCCAATGACGTTTGTTAGGCACTACAAATTGGACCTAGCATCCTCATCAACTTCCTTTGGAAGAGGGGTTTTGTCTTCTGTTCACAAGTTCAAATAAATCCCGAATTTGGTGTTGCATTCTACTTTGTAAAAGTTGTTGACGTCCCCTTGTTTGTTTTTCTTAAGTTTAGGTATTACCCACAAGTGATCCTGCCATGATTAGCCAGAAATAAGGAAAATTTAAACCATACTTACCGTAATTTTGGCAGCATCATGTTCCCTCCCTAAGTTAGCTTGATAAATAACTAGTGTATGAAGGGAGGGGGGATCCTTTATACACTTGGTCTCATTTGAATTCTAATTCCTGTCCTCTTCTTGTCCTGAGGGTGGAGTTACCCATAAGTGATGCTGCCATAAATAATAGCCAGGAAAAGAAAATTATGGTAAGTATTGTTTAAATTGTCCTTAATCTTTATGTGTAAAATACAAATATGCTAGTCAATAAATCAAGGTGAAAAATGTTGCTATAATGTTAAAGCACTGTCACCATGGGCCACCCTTAGCCTGCTTGATTGGCAGGCAACCTGGCGTACATTCAGTTCTTCTGACGGATCTGCCCCTTTTTCATTGGGTTTTGCCAGTTGTGTGATTCATTTCATGGGTGTTGGAGTGATTTCCCTGGTGTTGGAGTGATTTC
>OW240916.1:68704624-68825502 GCA_933207985.1 Pelobates cultripes | reverse complement strand
AACCGCCAAAATACTCTGACCTGAGTCAAGCTGCAGCAGCAAGTGATGTCATAGACAGGGCCTTTTGAACACCTGCTAATGTTTTTATAAATGTATGGTTTAATGTAACTGTGCAACAACGTTGCAATTAAATGTGCTAGACTACTGGTGGAGGCAAGAACACTTCACACAATTTCCCCAGAAATTGTAGCTTTTCTAGTTTTCACAATATAATCATTTGTTTGCAACTAACGCCGTCCATTGACATTCATTGAAACTTCACTCAACAAAGCTCAAATTTGAAGTGCAATTGCTAAACTGCAACTGTGCCTTCATTGTTAATACTTCAGAGACATACTATGCATCAAAATGTAGGTCTGGGTCTTGTGATTCTCACAATATAAAGCTCTTCACTGTAGGATTTATAGTTTTTAAAATACGACCGTTTGAAGATGGCTACCGCCAAAATATCTGACCTGTGCCAGGCTGCAGCAGCAATTGATGTCATAGACAGGGCCTTTTGAACACCTGCTAATGTTTTTATAAATGTATGGTTTAATGTAACTGTGCAACAACGTTGCAATTAAATGTGCTATATAAAGTATAACAGTTACTCCGCCCACTCCAGTTGTAGACTACTGGTGGAGGCAAGAACACTTCACACAATTTCCCCAGAAATAGAAGTTTAGTTAAGTGTTCTGCATAGCAGCACTAATTTAATGTTATCTCATATATATATTATTATTATTATTATTATAGCAAAATTTGCCACCCTAACTCCCTCCCACAGTTTTACACTACATAGACCAAAATTCTACCAAAACGCAGATTTCGTTCCCGACCGTGGATTGCTATTACTTTGTGGAACGCTTCTCACTTAATGGTTCACGGAATATCGCCAAGCTGGTGGCTAAATTTGTCCCATAGGAATGAATGGCAAAGCTAGAGTGGGCAGCTAGAGGGTAAAAGCTGAAAAATCAGGACATGATTTCTAAACTGCCACCACTCCCTTATTTTCAGGCCCACCTACACAAATCCTATATCAAAACGTTCAGCTATCCCTGCTGCCACTAAACATGTCAACGGCTAAGCCGTAGTCCCGATAGTTTTCACAATATGACCATTTGTTTGCAACCAACGCCGTCCATTGACATTCATTGAAACTTCACTCTGCAAAGCTCAAATTTGAAGTGCAATTTCTAAACTGCGACTGTGCCTTCATTTTTAATACTTCAGAGACATACTATGCATCAAAATGTAGGTCTGGGTCTTGTGATTCTCACAATATAAAGCTCTTCACTGTAGGAGTTATAGTTTTTAAGATACGACCGTTTGAAGATGGCAACCGCCAAAATACTCTGACCTGTGTCAAGCTGCAGCAGCAAGTGATGTCATAGACAGGGCCTTTTGAACACCTGCTAATGTTTTTATAAATGTATGGTTTAATGTAACTGTGCAACAACGTTGCAATTAAATGTGCTATGTAAATGATAACAGTTACTCCGCCCACTCCAGTTGTAGACTACAGGTGGAGGCAAGAACACTTCACACAATTTCCCCAGAAATTGTAACTTTTCTAGTTATTATTATTATTATTATAGCAAAATTTGCCACCCTAACTCCTCCCACAGTTTTTACACTACATAGACCAAAATTACCAAAACGTGCAGATTGTTCCCGATCGGATTGCTATTACTTTGTGGAACGTTTCGCCGAATGGTTCACGGAATATCGTCGTTTTTGTGGCGCAATTTGTCCCATAGGAATGAATGGCAAAGCTAGAGTGGGAGCTGGCAAAAGCTGAAAAATCAGGACATGATTTCTAAACTGCCACCACTCCCTTATTTTCAGGCCCACCTACACAAATCTTATATCAAAACGTTCAGCTATCCCTGCTGCCACTAAACATGTCAACGGCTAAGCCATAGTCCTGATAGTTTTCACAATATGACCATTTGTTTGCAACTAACGCCGTCCATTGACATTCATTGAAACTTCACTCTACAAAGCTCAAATTTGAAGTGCAATTTCTAAACTGCGACTGTGCCTTCATTTTTAATACTTCAGAGACATACTATGCATCAAAATGTAGGTCTGGGTCTTGTGATTCTCACAATATAAAGCTCTTCGCTGTAGGAGTTATAGTTTTTAAAATACGACCGTTTGAAGATGGCAACCGCCAAAATACTCTGACCTGTGTCAGGCTGCAGCAGCAAGTGATGTCATAGACAGGGCCTTTTGAACACCTGCTAATGTTTTTATAAATGTATGGTTTAATGTAACTGTGCAACAACGTTGCAATTAAATGTGCTATGTAAATGATAACAGTTACTCCGCCCACTCCAGTTGTAGACTACTGGTGGAGGCAAGAACACTTCACACAATTTCCCCAGAAATTGTAGATTTTCTAGTTATTCTTATTCTTATTATAGCAAAATTTGCCACCCTAACTCCTCCCACAGTTTTTACACTACATAGACAAAAATTTACCAAAACGTGCAGATTGTTCCCGATCGGATTGCTATTACTTTGTGGAACGTTTCGCCGAATGGTTCACGGAATATCGTCGTTCTTGTGGCGAAATTTGTCCCATAGGAATGAATGGCAAAGCTAGAGTGGGAGCTGGCAAAAGCTGAAAAATCAGGACATGATTTCTAAACTGCCACCACTCCCTTATTTTCAGGCCCACCTACACAAATCTTATATCAAAACGTTCAGCTATCCCTCCTGCCACTACACATGTCAACGGCTAAGTCATAGTCCTGATAGTTTTCACAATATAATCATTTGTTTGCAACTAACGCCGTCCATTGACTTTCATTGAAACATCACTCTGCAAAGCTCAAATGTGAAGTGCAATTTCTAAACTGCGATTGTGCCTTCAATTTTAATACGTCAGAGACATACTATGCATCAAAATGTAGGTCTGGGTCTTGTGATTCTCACAATATAAAGCTCTTCACTGTAGGAGTTATAGTTTTAAGATACGACCGCTAGAAGATGGCAACCGCCAAAATATTCTGACCTGTGTCAAGCTGCAGCAGCAAGTGATGTCATAGACAGGGCCTTTTGAACACCTGCTAATGTTTTTATAAATGTATGGTTTAATGTAACTGTGCAACAACGTTGCAATTAAATGTGCTATGTAAATGATAACAGTTACTCCGCCCACTCCAGTTGTAGACTACAGGTGGAGGCAAGAACACTTCACACAATTTCCCCTGAAATTGTAACTTTTCTAGTTATTATTATTATTATTATAGCAAAATTTGCCACCCTAACTCCTCCCACAGTTTTTACACTACATAGACAAAAATTTACCAAAACGTGCAGATTGTTCCCGATCGGATTGCTATTACTTTGTGGAACGTTTCGCCGAATGGTTCACGGAATATCGTCGTTCTTGTGGCAAAATTTGTCCCATAGGAATGAATGGCAAAGCTAGAGTGGGAGCTGGCAAAAGCTGAAAAATCAGGACATGATTTCTAAACTGCCACCACTCCCTCATTTTCAGGCCCACCTACACATATCTTATATCAAAACGTTCAGCTATCCCTGCTGCCACTAAACATGTCAACGGCTAAGCCATAGTCCTGATAGTTTTCACAATATAATCATTTGTTTGCAACTAACGCCGTCCATTGACTTTCATTGAAACTTGCTTGGTTGTATAGGGAGAGGTATTAGCAGTAGAAAGAGGGAAGTGCTCATGCCATTTTACAGAACACTGGTGAGACCTCACTTGGAGTATTGTACACAGTACTGGAGACCGTATCTTCAGAAGGATATTGATACCTTAGAGAGGGTTCAGAGAAGGGCTACTAAACTGGTTAATGGATTGCGGGATAAAACTTACCAGGAAAGGTTAAAGGATCTTAACATGTATAGCTTGGAGGAAAGACGAGACAGGGGGGATATGATAGAAACATTTAAATATATAAAGGAATCAACACAGTAAAGGAGGAGACTATATTTAAAAGAAGAAAAACTACCACAACAAGAGGACATAGTCTTAAATTAGAGGGACAAAGGTTTAAAAATAATATCAGGAAGTATTACTTTACTGAGAGGGTAGTGGATGCATGGAATAGCCTCCAGCTGAAGTGGTAGAGGTTAACACAGTAAAGGAGTTTAAGCATGCGTGGGATAGGCATAAGGCTATCCTAACTATAAGATAAGGCTAGGGACTAATGAAAGTATTTAGAAAATTGGGCAGACTAGATGGGCCGAATGGTTCTTATCTGCCGTCACATTCTATGTTTCTATGTTTCTATGTTTCTATGTTTCTATGAAACTTCACTCTGCAAAGCTCAAATTTGAAGTGCAATTTCTAAACTGCGACTGTGCCTTCAATTTTAATACTTCAGAGACATGCATCAAAATGTAGGTCTGGGTCTTGTGATTCTCACAATATAAAGCTCTTCGCTGTAGGATTTATAGTTTTTAAAATATAACCGTTTGAAGATGGCAACCACCAAAATACTCTGACCTGTCAAGGCTGCAGCAGCAAGTGATGTCATAGACAGGGCCTTTTGAACACCTGCTAATGTTTTATAAATGTATGGTTTAATGTAACTGTGCAACAACGTTGCAATTGAATGTGCTATATAAATGATAACAGTTACTCCGCCCACTCCAGTTGTAGACTCCTGGTGGAGGCAAGAACACTTCACACAATTTCCCCAGAAATTGTAGCTTTTCTAGTTTAACTTGATCTTATTGTTAACAAGCTTGCCAATCTACCTGGGGATTTCTTATCAGTCCTGCTCAAACGGACACTGAGTTTGAGCAGCTTTAGCACTGATAAGATCCCTGTTTTCTAATCCAGATATATGTAATATTAGGCAGGCTAGACAGCTTTCTAATGTAAGTAGAGGTCTGGCACAATTACAGACGACACCCTTCTTACATCTGATAAAAGAATGCTTACAATCTACAATCTGCATTTGCAGATTAGTGATCTGAGCAATTGTTTGTCATCAGTTTGAGCACCACACCAATAGGGTATTTATTGTCAGTACCCACTATATTTTCACTGTTTATACACTAGCACACTCACTTTATATAGTTGCCAAGGCCAGTAAGGTTTTGTCATGTATAAATAGGGGCATAAATTCTCGGGATGAAAATATAATTTTGCCTCTTTATAAATCGCTGGTAAGACCACACCTTGAATATGCTGTGCAACTTTGGGCACCTGTTCTAAAGAAAGATATCATGGCACTAGAAAAAGTGCAGAGAAGAGCTACAAAATTGATTAAAGGAATGGAGCATTTTAGTTACGAAGAAAGGTTAAAAAATTTAAATCTGTTTAGTTTGGGAAAATGGTGCCTGAGAGGGGATATGATAACATTATACAAATATATTCGGGGTCAGTATAAACCTTTATCTGGAAATCTATTCATAAACAGGGCTATACATAGGACACAAGGTCACACATTTAGGCTGGAAGAAAGGAGATTTCATCTAAGGCAAAGAAAAGGCTTTTTTACAGTAAGAGCAATAAGGATATGGAATTCTCTGCCTGAAGAGGTGGTTTTGTCAGAGTCTATATAGATGTTTAACCCCTTAAGGACCAAACTTCTGGAATGAAAGGGAATCATGACATGTCACACATGTCATGTGTCCTTAAAGGGTTAAACTGCAATTGGATAAATACTTGCAAAAACATAACATACAGGGATATAATTTTACCACATGACAGGAGGCTTTGTATTTTGCATATCTCTCTTTATTTTGCAGTAAAGAAACACATAGAAAAAAAAACAAATCACAGGAGAGCAGGATGTACATAAGGCAATGTGACCTCATCATTTCCTCTTTCTTTACTGCTCCATCAAGCAGACAGATCAGAGTATTACTCTTCTCCATTACTTTATGTTTCTATTGCCTCTTTGAGGTTGTTTCTGTATTATATTTTTTTTTATATACTTTGCTGTATGTTCTTGCTGTGCTTCTGTACTATGTGCAGCTGTGTTTTTTCTATGTCATTTCATAGATATTATGTAGATTTAACGTTATCCTTATTTCATAACCTTTACTTGTGATTAATATCACTTGTAATTTATCAGTTTTATAGGCATTTCATCCTTTGTTTTGATAAGTATTACATGTTGCTGCTGTTGGATCAACAGCAACAACATTTGTGAGGAAGGCTGAACTTGATGGATGCAAGTCTCTTTTCAGCTATGTAACTATGTAACTATGTACTTTATAGGTATTTAATGTCATATGTATTTTATAACATGGATTTAATAGGTGTAAGGTGTAAATTTTTTACTGACTTAATAGGTTTTATGTATAGTTATGGTAGATGTACTTTATACCATATGTATCATGACTTTTCTGGCGATTTTCCTGGCCTTCTATACCTGGGGCATCTGGGGACCCTCTTTCCCCGCTTTCCTCCTTCTCCCCAGGGTCTCATGGGGATTCTGGGTCTGGCTGGAGCTTAACCCCTTCCCTCCCGCAGTTCCCGTCGGCTCCCAGGCATTAACCCTTTCTTCCAGCCTATCTGTTCGACCCCTTCCTCCTACAACCCTCAGGGGACGGCCGGACTCACTGTTCTCGCTCTCTCAGGCTGCCCCATACCGTACAACCGGTAATGTGCTGGATGCTTTCCAACATCCACTACCTTAGTGCAGGGCAGTCTGTGGGGCGACCACGAGATAGCCCGAGCATGACGCGGTGGCCATCTTTGATCCCGCATCTTCCGAGACTCCAGGGACTGCGTTCCCCCTCCTTTACCCTCGGCGGCCATCTTTAATCTCGTGTCTCGTGAGATTATGGGCGGCCGTTTTGCTACTCTTGCCCACCACGATTTCGGCGCTCGAGAGTAACATATACCTGGGCTGTTAGCTAGCCTAGCTGCTCTCCTGGTTCACGATGCTCTGACATGGATGTTGGACCCCAGGGTCCCAAATTCAAATCAAGGCAAAGGTAAGTATTCTAACTGGCATATTATTTACAGATCTGAGTCGTACTCTTGTATAGTGGTTCAAGGTACTAGAGCCTTAAAGGGATATCACCCCCAAAAATCCCTTAAAGGGATAGGTTCCTTAAAGATACCATTCTTGGACCCTTAGAGGGAACTCCTTAAAAGGATACCACCCTGGAACTACTTAAAAGGGATACCAAATCCTTAAAGGGATATCACCCTTGAATTCCTTAAAGGGATAGCACCCTTGGACTCAGACTATCAAGATGGTACTGTATAAGTACATATCAGTGATGGGAGATTTGAAGAGATCAGGGTTCAGAAATCTACAACAAGACTCTATGTCTGGTAATGGATGCTCAAAGGGATGACCCCTATCACTTAAGACTACCTGTCAGAACACCTTAGAGCTAGTGTTAATATCCTACTTGTCACTTTTGTCTCATTACTGTCATATTAGGCACTAAAGGGCTTATTACCCTGTGCCTGCTTGTAGTGCTGCCCCTATTACTGTGCCGCTTTTTGGAGGTAGCCCCGTGGCCACCTCTGTGATCCTGGGTGAGGCCCAGTTATACAAATCCCAATATTGTGGTTTGCCCTGCTGGGACAATTTGACTACACTAAGTGACAGATACAGAACACCCGCCCGGGGTTATTAAACCTTACTGTCATTTATACAGACCCTGCTGGGGTCCACTGGCATTATTTACACTACAACAGATACCCTGCTGGGGTACCCCATATCACACACCCTGCTGGGGTTGTTTTGGTACTTTGAGACAATAAAGTGCACACTACTGCATATCACACAACCTGCTGGGGTTGTTTTGATGCTTTTAGACAATAAATTGCACACTACTACACCGTGCTGGGGTCTGCATGGTGCATTGCACACAATGAAACGGATTGTGCTTTCATCCACTCTGTTTTATTTGGCTGCGACCCACGCTTGATGGGTACATACCCCGTGCACCTGAGCCAATCTATTTGGCTAAAAAGGGGACAGAATCGCAAGCTTCAGCGCAGAATATCCCCCATGGAAGTGCATTAATTATTGGAAGAGCTGTAGGACACTCTCTATCTTGCTGATGGCCAGCACTGATGGGTTCATACCCTGTGCAACCGGGGTGAGCCCCCTACAGCACTACTGCTTCTACTCCTACCCCTCTCAACAGCGAGCTTGAGGATTGAAAACCCAGACTTCGGATCTGGGACCGGCACTTACAGGTTCGGACCCGGTGCTCACGGGGTGAGACCCCTACGATAGGCGAACCACACTAACCGACCGAAGGAAGTCTTACGGCAACAGCCTCTACCTACAGCTGAAGGATTACATCCATTGATAATGAATCATGATACGGTACGGGTTTATGCCCTGTACCTATTCGGCGGCCTGCAGTTAAAGGCCCAGGCACAAAGGCCCAGGCACAAGGCACAAAGTTCCGAAGGGAACTTATTAGACACGCAAGGGTCCCACACAACTCATAGGGGCCAACTGATTTGGATATTACCACTCGTCACAGTATAAGTCAAGGCACAATGGTGATTGTACTCCGTCCGACCGGACCTCCCCTAAGGACTTATGCTTCTTATGCTTACAAGGTCTACAGAAATTCTCGAGCAGGCGAGGATCTTCTCCTGCTACATTCATGATCGACAATTCCTCACGGAGCCATAGGGTACTCACATCTTCTATCCCGGGAGGGTCGGCTACCTGGGGACCTGGACCCGCTTTGGGGGTATCTTGGCAGGTCAGTGGACAATCGCAGGCTGCCGGGGACCTCTTGGGAATCTGGGAACCCAGGGATGCAACGACCCTACCCCTACATTTGGACATTCCCAGCCTGTCTGGTTCGGTCCTGCATCTTGATCCCTTATGAGAGGATGGAGACGGAACTGCAGCCCGTATCACTACCTGAGGAGGCCCAAGGAACTAGGATCCTCTAGGATACTAACTACCTCTCCAGCCTATGAGTTGTGGAGGTCGTTCTCCTTTCACTTTACGGGACTAAACATCCTGCTGACAAACGGTCAGACTTGGTCTTGTATAATTTCCCGTTAGATGGAGTATACGTGGGCGCTCAACGGGGAAGACCTCCCCACAATGCCGAATACTGGGTCTCTCGGCACACTGTAGGACTCTTATTTAGTTCTATACTCTTTTCTCAGCGTTAAAAATGCAAAATACGAAGCCTCCTGTCATGTGGTAAAATTGAAGATTATGTTAGCTTTAGAGTACTAATAATCTGAATTTTAATAATGACAGGAGGTGAGTATATTCCACCCCTGCTTCACTGCCCACCCTTTCTATTTGTTTGCTTTGCAGATATCAGGGGCTACGGTAGGTTTGCCTCTCACACTGGTGCTTATACGATATGTTCGTACTTCCATTAATATGGAATCCTCATTAGAGTTCTCATTACAATTACTCAGTTATCAGATTATAGTTACTATATTCTCCAGTGGGATGTTAGGTGGTACGTTAATTGGAGTTACATGTTCGTGACTATGTCTAAACCTGTCACACATTCTCTTTTCAGTATGATTCGTCTCTGAAGATAATTGGCAGTTCAAGTGAAACTAGTGGAGATTTTATCCTTCGGATTTGTCTCAACCATAAACTCTTTTTCGTTGTCCGTATAGAATTCTTTGGAAGTTTGCTCCTTCGCACATGGGAACTTGGAGTTATTATTAGTTTTATTGTTTGCTATATATTTACTTCTGCTTGTTGTCGCTTTCTGAAAGAGGAAATGATGAGGTCACATTGCCTTATGTACATCCTGCTCTCCTGTGATTTGTTCTTTTTTCTATGTGTTTCTTTACTGCTTGTATGGAGTTAGTAAAGAGAGATATGCAAAATACTCACCTCCTGTCATTATTAAAATTAAGATTATTAGTACACTAAAGCTAGCATAATCTTCAATTTCTAATTAGTGGGGTAATAGCTGCTTGATCCAAGGAGACATCTGACTGCTATTTTGGGGTCAAGAAGGAATTTTTACCTAGTTTGTTGCAAAATTGGAAGCGCTTCAGACTAGGTTTTTTGCCTTCTTTTGGATCAACAGCAATAACCTATGCGAGGAAGGCTGAACTTGATGGATGCAAGTCTCTTTTCAGCTATGTAACTATGTAATTAATATATATATATATATATATATATATATATATATATATATATAGTGACGAAGTGCCCTTCGCCACTTGGTCCTGGAGAGGCCTACTTGCCAGCCTCCTCCCCTGTGACTATGACTCTTTCATGTATCTGGCTTTAAAGCCCCTAGTCTACCTTCAGACAGACTATTTATGTAGGCTGCTTTATTTATCTTATGTTTTAGTCACCCTGTACCCATTATAGGTGCAGGGTGTGTGTAATGTAATTGTTTATAGTGTGTGTGTGTGTACTGTGTAATGTATTGCCTGCTCTCTTGTATTGCTGAGGTTTGCTACCAACTAGGTGGGTTTGGCTATGGAGCTGGTCTAGTGCCCTCTGTTGGTAGCAACAGCAATATGCACTACCTGAATTGCAAGACTGGTTCATTTGCATATTCGGGTAGATTTGCATATTGCTAATTCTGCAGGCAGGTGAGATATTTACTGTTAAATATTGTCTCCCCCCACCCCTTTAAGAATGTGCCATTGTGTTGTGACAGGTCACTGTGTGTTGTTTGATATGTTTTGACTGTTTGTGATTTTATTGAGGTTTCACAACAATGTTATTGTGGTGACCCTATTGGCTGGTCCCAAGGGAAATAAAGGTTTTGACAGTTCTTCTTGATCCCTCGAAACATAGCCTTGTCTTGTTATTGGAGGGAGCTGTTATAATCACATTGGGGATTGCTATGTTCTGCATGTTCTCCTGAGCTTGAGTCACTTAGCTCTTTCAAGAGCTTGTTCCTGACACGCTCTCCTTGGAGGAGGGGTCTTCACCACACAGTCCTGGATGCTGGAGGTTCATACAGGGTGGAAGGAAGAGTTCTTTCCCACACAGTCCTGGAGGACAGAAGCTGATCCAGGGTGGAAGGAAGACGGCGAGACTCCAGTCAAGATACGGCGGTTGCGGAGTCTGCGGTGGTTGTGGTGTCTGCTGCAGCGCTTGGAGTCCTCAGGAAGCGCTAGGAGCATCCATCAACGGAGGGTACTCGGTCGGAGTACAAGGAGCTCCGTTACATTGGTGGCAGCGGTGGGATGGCGTCCTAGTGCGAGGAGAAGCAGCTCGGAGACACTGGTATTGTATGAGAGGTTATTGAGGGCAACGCTAGCCACTGTGCAGCGTCCCTAACTACAGCAGCATGGAGCAGGGATGGATAGAGCCCTGCGAAGAGCACCTCAACATGATACGTCGCTACGAGGACGACGCTTACATTGAGGAGGTAAAGAGGCGGTTGGTCTGCTATGGCCCAGACCTTTCGAACGAGGTGGTCCACCAAGTAATGCGCCAGTTGAGTGCTGAGAACAGTGCGGCAATGGCCTTTGAGCGACAACTGTGGAGGTTGAGGATATGGACACCTAGTCTCCAGCGGCAGTGCAAGTTACAGGGAGCCGAAGGTGTCGTCCTTCCTCCCCAGCGGCAGTGCAAGTTAAAGGGAGCAGAAGGTGTCGTCCTAACTCCCCAGCGGCAGTGCAAGTTACAGGGAGCCGAAGGTGTCGTCCTAACTCCCCAGCGGCAGTGCAAGTTAAAGGGAGCAGAAGGTGTCGTCCTTCCCCCCCAGCAGCAGTGTGTCCTACAGGGAGCAGGGACAGTTGGTCTCTCTCCCTAGCGGCAGTGCAAGTTACAGGGAGCTGAAGGTGTCGTCCTTCCTCCCCAGCGGCAGTGCAAGTTAGCGGCAGTGCAAGTTACAGGGAGCCGAAGGTGTCGTCCTTCCTCCCCAGCAGCAATGTGTCCTACAGGGAGCAGAGACAGTTGGTCTCTCTCTCCAGCAGCAGGACAATGTTATGGGAGTGGAGACAGGCGGTCTCCCTCTCCAGCGGCAGCCTGTGTTTCAGGGAGAGGAGCACAGCACCCTATCTCCCCAGCGGCAGCTTACCCTACCAAGGGGAGACACCAATCTCCCAGATGGCGCAGAGGGGACCGTGGTCTCTGTGCCCGACCTACAGGGATGCTGGACAGCCTGTCCAGATCCCCAACTACCCTCACAGGGACAACAGGAGGAGGGGGTAAGTACGAATTCCCCTCCCCAGCTAACTCCTAACTTGGCCCCAGGGTTAACAGGGGAGATGTTAACCCCCACTGACCCCCACGTTCCCCTGGCTACTGAGCCGGACTATGTCCCAAGCCCCCCAGTGGAAGAGCTGGCAGCTGGGCAGAGTGCAGTCGGCCTCTGCCCTCCCTTTGTCCCTTGTCCAGAGCCTGATGTCCTGCAGGCTATACCAGCAGAAGAGCTGGCATCAGGGCAGACTGCCGCTGGCCTCTGCCCTACCGATCCCCTTGTCACAGGACTGGCCTGCACCCCCCTCCTCCCAGCAGAAGCGCTGGCATCAGGGCAGAGCGCTGCTGGCCTCTGCCCCTCAAGTCCCCACAGCGTGTTGCCCCATCACCCCAGAGGAATACCCAGGTGCAGTCACTGTTTGCTGTGGGTGGGCTGTTCTAATAACTGTTTGTTGTGGGTGGGCTACTCTGGCACTTGCTTATGGTCGGTGGGTGACTCGACTAACTTAGGCACTGACCGACAGAAAGTCAGGTGCCTGGTTAGTCTTCCCCCCGAAGGGGAGATATGTGACGAAGTGCCCTTCGCCACTTGGTCCTGGAGAGGCCTACTTGCCAGCCTCCTCCCCTGTGACTATGACTCTTTCATGTATCTGGCTTTAAAGCCCCTAGTCTACCTTCAGACAGACTATTTATGTAGGCTGCTTTATTTATCTTATGTTTTAGTCACCCTGTACCCATTATAGGTGCAGGGTGTGTGTAATGTAATTGTTTATAGTGTGTGTGTGTGTACTGTGTAATGTATTGCCTGCTCTCTTGTATTGCTGAGGTTTGCTACCAACTAGGTGGGTTTGGCTATGGAGCTGGTCTAGTGCCCTCTGTTGGTAGCAACAGCAATATGCACTACCTGAATTGCAAGACTGGTTCATTTGCATATTGCTAATTCTGCAGGCAGGTGAGATATTTACTGTTAAATATTATCTCCCCCCACCCCTTTAAGAATGTGCCATTGTGTTGTGATAGGTCACTGTGTGTTGTTTGATATGTTTTGACTGTTTGTGATTTTATTGAGGTTTCACAACAATGTTATTGTGGTGACCCTATTGGCTGGTCCCAAGGGAAATAAAGGTTTTGACAGTTCTTCTTGATCCCTCTAAACGTAGCCTTGTCTCGTTATTGGAGGGAGCTGTTATAATCACACTGGGGATTGCTATGCTCTGCATGCTCCCCTGAGCTTGAGTCACTTAGCTCTTTTAAGAGCTTGTTCCTGACACGCTCTCCTTGGAGGAGGGGTCTTCACCACACAGTCCTGGATGCTGGAGGTTCATACAGGGTGGAAGGAAGAGTTCTTTCCCACACAGTCCTGGAGGACAGAAGCTGATCCAGGGTGGAAGGAAGACGGCGAGACTCCAGTCCAGATACGGCGGTTGCGGAGTCTGCGGTGGTTGTGGTGTCTGCTGCAGCACTTGGAGTCCTCAGGAAGCGCTAGGAGCATCCGTCAACGGAGGGTACTCGGTCGGAGTACAAGGAGCTCCGTTACATATATATATATATTATTTTTTTCAATCTAGCATTTTGTCTGGCAACTACCAGTCTGATACTGCTGACATTCAGTCAGATAGTCAGCTATGAATTTTCTAATTCTATTTTAGGCTGTCGAGGTACACCCTCTTCTTGCCTTTCTATTTCTATTTGGGGTTACCCCTGCTTCTTCAATGTACCTAGGAGTTGGCTCTACCTCTGTTCTCTTTCCTGTGACCTTAAAATGGCACATAGAATTCCAGAGTGTCTTTTCTCAAAGTAACAGTATACCACATCTATTTCCAAACCCCCTCCCCTTGAGCATACAATGTTACCTAACAACGCAAAAGCTATAAAAATGTGTGATAATGGCTTAATATACTTTATTCTATGACTTAATCTTCCAGTCTCTCAGGAGAGCATAATACCCTTCTAGTTTGTGATGTTTTTTGCCCAGCTTCCGCAGAATTTATAAGGACCAGATCTCATTGGTCTTTATCTGAACATGGCACTTTAGTCTTTGAGTCTAAGTTGTATGTGATTGTTGACTCTGCTTCGCTTTCAGTTACAAATAACTGTGGCTCTGAATAGTCATGTTCATATGTACTTTCCATCCCGAGATGATGCCGCTTTCTTCTGTACTTTCTGCCATCCAATGTTTCAATTACTTATTATCTTGGCTCAGGACCAACAGATCATATTTTTGCAGGCTACCAATCTACTGATGACTCCATATGCACTGCATCGCCTTTTTGGAAGCCTGGTAATGACTTAATACACTTTCTGTCTGTGCTGTGTTTCTCTCAATCTCTGCTGTGCATTCTCTGTGGTCTTGGGCTTTAATGCAGCAACCACAACAGTTTTCTTGGTTCTTAGTGCCAAAAAAAAAGAAGAAAGTGGATTAGCTCTGGTAACTGAATGAAGATAAAAAAAAATAGCAGCTCACCTGAAAATAGCTCCCCCCAACCCTTAAAAAACATACCAATGTACAATGCAATAACAGAAAACAGGTAATGCTGAAGATAGTGATTATGGTAAACACATACTATTGTAATCCCTTTTTTTTCTCTGCTTCATATTTATATATTTAGATTTCAACAAGAAGCGTTGCCTGATTTCCCTGTCAAGAAAGTACTAATTTTTTGGACTTAGTGTCATCATTGGTACTTGTTATTGCTCTGAATTTTTGTTCATTTTACTACTGTTATTTCTTTATAAATATTTTGCTTTTCATTAAACTGTGTTTTAACCATAACTTGATTTTAGGTGTCTGATCCATTAGAAGTTGCTTCTCTCCTCCCCTCCTTTCCCCTGTAGCGTGGCCGAGCTCCTCTCCGCGGTGCCCGGCCAGAGTGATAGGAAGGTGCACACTGAGTGTGCACTTCCTGTCAGTCCGGCCGGGTACAGGAAACAGAAACTCCTGTTCCGCGCGGAGTTTCAGTTTCCTGTACCTGGCCGGACTGATAGGAAGTGCACACTGAGTGTGCACCTTCCTATCACTCCGGCCGGGGACCGAAGAGGAGCTCGGACACGCTACAGGGAAGGGGAGGTGAGAGGAGGGGTAAGAGGAAGGAGGGGGGGTTAGAAGAGGGGGAGGGGAAGTAAGAAGAGGGGGAGAAGGGACAGCTCTATAGGACAGGGGGCAAGACAGGGAGCTCTTTCACACTACGCGCACACACACACACAATGCATCCCTATACATACACAGGAACACACAATGCATCCCTACACACACAGAAACACAACATGCTTCCCTTATACACAGAGAAACACACAATGCATCTATTACACACACACACACACACACACACAATGCAACCCTTACACACAAAGACAATGCATCCTTTGCACACATACACAGAAAATGTGAGTTTAAAATATTTCCACTCTTTATATCACCTCTCAAATTTGTTAAATATACTGCACTATTATTATTTTTTTCTTTGTGTTCTCTTTTTTTTTTTGAGGATAAATTATCTACATCAATCAAGAGATATAAAGTGTATGTATATACAGTTAATATAAGGCGCAATATATACAGATTGCCAGATGGAGACTGTGTTCCATTATATGCCTATAACCACAGAGATCTGAGCATGTAAGAGATACCTAAGCAGACACTGACTCAATTGCCACCAAGAACAACTGGTATATGTTATAACTGTCATGATCAATGACTGATCACTGGCAAATATATCCGAGGCGTCATACATATGTTAATGTAGCCACCAGCCCATCTACACACTCCCACAGTGCCAGGATATCAAAGACCATGCACAATTCCTACCTGCTGAGCTGTCACACTTCTGCAGCACAGTGCTAACAAACATCCTAACACACGATCAACTATTTTCATATCCAGAGGAATGGTTTAAATCTGCCCACCTTGCTTGCTTTCCTATGTAAATTGACATTTCAAAATAGGACCTCTACCCCTTTTGCCAGCATTCCTGTGACATACCTCCAAGCTTTGGTAGGCCAGGAATAGGGAAACTGGAGGGAGGTGGGCAATATGGAGGGTGGTGGGGGTCTGTTCACGTTACTAGCTGGTCAGCCTGATGTAAATACGCATTAGGCTTCTTGCCAGACCATTCAGGGCATCCCTGCAAGGTTCTAGTGCTCTGAACACAGTACAAGTGCATCTAATGATTGTTGGAGACAGTTCCCTGGTGTCCCCTACAGTGGGAATTAAGTTAGGACAGCAAGACATGACCCACAAATTATGACTGTTCCACCAAAATCAGGACTGTTGGGGAGCATGGCATGAGTTAAACTGAAACTATGGCACCCACAACTCAGACACCACTCCCCGTATTGTTTTTTTTTTTAAATTTTTTATTTTGCAATGACAGACATTACGGCATGTGAGCAGTACAAGGGCTTGTACAAAAGCCAAATTTTGTGATTTACAGCAGTTTCACAATGATACAGGAAAAAAGAGAATGATTTGTTAAGTGACGGTTCAATTGCTCAGAGGCCTTCTTTGCGGCCGCATTCTGTCAAGGTTTTTACATTTTTATACAAACCAATTTTAAAATTAACATTAAGAAGGAAGGAAATGAGAAGTATGGTGGAGATACTCCATCGTAGCTGTTTTCGGTCCAGCGACTTTTTTCGCTATTTGTGTCCTTCGAGTAGGCAGGGTAGGGCATTTGGTTTTGCATTTGGGAAGTTTTCGTTGGGGAGGGTTGGCGGTTTGTGGTTGTTTTCTATGGGACTGTGTTTCGGTAACTTTCTGTGTGTGTTTTTATTTTCGTGGTTGGTTATGTATTATGGTTAGCTTTGTACTGATTTGCAGAAGGTGGGGGGGGGGGGTTCTGCAGGGGCTGTGGGGCCCTGGAGTAGTGCTGTGAGTGTGTGTGCAGGTGGTATGTAATGTAGGCTTCTGTAGGTTTGTTGTTGTACCCTTGAGGAGTGTCGAGTGCCTCTCCTGGTTGTGATTTTGGTTGTTGGGCCATGAGCTGTGTTTAGTTTTCAGTTTGTCCCCTCGTCTTTGATAGGGACGTTATGAGCTACTGTTTTGAATGGTGGGGGTTTCTCCTGGCCCGTGCTCCTGGCATTCCTCTGGTTGCCCCTGTCTAGTTGGGACGGGTGGTAACCCGTTCATATGGTGCTCCTGGTGATAACACCTAGTCTGTTGTCAAGCTGTCATTACTGAGGGGGGTGGGGGTTGGTTGAGTGTGCGGCCCTAGTCTAAGTGCGGGACCATTGAGGTTTGTTCCTCTCAAGTGGTAGTTTGGTGGTTTAGGGGTCAAAAAGGGAGTTTTTAAGTTTTCATGTTCACTATGTGTGGTGTTGGGGGGACTTAGCTGTGGTTTGGGGGAGTGGAGGAAGGGAAAGTGGGGCTGTGTTTTTGGTTTGGGGTTTTCGGAAGGGGGAAGGAGGGGGTGGGGGTGGCGCATGGCGGTTTTCCTCCGGGTCCGTGGTTTTTAGACAATGTTGGAGGGTTCAGTGAGCCAGAGATCCCATATTTTATTGCAATGTGTCGTAGTGTCGTGGAGTGCTGACATGCTATCCATTGTCCTAGCTTTGTTAATTTTTTTCTTTATGTCTGTTATGGTCGGAACCGTGGCTGTGCCCCAGTGGGTGGCAATGGCTCTTCTGGTGGCTAAGGCTAGCTTGGCCAATAGTTTGTTATGGGCTCAGGGCGTATCACACTCCCCGTATTGTTAATGGAGAAATTTCACTTGTAAATTTGCAAGATAAATTTCATCCATATTTGGGCATCAGTGACAACCTGAACCCATCAGGTATTTCCTGCATTTTAGGGGTCAATTAAGCTGATAGGATGTGTCTGAAACATGGACATTGTATAGAATATTACATTTGTTCAACTACATCCTTCAACTATCACCTATGATATCTGATTGAATAAGAGAATAAGTCTGCTAGAGCATTTTTTCCATGCAATAATCTCTTGAAACAGAGTGGACCAGAAAGGATATGTGTGAACTTCTAATGGTTTGTTTTATAACAAGACAACTTAATATGTTGTTCTATTTGTATAAGCTTTATAGGAGGAGATTTATGTTGCATTATGATATGTACTAAATATATATTTTAGCTAAAGAGAGATTGACAGAAATCTGTGAGTGATTCGGCATCTATTGGTACACTTATACTAAGTACTAATAAATAAAGCACTAATAATAATAATTAAAAGCCTATAATACATTAGGACAGTTTTTTCAGAATCAAAACCTTTTTTGGGGGGTTTGTGGAAGATAATTTCGTGAATGCTATCTCATAAAAGTAGAAGATTTCTGTGACATTCTATATATTATGCAGGAAAAGGCATCAGGCTGCCATTAGGTTGACACTAAGGTTCTTATTGGGAAGAACTGGTCATAATGGACATCATATGTTACTGAAACTCAAAGAAGTCTAACACATCGCTGAGAGAAAAAAGTAAAGAAAGAAAGGACTAGGGGACCAAGAACTGGGCTTTGAGGAGTCCCAAGAGAAAGTTTAGAGAGAGATGAGAGCCCCAGAGTCGCAAACTGTTTAAAAGATAAGATATTAACCACTGAGAGCAATGTCATTAGAAGAAGTGGAATCAGAAGTCCAGGAAAACTGGTTGGCAGGAGAACTGCTGGAGGGATATAAACTTTTGTTTTAGCTGGATGTTGTAAAATGCAACTGAAAGCTTTGATTCTTATCACACTGTTATCGAGCAGATGACCCCACATTGTGAAACCAATCACATACACAGAAAGTTATATACAATATTGCAGTTTTGCATATCAATTTCTTACATTTAATATTCAATACAGATTCTTCAGGCATAGAATTACAAGGTCTCTTTTCCAATGACTCATTCTGCCTATAAAACAAGAGATTGTAAAAATGTAACTAAATATTATTGTTTCTACTGATGATTTATCTTGCACAATATAATATTCTATAAACCACATTAGATTTGACCAACTATTCATTTAATCATTGTATAAGAATTGAAAAATGTAATTCTTATCTTGAAGGGCTTATTAAAAAATTAAAACTTCACATCTGGATTACAGTAGGTGGAAAACATAAAATATTAAAGAGCATTTTGTGATCATGTGCACAGGTACTGTGCAAGAGGGCAGATCTACAAGTGCATGGCAGATCATGGAAAATCCAAAATCAGAGTATGAAGACAGACCCAAATATCATGGCCGGCAGCTAGTATGCATAAACGATAGTCCAAAATAGAGATACAAAACCAGAGTTGGTAGAATGCTTCCAGTACAAAATAGCTTCCACCAAATCACCCGTGGAATAAAAAGTTAAACTTAACTTTGGATACTTGCTTCCCTTCAGTTACCTCCCAAAATGGTAACTATATAAAAAGTATAATATGGTACATATGGAATAGGGATCCAGCTTGTATCACTAAAACATAGATAAAAATACAACATAGCGTAATACTGTTGTGGTCTTATTAATTGCCCAATGGCTCAAGGTTACACTCACAGATTTGTTGTATATAGTAAGTCTTCAGGTTGCCACCCCTATAGGTAGGGGGGTAGGTCCTGTTCGTTTGTAGTAACGCCAAGTAGAAAACAATGGATTTATTGGCATATAGTAAAATTAAATTAAAATATGGTTCTATGCGTTTCGTTCCCCTTAGGAAACTTCTTCAGGAACCAAAATTTAAAAAACATACAGTTTATACACTCCAAATACTAACAAGTGTATCCATAAGCCTATTGCTTCCCTCCCTTCCCTTCCCTTCCCTTAAATACAATAAGTGCTGGAAGTCCATTGGCCTGTGGCTGCTCACTGTAAAAAAAAAAAAAAAAAACTATGTAAAAGTAAAATAAGGGGGGAGACCTAATAAGGGGGTAGACCTAATGCCCCCTAATGGGTGGGGGCCATAATGATAATGAGGGGGGACACCTACTGCCCCCCCTGGCCCCCACCCCTGGGCGGCGGGTGGGGGCCATAATGAGAATGGGGGGGACCTACTGCCCCCCCGGCCCCCACCCCTGGGCGGCGGGTGGGGGCCATAGTGAGAATTGGGGGGGGACCTACTGCCCCCCCGGCCCCCACCCCTGGGCGTCGGATGGGGGCCATAGTGAGAATAAGGGGGGGACCTACTGCCCCCCGGCCCCCACCCCTGGGCGGTGGGTGGGGCCATAATGAGAATGAGGGGGGGACATACTGTCCACCCCCCTCTCCGGCCCCCACCCCTGGGCGGCGGATGGGAGCCATAAAGATAATGAGGGGGGGGGAACCTACTGTCCTCCCCTCTGCCCCCACCCCTGGGCGGTGGGTGGGGGCCAAATGATAATGAGGGGGGGACCTACTGTCCTCCTCCCCCCCCCGATCCCCACCCCTGGGCGGCGGGTGGGGGCCCTAAGTCAATTCCCCCCCCCACCAAGGTGACTAGGGGTCCCCAAGCCCCTAGTCACCCACCCCCCCACCCAAATAAAAAGTCCCTACCTACCTACCTTAACCTAAAAAATAGTGAGGGGGGAATAAAATAACTAACCTGTAAAATAAAATTAAACTTACCATTCGACGTCTTCTTTTTTCTCAAATCTTCATTTTTCAGCCCCAAAAAAGGCCAAATAAAAAAACATCATAACCGTCAAATTGAAAATAAAATAAAAATCCCGAGCGCAAAAAAAAACCCGCCGTAAAAGAAAAAACCCGAGCGCATAAAAATAATCCATCTTCACCCATGGAGGGCTCCGTGCAGACTGAGCCATCCAATCACAGTGCTCTGTGTCATTTTACACAGCGTGGGAAAGTTCTTTTGAATTTTCCCACGCTGTGTAAAATGACACAGAGCACTGTGATTGGATGGATTTCAAGCCAGGTAGGTCCCCCCCCTCATTATCATTTGGCCCCCACCCGCCGCCCAGGGGTGGGGGGGGGAAGACAGTAGGTTCCTCCCTCTCATTATCATTATGACCCCCACCCACCGCGCAGGGGTGGGGGGGGACATTAGGTCTCCCCCCTTATTTTACTTTAGGGACCCACCCGTCGTTTAGGGGTGGGGGCCAATAGTTTTTTGGGGTTTTTTTTACAGCAGCCACAGGCGGTATAGCGAGTAGGGGCATATTATTTACTAATACTAAGTAACCTTTACTTAGTATTAGTAAAGTTGGCTGAAAGACCAATTTAGGTCTTTCAGCCTTTTAGAAGATAGCTCTCTGATACCGTGGGAATTAGGGAGTTATCTACTAAGCGGCTGTAAGATGCAGCCACAGCAAGAACAGGATCGGAGTTTCATTCATTCGAATGAAATAGCGATCCGAAGAAACTGCTGAATTGCGTTCTAAAAGAAACAAACATACTGTTCTAATTCAGTTAGAACGCAATTCGGCAGTTTCGTGTAAAGTGACAGGAAGCATTGAGGGAACACAGAGGAAAGGTAAGGATCATGGGAAATTTGCTCTGACCAGCGGAAATGAAGCACACTTTGCTCCTCCGCTGGTCAGAGCTGGTCAAGCGGAGGAATCCTCCATAAGGCAAAGAGTCCCTACTTTGTCTTATGATTTTAAAGAAAACTAAAGAAGACAGGAAGAAAAGAAGAACAGATCCTGAGAGAGGGGGAGAAGAGGAAGAGATTGAGGAAAGGTAAGTTCGGCATGACAGTGCAGCTTTAACTATCGGCTTCTCAGATATCTGACACTCCCTGGTTCACAGACCAATGACACGCCCCCTTCTCTGACACAGGCTTCCTCACACTACTTAGAGGGACCACGTCTGATTCAAGGTGCTTGATTATTTTGAAAGCTTCCTGCTAGGTCAGACTGGCTACAATCAAGCTCTCACATTCTACTGACTACGTGCACCGAACCTGGACTGTTGTAACCGCTGATCTCCACTCTCCTTCCAATTGACTCGGACTGCCTTAGGATTCACTCTGCTTATCAAGCTGTCTTCATATTGCATTCCTTAAAGCTACATGAACTTTGCTTATCAAACTATCTTCATATTGTAATCCTTAAAGTTACAGTAACTGTTCTCAGCAATCTACCTACAAGTAAAATTCCTTAATAAAGAATTGTTCTATTTAAATCCTAATAAATTGTTCTGATAATCCTTTAATGTTTCTCCTAATTATTTCTGCAGTTGAGTTCCACTCCAAATCCATAGGAATTATTACAGCAAAATAATGCATCTTGGACGTAAAAACCCAAAGACAGAATACAGAATATTTGATAGAGTCTTAACCTCAACATCTGAGGAAAGGGATTTAGGGGTGATTATTTCTGATGGCTTAAAGGTAGGCAGACAATGTAATAAAAGCAGTAGGAAATGCTAGCAGAATGCTTGGTTGTATAGGGAGAGGTATTAGCAGTAGAAAGAGGGAAGTGCTCATGCCATTGTATAGAACACTGGTGAGACCTCACTTGGAGTATTGTAATTTAAATACATAAAGGGAATCAACACAGTAAAGGAGGAGACCATATTTAAAAGAAAAACTACCACAACAAGAGGACATAGTCTTAAATTGGAGGGGAAAGATGTAAAAATAATATCAGGATGTATTACTTTACTGAGAGGGTAGTGGATGCATGGAATAGCCTTCCAGCTGAAGTAATAGAGGTTAACACAGTAAAGGAGTTTAAGCATGCGTGGGACAGACATAAGGTTATCCTAACTATAAGATAAGGCCAGGGACTAATGAAAGTATTTAGAAAATTGGGCAGACTAGATGTGCCAAATGGTTCCTATCAGCCGTCACATTCTATGTTTCTATGTTTCTGTGTTTGTAAAACAGAAAAACAAACTGACAGATGTCAACTGCATAGGTAGTGAAACTAAGTTGAAATGATGAGGACCTGAGTTCAAATCCAGTCAGATCTTCCAAAGGGATGACCATGAATGGCAGCTTGCAGAAATGGGGGCAAACCCAAAGTTATATTGTTGCCTCATAAGGGAGAAGTATATATAGAAAACAAATTCCACCCTGTGTACAACCATTCTTGGTATCACCCAACCATCAGGCCCCAAACCCAGGCCATTTAACTCATATATGTAAACAGAGAGAGTATAGTTGCTTGAGTGTTTAAGCAAATAAAGAAAATGGAGTTGCAGTGTTATACAGAAAAGAAGAGATACAGAGAGGAAGCTGAGGAGCAGGGAATCAGAGAGTGTGGGCTTGGAGCGGAAGGAAAACAGGGGAAAAAGTAGATGAGGAGAAGTGAGAATGGAATGAAGATGAGTGTAATAAAAAGAGAAGTAACAGTGAGTAAAATAATAATAAAGAATAATGAAAAAAATTTGGGTGGTGTGAGAAAGTAAAGAATGATGTGATTAGCAAACTGTCAGAATAAACTAATGCTCAACACACAGAACTTGAGTAAAAAATAAAGCATTGCCGGATTTAACGTATAAAAGGAAAAAGACAGCCTGTGGACAAGAACACATCACAGAAACTATTAACAAGCCAAAGGTTGAGGAATATAGAAGTCAGAATAGTCATGAGCCAAGCCAAAGTTCAAATAATACAGAGATCGGATAGTCAGTAGGAAAGCCAAGGTCAAAATACACAAGAATCAATACCAGAAACGTGCTCTCGGATAACCTGAATGGAAACCACGACATGGCACAGAGAAATGGACAAAAAAGGTTTAAATAGCCTAAGGTGCTCCCTGATTGGCTGCAGGGAAACATGTGATAGTGATCATCCACATGTTCCAAATTGTATGGCACTATAAGGGTTAATAACAAAACCCTTAAAAGGTTCTAACTTGCAGCGGCCGGCGTCTCTAATGATTACAGACCCGGCCGCTGTGTGAGGGGGAGGAGTTCCTGTCAGAGGCTGGAGGCATCTCAGGAGGAGGTAAGTGATAGGCGGCATTCCCATTACCACGTGGGAATGCAGCCACAACGGTCCCAGTCTGCTCCCGTGCATGAGCGGACCCGGTAGGTAAGTTTTCAACAGAATTCCCCTGAATGTGTGGGAATGCCGCCGAAATGATGCGCGACCGCCGGGACCCATACCGCTCTCTGGCAGGAGCAGATACGGTAGGCGACGTGACAGAAACTTGCCATCACACAGACGTTAAATCATGCCAGAACCCTGTCCTCCACATCACAAGGATCCAGCCTCTGAAAAGGAGAGAAACACCAACCAGTAAAGCCATTTGTGTGCATGACATTCCCTAGATAGTAGTTAGATCCTTGCACTGCCTGATGTGTTCAACCTTCTGACCCAAGTGTGTCAAGGATGGAGGACACGATGTACGTCAATAGAGTAAATAAACAGTGTTTGTTCCAATAACTAATTGGAGTATCTCCAAATGTTTGTAGGAACTGAAAGACTCAGATGCTGGCCAGATCATCCACCACTCTTTCAAGCACGTGAAAAGTCGCTTTCCATCTCTGAAACAACCCTACCATATATGTAACAGGTTCCCAACCTCCTCCCCACAGCACATGAGGGACCCTGGGGTCTTGTACCACCTGTAAACGAGCTGGAGAATCCTCAAGGCGTAAGCCGCCAAAAATGTTTTCAAAATTAGGCTCTGCATGTCTTTGGGAGTACCAGTTAAGAGTAAGGAACTTGGGGAGGTTTATGATAACAAATTAGCCTGTGATTTTCCAGGGACACCAGGGAACAAGTTAATGTCACTTCTGTTCACATTGGATGTCTGTCATTAGCACACACAGCAGGCTTGCAACAGAAGTCCAATGATGTCATGGCCACCCCCTCCATGCCGCCAAGGCCTCCACTAGGCTCGCCCTCCCTGAAATCCTTACTCCATGCAGCAAAAAGTGGAGGAGAATCAGGCTGCCAGGAAAACCTATATGCAGCAAAGGATTACAGGTAAGTTATAGTTTTGTTGTCGTTCTTTTTATAGTTAACGGCAGAGGACCAGGATAGATAAGGTTATACTAGCCAAAAACAGTAGTTTATTAAAACGCTGTGTTTTGTTTTGAGTAAATCTTTCTTCACAACACTGCTTGTGCTGCAATACAACATTATTCTAGCTTTTACAACCTTAGTATTATATTAATTAATGGCACAGAATGAGTCTAAAACCAGATGTAGACTCTGCAATTGCGGGTTTTTTTCAGTCCAAGTTGGAATTTGCATGCCCCTCTGCGTAAAGTGCAAATAAAAGGGACACACCTGCCCTGGGTTACTGCTGACCTCATTCAAAAGTACCAGTTCACTGTGGTCAAAGTTTCAAGCGTACTGGCTCCATGAACGATCACTGTACCTACAGACAATGGCGAAATGCATGCACAAAACAAACAAAAATGGCAAAGGCCCAATATTTTTGTGAAAATTTGTACAACTTATCAAACCCAAGAAACTTTTGGAAAATCATAAATAGCATACAAACCCCGGAATCCACTCCCAACCCTCCACTGTCAAAATAGACAACCAAACACTACAACACCCCCTAGATGTAGCAAATGCCTTTAATAATTATTTTGTTGGATGTGCTAGAACCCTGGTTGCTAAGATAACAAACAACATTCATTTTCAGACCACAAAGAAAGATCAGGCCCTGACAAATCTTCAAAATCCTCATATAGAGAAATTACATTTTAGATCTGGGCCTGTTAGTGTCACAGCTCCCGGCTCGCGGCTGCACAAGGTTGCACCTAATTGGTGCAACTGCGCTGTCAAGCTGAGCTTACCTGCTCAACAGCAAGCCGGGAGCCATCCCGCTGAGGCATCCATCCCCTTGGCGGCAAAACAAAATGGTGCCAACCACGCGGTCATGGCCATTTATAGCCCTGCACCCCAGGGTCACGTGAACGTGCGTGTGACATCAGGACGTCGATGTACACCCACGTTCTGGGGTCAGAGGTCACACTCTGACCAATCACAGCAAAAGGAGGGATAGTTAAATCCCTGAAGTTCCCTTTCGTGGTTTCCGTTCCTGGTTCCCGAGAGCGCATTTTCTTGTCCTGTTTTTGATATTCCCGGTATTCTGACCTTGGCTATTCCTGACTATTCTGATTTCTGGTTTCCCTGACTTGGCTTGTTAAACAATATTGTGTATTTCTGGCTTCCTGTCTATGTAGACGTTACATAGTTCTGCGTGTTGGACCACACTAGCTGCCATGACAGTTAGTGTCGTTAATAAACATCTTAATAATTTAAAAATGAAAAACCAGTGTGGACCAGATCAAATACTAGCAATGTTGCTGAAGCTCAGTGTGCCGGAAATTGTTAAACCTGTCAATACCCTTATCAATGAATCTCTGATGTCAGGATACATACCCAAACTTTGGAAGACTGCAAAAGTTGTAACTATCCATAAAATTGGTGATAATACTTTGGTATCTAACTATCGCCCGATATCATTGCTCCCAGTATTGTTGGAAATCCCGGAAAAATCCGTCCACACGCAACTATGTGAATATTATCAACAATCAAATTATCTAACCCCTGATCAATCAGGCTTTCGTCCAAATCACTCAACTTCGACTTCCCTCTTAAAAGTTTGCAATGACATCCAAATTGGCATGGAACAAGGAGACTTAACTGGAGCTATTTTCCTTGATTTTTCCGAGGCCTTTGACACAGTGGACCAGTGATGGCTAACCTTAACACCATAAATTGTTTCTGGACTACATTTCCCATGATGCTCAACTAGCTTTTAGAGTCCTTAAGATAATTGAGCATCATGGGAAATGTAATCCAGAAACAATTTATGGTGTCACGGTTAGCCATCACTGCAGTAGACCATGGCATTCTTTTGCAAAAACTTAAAAACTCAGGCATTGGTGATTGTCCACTAACCTTGTTACGATAGTATGTTTCAAACCGATTGCAATATGTGGCCATTCTGATAGCTCTTCCCTCCCTCTTCCAGTCACGTGTGGTGTTCCCCAAGGCTCCATACTCTGCCCCCTGATATTCACATTATTTATAAATGATCCTCAACTGTACACATTTATGCAGACGACACTGTAATCTATGCTAGTAAACCCAATCTACCACAGCTGGAGGCTGTGCTCCAAAACCAATTCCAAAAGTGGATAGCGGATAACAAACTCTTCCAAAACACTGACAAAACTGTTACAATGATCTTTGGAATGGTACCTAAATTACATGAACTACAAAATCAACAACTGTGTATCAGAACGAATTTAAATAGCACACCTACAGCAGTCTGCACTTTTAAATATCTAGGTATGTTGCTAGACCCCAATTTATAGTTTGGCCTTCACATTGAAAAAAATCTCTTCAAAACTTTACCCAAAACTATGTGCCCTGTACAGAAACAAATCCTGCCTAAGCCTTACAGTAAGGAAACACATTCTAATGCCGGTCATTGATTATGGGGATGTAGTAAATGCATCTGCACCACAAACCCACCTTAATAAACTTAATACGTTATATACTTCATTCTGCTGCTTTGTACTAGAATGTAATTACTTTGTCCACCACTGTGACATGTTAAAAGAGCTAAACTGGCTATCACTGGAATCCCAACGCACTCTTCATCTTTGTGCATAAGAGCATTTCTGGGAAGCTCCCACCCTACTTGAGTAGAATAATCTCCCCAGCTGTTCCCACCTCCTATAACCTCCGATCCAGTACTAGCACGATATTTAGTATACCGCAATACAAAAATAAAGTGTCTCGATCCGCATTTTCCTACAGAGCACCACAATTATGGAATAACTTCAGGGACACAGTCAAATCTTCATTCAATCTAAAATCTTTTAAGAGATTTATGGTAATATACCCCAGCACCATTGGCGGATCCGGAGGGGGGCAACGGGGCAATTGACCACCCCTGAGAAAACAGTGAGGCAGAGGTTCTCCTCTGCCAGCCCATACAGGGCTGGTGCTATACAAGCACCAACCCTGATGTTTGCCATCACGGACCGCAGGGGAGATCAGTGATCAGGGAGAGGGAGAGAGAACCCGGGGGAGCTCTTACCTGCAGCTCCGCCGGGCTCTCCTCTTGTGATCATGGAGCGTTGCCGCGGTTACCATGGCAACGCTCCGTTCTTGTGAGAGAGCTGCAGGTTAGAGTCCACTCCCCCACTAGAACCACCAGGGACTGGAAGAAAGCAATGTCTTCCCCTCCCTCAGCAAAGGTAAGAAGGGAGGGGGGACATTAACTATATCTATTTACTAATTAAATACTCACACACACTACAGCCCCTATCCCAGCAGACCCTGGGTAAGTTATCAAAGGTTTTTTTAAACGGTTTGACTACTTACTCTTAGAGGGCACCACAGTAAATCCTGGTACCAAAACCACTACAGAGAGCTGTAGTGGTTATTGTGCCTGGATTGTTTCTTAAAATGATCTACCAGTGCCCCTCCCGAGATTAGCTTCTGGATCCGCCAATGCCCAGCCTTAAATGCACCTGTCATGGTTGAATATATTTATTACCTGTTATGTATTAAATTTATATATGTGTGTGTGTGTGTGTGTGTGTTTGAAATCTCAATGTATCCATCCTGATAAAATATTTTATAAATAAATAAATATTTAGAATGCAGTAGTAATATTTACATATAATAGAAATACCTGGCAGCTGATGAGTTAAGGAGAGATGTGTTTCTGCTTTATTGGTATAGGGGATTCCACTGTACCGAGGAACACATTCCCCCCCTCACTGTATCCTTTTATGGATGTCAGTGAACAACCCATGCAGCAGAGGCTGTGTGTGTGTACAGCACTTAGCAGTTTCACACAGTGCCTTTTGACCTCTGTAGTTGTATCCTTTCTGTGACCCATATCTTCAGCCATGTTCTCACATGTCATCTCAAATATTTACGTCCTACAACAAGCAATACTTAAATTTATTTTTATGTATTATACATTTTGGCCAAATTTTAGCAAAACTGACAAACTAAATGCAGAAGTGGAACTTCCATATTAGCAAGACTGTGAGTGAGGTGCCATAAGTGCTTTGGGAACCCTTAGTTTTTGTCAAAACACTCAAAAATGTTAACACAGAGCCAAGGTACATGCCAGAACCTTGCTAGAATCATAATGACTACAATGGCCCGTAGGGAATATGTTTCCCAGAGTTCCCTCCTGGAGACAGAGACAAAAAGGTCAGGAGGGAACAAAAAGTGGAGGACAAACAGAAACCTTGCAAACCACTGAAAAGTAAAGTGAATAACATTGACTATAGCATTACAATGGTACCTGTCAAAGGCTTGGAAATATTAGGCACCAAGTGAACAGTCAGTTCTTGAATTTCATGCGTTGGAAGAATATTGAGCAGCAAGACTTCAGAGACATGATCTATGTAGCAATACTACCCGGACTGCTGGGCCCCGGAGTGATTGCTGCCCTGGAGCGATCACTTCCGAGTTTCCCCACGTGCAGCCTGGCAGTGTAGTACAGAGCATCGGAAGCCATCAGGCAGGCTTCCGATGCTCTGCCTGTATGCTGAGTGCCTCGGTACTCAGTGAAGAATAAAATAAATACTTTTTTTTAAAGTATTAACCCCCCAATACTAACCACCTCCTCAATATTAACCCCCTCCCATTCACTTACCCGATCGCCGCGGCTACTCCGCCGGCAATCGGTCTTCTCCATCTGGGTGGACAGTCTGATAGCCCAGACGGTCCCCCCTCTGCAAATCAGGACCCCAGGGGTCATAAGATTGCTCTGATAGAGCGGTCACATGGCCGCAATAGGTGTCCATAGTCAGGGACATATTAGCCGCGAGGCAAACAAGGCATTTGCCTTGGGCTGCTTTTTCCAGGGGACGGCAAAAAAAGCCGCCCCAAATGCCCAGGGCAAATATCTTGTTAGCCTTGCGGCTAACTGACAAGCCAGGCGGGTGGCTGGGCGGGCGGCGCTGGCGAGGGAGCACTTTCCCATGAGCTGTCTATTCAGCTTCCTCGCGCGTCTAGGGCAGTCCCCCTACTGGTGAATATAGTAAAAAAAAGTTATACAATAAAAATATAATGTTAATGAATTAAAAAATAAATAAAAATATATATATATATATGAAGTGTGACCGATCACCTGGCACCTTGACTGGGCACATCCGCCAACAGATGCTTCCTAGCTGACGCTGAGGTCTATAAGCACTATAAGCACTGCACCAGACACCACAAGCACCACACACTCCACAACCACCATAGCTTAACTGGAATCTCGCCGACTTCCTTCCACCCTGGACCAACCTCTGACATCCAGGACTGTGTGGGAAAGACCTCTCCTAAAGGAGAGTGTAGCAGGAACAGCTCTTAGCAGAGCTAGTGATTAGAAACCAGGGGAGTATAAAGAGTATATCAATCCCCAGTGTGAATATAGCAGTTCCCCTCCAATCATGAGACAAGCCTACGTAGGAACTCAATTTTAATAGAGGCACATTGGCCTTTTATCCAAGTTTCCCAACAAGGGTGATGCCCAGGTGGACCTTGTTGGGCACAGGGACACAAAGTGTACAAGCCAATAAAAACAATGTGACAATGAATGACACTCCCACATACAGTACACAATCCCTCCTATGCCTGTGATATAACTAAAGCAGATATGCATTAACATAATTATCCCGAGGCAGAAAAAACACACATTTTTACAAAGTCCAATAAGTAACCCAAAACACAACATATCCCCTGATAGCCCTGATCTGGGTGAACAACATAACCAAAAATCACCCAGATCAGATCAGGGGTTCCAAAATTTTATGTAAGTCTTAGTTTTGCCCAGGCGCAGGCATGGTCTCATGCCCAAAACAGTTCCATAGAATCGTGGCTAAGTGCCGCTGGAGGACTGACTGGGAACCACGAGGTTTTCATGCTGAAAATAGTTCCAGGGCATTCGTGGCTAAGGCTCCCTGAAGTTTATTCACGGTTTTAGTCCATGCAAACAAGATAGCCGCCACCACGTGTTCGAATGTCGAATGGCGGCCACTTTGACTGTTCGAGAGTTTAAAGAACCATTGTTTAAAGTACCAATAGCCACAAAAAGGGTCTCTCAACCACAATAAATTAAAAAGGCCATAGTCACAGGGTAAAAGACTGGCAAGTAGTCCCCTCCAAACCCAGTGGTGAAGTTTTATTAATATATGCATAGGGTAATATAAAAAAACACAGAGTAATATTACACACGTATATATATAATATATATAATAACTTTATATATATATATATATATATATATCATATATATATATATATATATATGTATATATATATATTATTGAAAAACAAATTAATTAAAAATAAATAAAAAATACAAAAAAGTAATAAAAAAATAGATATATATTGTGTATATATATATACATATATATATATAGATTTATATCAAAACACACTTAGAATGAAATTATACATATATATATATATATATATGTATATATAAATAATTAAAAATAATACAAAATATACAAATGCCCATATACACAATTACATAAATAATTTCATAAATATTCTCGTAGACTTCAAATACATAAATATATCCTCTTCTACATACAAAAGAAGGAAGGTATGTAGAAGATCTAGCTGATTGCCTCAATGAATATTTTTTTTCAGTATTTACAGATGAAAATGAAGGAAAGGGGCCTCAGTTACGAAAAAGGACAAATTTGTCATTTGTTACATGTGAGTTACAAAGGAAGAGGTTCTATTTCAACTCTCAAAAGTAAAGACATATAAGTTGAGGGGGCCTGATGCCATACACCCAAAGTTATTAAAAGAACTTATTGGTGTACTAGCAAAACCATTAATGGATTGATTTAACCAATCATTGTTAACAAGTGTAGTCCCAGAAGATTGGAAATTAGCAAATGTTGTGCCCATTCACAAGAAAGGTAGTAGGGAGGAGTCGGGCAACTATAGGCTAGTAAGCCTTACTTCAGCAGTGGGGAAAGTGATGGAAACCATGTTAAAGGATATAATTGCTGAACATCTAAAATCACATGGATTTCAAGATCATGCCAAACTATTCTTATTGATTTTTTTAATTGGGTAACTAAAATAATAGATCAGGGTGGTGCAGTAGACATTGCTTACCTAGATTTCAGTAATACTTTTGACACTGTTCCACACAGGGCTGTTGCAAGGATTTCTGCCACCCTAGGCATAGATCCATTGTGCTGCCCCCTCATGTCACTCACTCACTGACAGACACACACTGGCAGACACACACGCTCACTGACAGGCACACAGACACACTCACTGGCTCAGATACACTCACTCACTGACACACATACACTCACTCACTGACACACACTCACTCACTGACAGACAGACAGACACACACTCATTGACAGACACACACACTCACTGACAGTCATACACAGATAGACACTCACTGACAGACAGACACACACTCACTCACTGACAGACACACAGACAGACAGACACTCACTGACATACATAAACTCACTGACAGACACAAACACAGAGATACAAAGACAGACACTCATTGACATACATACACTCACTGACAGACACAGACACTCACTGACAGACATACACTCACTCACTGACAGACATGCACTCACTCACTGACAGACACACAGACAGACACTCACTGACAGATACACACACTCACTGACATACATACACTCACTCCCTGACAAACACACACACAGGCAGGCACTCGCTGACACACACACACACACACAGACACTCACTGACAGGGCTGCAATCAGAAATTGTGGGGCCCCTGACACAGCTTAAGGTCTGGGCCCCCCGGTGTCTGCACCCGAGTCCGCCCAAAGTGCTGCAGCCCCCACACCCCCTTCCCCCCCTCGAGTCCGCCCACTGGCATGCAGTGTCTGCAGGGCCGGTGCAAGGATTTTTGCCGCCCTAGGCAAAAGTAAAGTTTGCCACCCCCCCCATGTGACATCACTTAGCCCCACCCATATGATCTGCTATGTTAACTAACACCAGTGCTGCAGTGCCGCCATGTTTACATTAAAAGGCCTGCAGAGACAGGCTAGACACCAGAACCACTACATTAAGCTGTAGTGGTTCTGAGGACTATAGTGTCCCTTTAATGTGAGGTAAATTAGAGATTAGTGCCACAAATAATATACTAGATTGCCTACTTACAACCAGATGAGGATGATGGGCTCTAGCTCCCGTCTGGCTCCACTGGTCTGGTGTAGAACAGACTCTCTGGAGGCGGTTTGTAACTGTGGTCACAAAAATCAATGTTCTGGGATCAACGGGAAGCAGCTCCATTTTTTTGAGGGCCCTTTACACAGCTCAATGTCTGGGTCCCAGGATCCACCTTCATGTTCCACCAATGAGTTTGTTCACAGGGGGTGGAGTGTGTGTGGGGGGGATGTCCTGATGTGTGTAAGGTATGCATTGTGTGAATCTGTGTTTGTATGTGTAAGGGCTGCAAGGTGAGTTTGTGTATGTATGGGATGCAGTGTGTGCGTCTGTAAGGGATGCATTGAGTGTGTGTAAGGGGTGCATTGTGTGTTGCTGTGTGTAAGGGATGCATTACTTGTGTATGTGTGTCTGTGTGTAATGCATTGTTTGTTTTTCTGTGTGCAAGGGGTGCATTGTGTGTGTGTGATGTATGTCAATCTCTCCCCCTCCCCCCTCCAATTTCCTTCTCCCCCCTCCAATTTCCTTCTTCCCCCTGCAATTTCCTTCTTCTCCTCCTCCCTCCCTCTCTCCAATTTCCTTCTTCTCCCCTCTTCTCCTTCTTCTTCCCCCCCTCCTTCTTCTCCCCTCTCCAATTTCCTTCTTCTCTCCCTCCTCTCCAATTTCCTTCTTCTCCCCTCCCTCTCCAATTTCCTTCTTCTCCCCCCTCAATTTCCTTCTTCTCCCCCTCACTCTCAACTTCCTTCTTCTCCCCCCTCAATTTCCTTCTTCTCCCCCCTCTTCCTTCCTCTCCCCCTCAACTTCCTTCCTCTCCCCAACAACTTCTTTCTTCTCCCCTCTCCAATTTCCTTCTTCTCCCCCTCCTCTCAATGTCCTTCTCCCTTCCCTCTCATTTGCCTTCTCCCCTCAATTTCCTTCATCTCCCTCCTTCCTTAAATTTCTTTCCTCCTCCTCCTTCCTTAAATTTCTTCCCCTCCCTCCCTTCCTTAAATTTCTATCCTCCCCCTCCCTCCCTTCCTTAAATTTATTTCCCCCCCTCCCTCCCTTCCTTAAATTTCTTTCCTACCCCTCCCTCCCTCCCTTAAATTTATTTCCCTCCCTCCCTCCCTCAGGACCGCCGGGCCCATGACTACCGTTTCGGTTGTCATGCCCTGATGGCGTCCCTGCTCACTGACATTCAAACATTCACTGACAGACAGACTCAGACATCCAGCCTCCCTACCTCCCTGGGGTCCTGTGTGGGGCAGGTCCTCACTCCTCCAGCGCACTGTTTAGTATGCCGGAGCCGGAATGATGTCATATTCTGGCTCCCAGCTTTACAGAGGGCGCGCGAGGGAGGAGTGAGCAGCCACCCTCGCTGCCCACAATAGAGCAACCTGTCCCCCTCTCATTTCTCTGGTATTTCTTGCCAGAGCAGGCACCTGCCATCAAGGTAAGCAGGTGCATGCTCTGCCTTACCTAGCAGAGCTTCAGGGGCGCCCTAAGGTGGCCAGATGGCCACCTCCTGGTCCCCCTGTGGCAGGTATCTCTGGGCACCCCCACTTTCAGGCACCTGGAGAATCAGCGCGGCACTGGGAAGGGGCGGCTCAAGAGCTGCTCGCCCAGCGCTGCGGACCCAGACAGGGGGAGCCCACCAGGAAATATCCCATTGGGCGCCCCCAGCAAGTCGGAACCCTAGGCAATGCCTAGGTCGCCTAATGGTGGCGCCAGCCCTGGTTCCACATAGAAGGCTCATCAATAAACTGCAATCTTTAAGTTTGGATTCCAATATTGTTGAATGGGTTAGGCAGTGGCTAAATGACAGGCAACAGAGGGTTGTTGTTACCAGTGGGGTACCTCAGGGATCTGTACTTGGACCCATTCTCTTTAATATTTTTATTAGTGATATTGCAGAAAGTCTTTTTTGCTGATGGTACTAAGATATGTAACAGATTTGATGTACCAGGAGGGATAAGCCAAATGGCAAAAGATTTAGGTAAACTAGAAAAATGGTCAGAGTTGTGGCAACTGACATTTAATATGGATAAGTGCAAGATAATGCACCTTGGATGTAAAAACCCATGGGCAGAGTATTGGATATTTGATACCCTACTAACCTCAAAATCCAAGGAAAGGGATTTAGGAGTAATTATTTCAGATGACTTGAAGGTAGTAAGACAATGTAATCGAGCAGCAGGAAATGCTAGCAGAATGCTTGGTTGTATAGGTAGAGGTATTAGCAGTAGAAAGAGAGAAGTGCTCATGCCATTGTAAAGAACCCTCGTGAGACCTTACTTGGAGCATTGTACGCAGTACTGGAGGCCGCATCTTCAGAAGGCTATTGATACTCTAGAGAGAGTTCAGAGAAGGGCTACTAAACTGGTTCATGGATTGCAGGATAAAACTCACCAGGAAAGGTTAAAGGATCTTAACATGTATAGCTTGGAGGAAAGACGAGACAGGGGGATAAGATAGAAACATTTAAATACATAAAGGGAATCAACACAGTAAAGGAGGAAACGATATTTTAAAGAAGAAAAACTACCACAACAAGAGGACATAGTCTTAAATCAGAGGGGCAAAGGTTTAACAATATCAGGAAGGATTACTTTACTGAGAGGGTAGTGGATGCATGGAATAGGCTTCCAGCTGAAGTGGTAGAGGTTAACACAGTAAAGGAGTTTAAGCATGCGTGGGATATGCATAAGGCTATCCTAACTATAAGATAATGCCAGGGACTAATGAAAGTATTTTTAAAATTGGGCAGACTAGATGGGCCGAATGGTTCTTATCTGCCGTCACATTCTATGTTTCTATGTTTCTTAATATGTATATATATTTAAATTCTACGTGCATATTTATGTCATATTTTTACATAATTAATTCATTTTATTGATTGCAATTTGGGGGACCTGCCTGACAACCCAGGTCAAAAGTTCAGAGAAATTATTTGCTAGCACTGTACTTAACCCTATAACTTTCCAGGACACCTTGTACATGGGGGGTACTGTTTTACTCTGTAGACTTCGGTGAACACAAATATTAGTGTTTCAAAACAGTAAAACATATCACAGCGTTGATATTGTCAGTGAAAGTAAAGTTTTTTGCATTTTTCACAAACAAACAGCACTTTCACTGATGGTATTGTTGTGATAGGTTTTACAGTTTTGAAATACTAATATTTCTGTTCAGCAAAGTCTCCCGAGTTTAACAGTACCCCCTATGTAGAGGTTTTATAGTGTTTTTTAAAAGTTACAGGGTCAAATAAAAGGCAGTTTTTTTCACATTTAAATTTGCCAGATTGGTTATGTTGCCTTTGAGAGCATATGGTAGCACAGGAATGAGAATTACCCCCCATGATGGCATACCATTTGCAAAAGAAGACAACCCAAGGTATTGCAAATGGGGTATGTTCAGTCTTTTTTTAGTAGATACTTAGTCACAAACACTGGTCAAAGTTAGCGTTCATAATTGTTTTTTGAATATTTAACACACAAACTATATATAAATGCTAACTTTGGCCGGTGTTTGTGACTAAGTGGCGTCTAAAAAGGACTAGTCGTACCCCATATTGAATACCCTGGGTTGTCTACCTTTTAAAAATATATGGTTTGATAGGGGTGAAGTACAATGGCCGGCTTTAAAAATGTCCCAAATAGGACATGGGTGCATGATGACCAGCTGTGAAAATTCCAAGTTTGAAAACTAGAATGCGCACCCTCCATATAAGGTCTTATAGCCCCCAGAGAACCAGACACACCTATACATGGGTGGTATCACTGTACTCAGGAGATGTTGCTGAACACATACTGGGGTGTTCTTTGGCAGTAACCCTTAAAGTTCTCAGTACATATATTCTTAAATTGCTATGTGTGTCAAAAAAAACCACCAGTTATTTTTATTTTGTTTAAATTTGGCATAGATCGATGGTAAAATGGTTGCATGAAAAGAGTAAAAATACCCCAAGTTTAATACCTTAGGTTGTCTTCTTTTAAAAACTATATACATGTGAAGGGTTATTCAGGGATTCCTGACTAGTGATTTCGCGAACACGAAATTTTCGGTTCGCGAACGGTGAATGCGAACTTCCGCAAATGTTCGCGAACCGGGCGAACCGCCATAGACTTCAATGGGAAGGCGAATTTTAAAACACACAGGGACTCTTTCTGGCCACAATAGTGATGGAAAAGTTGTTTCAAGGGGACTAACACCTGGACTGTGGCATGCCGGAGGGGGATCCATGGCAAACCTCCCATGGAAAATTACACAGTTGATGCAGAGTCTGGTCTTAATCCATAAAGGGCAGAAATCACCTAACATTCCTAAATCACAATGGATATGGATTAATACCTGACATATGACATATTGACACAGAGCAGAATAGGGACTGTTCCCCCTACATAGGGTCACTTGACAGGTATGGATTGACACCTGTCCTCAGAGACCATGATACACACTGACACAGAGCAGAATAGAGACTGTTCTCCTACATAGGGTCACTTGGCAGATATGGATTGACACCTGTTCTCAGAGACCACGATACACACTGACACAGAGCAGAATAGAGACTGTTCCCCCAACATAGGGTCACTTGGCAGATATAGATTGACACCTGTCCTCAGAGACCATGACACACACTGACAGAGAGCAGAATAGAGACTGTTCCACCTACATAGGGTCACTTGGCAGATATGGATTGACACCTGTCCTCAGAGCCCCTGATACACACTGACACAGAGCAGAATAGAGACTGTTCCTCCTACATAGGGTCACTTGGCAAATATGGATTGACAACTGTCCTCAGAGACCATGATACACACTTACACAGAGCAGAATAGAGACTGTTCTCCTACATAGGGTCACTTGGCAGATATGGATTGACACCTGTCCTCAGAGCCCCTGATACACACTGACACAGAGCAGAATAGAGACTGCTCCTCCTACATAGGGTCACTTGGCAGATATGGATTGACACCTGTCCTCAGAGACCATGATACACACCGACACAGAGCAGAATAGAGACTGTTTCCCCTACATAGGGTCACTTGGCAGATATGGATTGACACCTGTCCTCAGAGACCATGATACACACCGACACAGAGCAGAATAGAGACTGTTCTCCTACATAGGGTCACTTGGCAGATATGGATTGACACCTGTCCTCAGAGATCATGATACACATTGACACAGAGCAGAGTAGAGACTGTTTCCCCTACATAGGGTCACTTGGCAGATATGGATTGACACCTGTCCTCAGAGACCATGATACACACTGGCACAGAGCAGAATAGAGATTGTTCACGCTACATAGGGTCACTTGGCAGATATGGATTGACACTTGTCCTCAGAGCCCCTGATACACACTGACACAGAGCAGAATAGAGACTGTTCCTCCTACATAGGGTCACTTGGCAGATATGGATTGACGCCTGTCCTCAGAGACCATGATACACACTGACACAGAGCAGAATAGAGCCTGTTCCCCTACATAGGGTCACTTGGCAGATATGGATTGACACCTGTCCTCAGAGACCATGATACACACTGACAGAAAGCAGAATAGAGACTGTTCCCCCTACATAGGGTCACTTGGCAGATATGGATTGACACCTGTCCTCAGAGACCATGATACACACTGACACAGAGCAGAATAGAGACTGTTCCCCCTACATAGGGTCACTTGGCAGATATGGATTGACACCTGTCCTCAGAGACCATGATACACACTGACACAGAGCAGAGTAGAGACTGTTCCCCCTACATAGGGTCACTTGGCAGATATGGATTGACACCTGTCCTCAGAGACCATGATACACACTGGCACAGAGCAGAATAGAGATTGTTCACGCTACATAGGGTCACTTGGCAGATATGGATTGACACTTGTCCTCAGAGCCCATGATACACACTGACACAGAGCAGAATAGAGACTGTTCCTCCTACATAGGGTCACTTGGCAGATATGGATTGACACCTGTCCTCAGAGGTCATGATACACACTGACACAGAGCAGAATAGAGCCTGTTCCCCTTACATAGGGTCACTTGGCAGATATGGATTGACACCTGTCCTCAGAGCCCCTGATACACACTGACACAGAGCAGAATAGAGACTGTTCCCCCTACATAGGGTCACTTGGCAGATATGGATTGACACCTGTCCTCAAAGACCATGATACACACTGACACAGAGCAGAATATAGACTGATCTCCTACATAGGGTCAATTAGCAGATATGGATTGACACCTGTCCTCAGAGACCATGATACACACTGACACAGAGCAGAATATTGACTGTTCTCCTACATAGGGTCACTTGGCAGATATGGATTGACACCTGTCCTCAGAGATCATGATACACACTGACACAGAGCAGAATAGAGACTGTTCCCCCTACATAGGGTCACTTATCCTCAGGGACCATGATACACACTGACACAGAGCAGAATAGAGACTGTTCTCCCTACATAGGGTCACTTGGCAGATATGGATTGACACCTATCCTAAGTATCCCTGATACACACTGACACAGAGCAGAATAGGGAATATTCACTAAATGCCAAACATTGTTATACAGGGGAATATTCAGTAAATAAGGATAAGGGGGGACCTACTGTCCTCCCCCCTGCCCCCACCCCTGCATGGTGGGTGGGGGCCATAAATCTCAATGGGGGCGTGGGCCTACTGTCCTTCGGCCCCCACCCATGAGCGGTGGGTGGGGGCCATAAAAATAATGAGGGGGGGAACTACTGTATGATGTTGTATCGATCAGGTTGTGTAAGGGTTACGCCTGCTTCACAGTGACAGACCAAACTCCCCGTTTAACGCACCGCAAACAACCGCAAACAGTCCATTTGCACAACCGCAAACTCCCCATTTGCACAAGGTTGGATACCAAGCTAGCTATGTCCCGTTCCTTGTCCTCACTGATGTCATTGAAGGTCTCTTCCTCCACCCAGCCACGTACAACACCAAGGGTCCCCGAAAGGTGACAACAAGCCCCCTGGGACGCCTGCTGTGTTTGGTCTTCCACCTCCTCAAAGTCACCTTCCTCCTCTGACTCCTCTTCTTCAGACTCCTCTCTCTGCGTTGCTTCTCTCTGCGTTATTATAAGGTTTGTTAAGTAGTATTATTCTTACCAGTTTAATCCCTGTTATGTGCCTTTTTTTTGGTTTGGTTTTTGAAACCACAGTGCAGCACCAGAGGCCCGAAAAATTAGGCATGTACACATGCCTGAAAAATTAGGTATTGTTGCAGCTGCTGTAGCAGCGGCCAGAAGAATTGATGTTTGTTTCCCAGGCAGAAAGTGCCCTAAAACAGTGTTCCCCAACCCCCGGGCTGCGGACCGGTACGTGGATCAAACGTTTACCGGTCCGCGGCGATAAAAAGGTTGGGGAGCACTGCCCTAAAACATTGCGGCTTGAACCCTAGTTGGTGGTGGATAAGTCACGCAAGTCAACCGGCATTCAGAGCTAAAATACAGCAGCGTGTGGACCATTTTTAGCCCAAGGCAGCTCATCTCATCAGGCCTTTTTTAGTCGGATGTATCGCCCACTGTCAGTCCCGTCGGGATCCATCCCTCATTCATCTTAATAAAGGTGAGGTAATCTAGACTTTTTTGACCTAGGCGACTTCTCTTCTCAGTGACAATACCTCCTGCTGCACTGAAGGTCCTTTCTGACAGGACACTTGAAGCGGGGCAGGCCAGAAGTTCTATCGCAAATTGGGATAGCTCAGGCCACAGGTCAAGCCTGCACACCCAGTAGTGAAGGGGTTCATCGCTCCTCAGAGTGTCGATATCTGCAGTTAAGGCGAGGTAGTCTGCTACCTGTCGGTCGAGTCATTCTCTGAGGGTGGATCCCGAAGGGCTGTGGCGATGCGTAGGACTTAAAAAGCTCTGCATGTCCTCCATCAACAACACGTCTGTAAAGCGTCCTGTCCTTGCCGGCGTGGTCGTGGGAGGAGGAGGATTACTTTCACCTCTTCCCCTGTTAGATTCCCGTTGTGCTGTGACATCACCCTTATACGCTGTGTAAAGCATACTTTTTAATTTATTTTGCAAATGCTGCATCCTTTCTGACTTGTTGTAATTTGGTAACATTTCAGCCACTTTCTGCTTATACCGGGGGTCTAGTAGCGTGGACACCCAGTACAGGTCGTTCTCCTTCAGCCTTTTTATACGAGGGTCCCTCAACAGGCACGACAGCATGAAAGACCCCATTTGCACAAGGTTGGATGCTGAGCTACTCATTTCCCGTTCCTCCTCCTCAGTGATCTCAATGAAGGTATGTTCTTCTCCCCAGCCACGTACAACACCACGGGTACCAGATAGTTGACAATGAGCACCCAGGGATGCCTGTTGTGGTTGGTCTTCCTCCTCCTCCTCAAAGCCACATTCCTCCTCTGACTCCTCTTCCTCACAATCCTCTTCCAGCGTTGCCGCAGGTCCAGCAAGCGATGCTGATAAGGCTGGTTCTGGTGGTGATGGTGACCACAACTCTTCCTCTTCACGCTCATCTACGGCCTGATCCAGCACTCTTCGCAGGGCACGCTCCAGGAAGAAAACAAATGGTATGATGTTTCTGATGGTGCCTTCGGTGCGACTGACTAGGTTTGTCACCTCCTCAAAAGGACTCATGAGCCTACAGGCATTGCGCATGAGCGTCCAGTAACGTGGCAAAAAAATTCCTAGCTCCCCAGAGGCTGTCCTAGCACCCCGGTCATACAAATATTCATTAACGGCTTTTTCTTGTTGGAGCAGGCGGTCGAACATTAGGAGTGTTGAATTCCAACGTGTCGGGCTGTCGCAAATCAAGCGCCTCACTGGCATGTTGTTTCGCCGCTGGATATCGGCAAAGTGCGCCATGGCCGTGTAGGAACGCCTGAAATGGCCACACACCTTCCTGGCCTGCTTCAGGACGTCCTGTAAGCCTGTGTACTTATGCACAAAGCGCTGTACGATCAGATTACACACATGTGCCATGCACGGCACATGTGTCAACTTGCCCAACTTCAATGCCGCCAACAAATTTGTTCCGTTGTCACAAACCACTTTGCCGATCTCCAGTTGCTGCGCAGTCAGCCACTTTTCCACCTGTGCGTTCAGGGCGGACAGGAGTGCTTGTGTGGTGTGACTCTCTGTTTTCAAGCAAGTCAAACCCAAGACGGCGTGACACTGCCGTATCCGGGATGTGGAATAGGACCTGGGGAGCTGGGCGGGTGCCGTTGATGTGGAGCAAGACGCAGCAGCAGAAGAGGACTCAGCCGAGGAGGTTATGGAAGAGGATAGAGTAGGAGGAGTAGAGGAGGTGGCAGCAGGCCTGCCTGCAAGTCGTGGCGGTGTCACCAACTCCTCTGCAGAGCCACGCATTCCATGCTTGGCAGCCATCAGCAGGTTTACCCAATGCGCAGTGTAGGTGATATACCTGCCGTGACCATGCTTTGCAGACCAGGTATCAGTGGTCAGATGGACTCTTGCCTCAACACTGTATGCCAGACATGCCATTACTTCCTTTTGCACAATCGAGTACAGGTTGGGGATTGCCTTTTGTGAAAAGAAATTTTGTCCGGGTACCTTCCACTGCGCTGTTCCAATAGCTACAAATGTTTTGAACGCCTCAGACTCCACCAGCTTGTATGGTAAAAGCTGGCGGGCTAATAGTACAGACAAGCCAGCTGTCAGACGCCGGGCAAGGGGGTGACTTTCTGACATTGGCTTCTTACTCTCAAACATGTCCTTGACAGACACCTGACTGTGGGCAGATGAGCAGGAACTGCTCAAGGCGAGAGACGGAGTGGCGGATGGTTGAGAGGGGGCAAGGAGGACAGCAGTGGTTGACGTGGCTGAAGATGCTGGACCAGGAGGAGGATGGCAGCTTTGAGTTTGTGTGCTGCTTGTACTCATGTGTTGATCCCATAGGCGTTTGTGATGTGCGATCATGTGCCTAGGCAAAGCAGTTGTACCTAGGTGGGTGTTGGACTTCCCACGACTCAGTTTCTTTTGGCACAGGTTGCAAATGGCATCGCTGTTGTCAGAGGCAGACACACACAAAAAATTCCACACTGCTGAGCTCTGCAATGACGGCATTCTGGTGGTGGACACAGCATGCGTTGATTGGCGTGCTGTCGGGCTGACCCCGGGTGTCGATGCATGCTGTCTGACTGTGCCACTAGCTCCTTGCGACGACCTCCCCCTGCTTCCAACTCGTCTCCTCCTCCTCCCTGTCTCCCCATCCGAACTTTCGCCCTGTTCTTCTTCTTGACGAGCGGGCACCCACGTGACATCCATGGACGCATCGTCATCATCAACCGCTTCACTTGTATCTGACAACTCAGCAAAGGAAGCAGCAGCGGGTACAACATCAACATCATCACACCGTACATGTGTAATGCTGCCTGATTGAGACATATCCCTGTTATTACATCCTCTGTCAATAATGGTTGCGCATCACTCATTTCTTCAAACGGATGTGTAAATAACTCCTCTGACATACCAAGTGAAGCGGCTGTGGTGCTAGTGTTGGTGGTGGCGGCAGGCGGGTGAGTTGTATCTTGAGAGGTGCCCGAAGCTAAGCTGGAGAATAATGTTGCGTCAAGGTTCCGAGCGGAAGCTGTAGTAGATTGGGTGTCCTGTGTTAGCCAGTCAACTATGTCCTCAGAACTTTTCAAGTTCAGGGTACCTGGCCTCTGAAAACTGGGCATTATTCTAGGGCAAAAGGGAATCACAGCACCACGACCATGACGGCCACTGCGGGGTGGCCTGCCTCTGCCTGTCATTTTTTTTCCGATTAGTGGTACTATGCGTGCAAGCTACTGTGACACCAGATATGAGTGGCACTGTGAACTGGCAGAGGTTGGCAGAGTACACGCTGTAGGGCTGACACACCCGCTTTGAGACAACTAACTGCTATTCAATCTATAACAATGAAAAAAGTTTTTTGTTTTTAAATGCAAGCTACTGTGACACCAGATATGAGTGGCACTGTGAACTGGCAAAGGTTGGCAGAGTACACGTTGTAGGCCTGACACACAGAAGCTTGGAGACAACTAACTCCTATTCAAACTATAACAGTGAAAAAAGTTTTTGGGTTTTTAAATGCACGCTATTGTGACACCAGTGAGTGAGTGGGCAAGTGGGCACAGTATACGTTGCAAGCCTGACACACAGACGCTTGCAGACAACTAACTGCTATTCAATCTATAACAGTGAAAAAAGTATTTTGGTTTTTAAATGCACGCTATTGTGACACCAGTGAGTGAGTGGTGGCACTGGGCAAGTGGGCACAGTATACGCTGCGAGCCTGACAAACAGACGCTTGCAGACAACTAACTGCTGTTCAATCTATAACAGTGAAAAAAGTTTTTTTGTTTTTAAATGCAAGCTATTGTGACACCAGTGAGTGAGTGGTGGCACTGGGCACAGTATCCACTGTGAGCCTGACACACCCGCTTTGAGACAACTAACTGCTATTCAATCTATAACAGTGAAAAAGTTTTTGGGTTTTAAATGCAAGCTATTGTGACACCAGTGAGTGAGTGGTGGCACTGGGCACAGTATCCACTGTGAGCCTGACACACCCGCTTTGAGACAACTAACTACTATTCAATCTATAACAGTGAAAAGAGTTTTTTGGTTTTAAATGCAAGCTATTGTGACACCAGTGAGTGAGTGGTGGCACTGGGCACAGTATCCACTGTGAGCCTGACACACCCGCTTTGAGACAACTAACTGCTATTCAATCTATAACAGTGAAAAAAGTTTTTGGGTTTTAAATGCACGCCATTGTGACACCAGATAAGAGTGGTACTGTGAACTGCTAGACATAAGCTGTAGGGCTGACACACCCCTTTGAGACAACTAACTGCTAATTCAATCTATAACAGTGAAAAAAGTTTTGTTTTAAATGCAAGCTATTATGACACCAGATATGAGTGGCACTGTGAACTGGCAGAGTACACGCCTGTAGGGCTGACACACCCGCTTTGAGACAACTAATCATTCAATCTATAAAGTGAAAAGTTTTTTGTTTTTAAATGCAAGCTATTGTGACACCAGTGAGTGAGTGGTGGCACTGGGCACAGTATCCACTGTGAGCCTGACACACACCCGCTTGAGACAACTAACTGCTATTCAATCTATACCAGTGAAAAAAAGTTTTGTTTTAAATGCAAGCTATTATGACACCAGATATGAGTGGCACTGTGAACTGGCAGAGTACATGCTGTAGGGCTGACACACCCGCTTTGAGACAACCAACTGCTATTCAATCTATAACAGTGAAAAAAGATTTTTGTTTTTAAATGCAAGCTATTGTGACACCAGTGAGTGAGTGGTGGCACTGGGCACAGTATCCACTGTGAGCCTGACACACCCCCTTTGAGACAACTAACTGCTATTCAATCTATAACAGTGAAAAAAGATTTTGGGTTTTTAAATGCACGCTATTGTGACACCAGATAAGAGTGGCACTGTGAACTGGCAGATTACAAGCTGTAGGGCTGACACACCCCCTTTGAGACAACTAACTGCTATTCAATCTATAACAGTGAAAAAAGTTTTTTGTTTTTAAATGCAAGCTATTATGACAACAGATATGAGTGGCACTGTGAACTGGCAGAGTACACGCTGTAGGGCTGACACACCGCTTTGAGACAACTAACTGCTATTCAATCTATAACAGTGAAAAAAGTTTTTTGTTTTTAAATGCAAGCTATTGTGACACCAGTGAGTGAGTGGTGGCACTGGGCACAGTATCCACTGTGAGCCTGACACACCGCTTTGAGACAACTAACTGCTATTCAATCTATAACAGTGAAAAAAGTTTTTTGTTTTTAAATGCAAGCTATTATGACACCAGATATGAGTGGCACTGTGAACTGGCAGAGTACACCCTGTAGGGCTGACACACCTGCTTTGAGACAACTAACTGCTATTCAATCTATAACAGTGAAAAAAGTTTTTTGTTTTTAAATGCACGCTATTGTGACACCAGATAAGAGTGGCACTGTGAACTGGCAGATTACAAGCTGTGGGGCTGACACACCCCCTTTGAGACAACTAACTGCTATTCAATCTATAACAGTGAAAAAAAGTTTTTTGTTTTTAAATGCAAGCTATTGTGACACCAGTGAGTGAGTGGTGGCACTGGGCACAGTATCCACTGTGAGCCTGACAGACCCGACACACCCGCTTTGAGACAACTAACTGTTATTCAATCTATGACAGTGAAAAAAGATTTTTGGTTTTTAAATGCACGCTATTGTGACACCAGATATGAGTGGCACTATAAACTGGCAGAGTACACGCTGTAGGGCTGACACACCCGCTTTGAGACAACTAACTGCTATTCAATCTATAACAGTGAAAAAAGTTTTTGTTTTTTTTTAAATGCAAGCTATTGTGACACCAGTGAGTGAGTGGTGGCACTGGGCACAATATCCACTGTGAGCCTGACACAGAAGCTGGCAGACAACTAACTGCTATTCAATATATTATAGTGAAAATTGTTTTATTTTTTTTAATTGCAAGCTATTGTGACACCAGATAAGATTGGCACTGTGAACTAGTAAAGTACACGCTGTAGGGCTGACACACCCGCTTTGAGACAACTAACTGCTATTCAATCTATAACAGTGAAAAAAGTTTTTTGTTTTTAAATGCACGCTATTATGACACCAGATATGAGTGGCACTGTGAACTGGCAGAGCACACGCTGTAGGCCTGACACACCCGCTTTGAGACAACTAACTGCTATTCAATCTATAACAGTGAAAAAAGTTTTTTGTTTTTAAATGCAAGCTATTACATTACCTCAGATATGAGTGGCACTGTGAACTGGCAGAGTACACGCCGGTAGGGCTGACATACCTGCTTTGAGAGACAACTTAACTGTTATTCAATCTATGCGGCTTAAAAGTTTTGTTTTTAAATGCACGCTATTGTGACTGTGAACTGGCAGAGTACACGCTGTAGGGCTGACACACCTGCTTTGAGACAACTAACTGCTATTCAATCTATAACATTTAAAAAAGTTTTTGGGTTTTTAAATGCACGCTATTGTGACACCAGATATGAGTGGCACTGTGAACTGGCAGAGTACACGCTGTAGGGCTGACACACCCGCTTTGAGACAACTAACTGCTATTCAATATATTATAGTGAAATTTTTTTATTTTTTTTTAAATGCAAGCTATTATGACACCAGATATGAGTGGCACTGTGAACTGGCAAAGTACACGCTGTAGGGCTGACACACCTGCTTTGAGACAACTAACTGCTATTCAATCTATAACAGTGAAAAAAGTTTTTTGGTTTTTAAATGCAAGCTATTGTGACACAAGATAAGAGTGGCACTTTGAACTGGCAAAGGTTGGCAGAATACACGTTGTAGGCCTGACACACAGACGCTTGGAGACAACTAACTGCTATTCAATCTATAACAGTGAAAAAAGTTTTTGGGTTTTTAAATGCACGCTTTTGTGACACCAGTGAGTGAGTGGTGGCACTGGGCACAGTATCCACTGTGAGCCTGGCACACAGACGCTCGCAGACAACTAACTGCTATTCAATATATAACAGTGAAAAAAGTTTTTTGTTTTTAAATGCAAGCTATTATGACACCAGATATGAGTGGCACTGTGAACTGGCAGAGTACACGCTGTAGGGTTGACACACCCGCTTTGAGACAACTAACTGCTATTCAATCTATAACAGTGAAAAAAGTTTTTTGTTTTTAAATGCAAGCTATTGTGACACTAGTGAGTGAGTGGTGGCACTGGGCACAGTATCCACTGTGAGCCTGACACACCCGCTTTGAGACAACTAACTGCTATTCAATCTATAACAGTGAAAAAAGTTTTTTGTTTTTAAATGCAAGCTATTATGACACCAGATATAGGTGGCAACGTAAACTGGCAGAGTACACGCTGTAGGGCTGACACACCCGCTTGAAGATAACTAACTGCTATTCAATCTATAACAGTGAAAAAAGTTTTTTGTTTTTAAATGCAAGCTATATGACACCAGATATGAGTGGCACTGTGAACTGGCAGAGTACACGCTGTAGGGCTGACACACCCGCTTTGAGACAACTAACTGCTATTCAATCTATAACAGTGAAAAAAGTTTTTAGGTTTTTAAATGCACGTTATTGGTACACCAGATAAGAGTGGAACTGTGAACTGGCAGAGTACACGCTGTAGGGCTGACACACCCGCTTTGATACAACTAACTGCTATTCAATCTAAAACAGTGAAAAAAGTGTTTTGTTTTTAAATGTAAGCTATTACGACACCAGATATAAGTGGCACTGTGAACTGGCAGAGTACACGCTGTAGGGCTGACACACCCGCTTTGAGACACGTAACTGCTATTCAATCTATAACAGTGAAAAAAGTTTTTAGGTCTTTAAATGCACGCTATTGTGACACCAGATACACTGTATACCCTAACCTAGCTATGCATTTCCCTATCTAATCAACAGCAGCTACACTTTCCCTCCTCTCACTAAGCATGCAGCTTGAGAATGAATGTAAAATGGATACTGTCCAGTAGGTGGGAGGGTCTGCTAGGGAGGGTGTGCTGCTAATTGGCTGGAATGTGTCTGCTGACTGTGAGGTACAGGGTCAAAGTTTACTCAATGATGACGAATAGGGGGCGGATCGAACCGGCATTTGTTCGCCCGCCGTGGCAAACGCGAACATGCTATGTTTGCCAGGAGCTATTCGCCAGCGAACCATTCGGTGCTTCACTATTCCTGACAGATTTGTAACTTTCATTAATTTAGAAACAAAATAGTTTGGGTTTGGGTATTTCTAAATTCAGGACAATATTAAGAAACGATTTAGCATGGGTGTTATTTGGCGGTTGTAGATGCGTAACAGATTTTAGTGGTCAAAGTTAGAAAAAGTGTATTTTTTACATTTTTTCATCATATTTTATAATTTTGTTATAGTAAATTATAAAATACAATGAAAATAATGGTATCTTTAAAAAGAGCATTTAATGGCGAGAATATAATATGTATATAAAATTATATATATTATGTGTGGATACAGTAAACGAGTAAGAGGAAAATTACAGCTAAACACAAACACAGCAGAAATGTAAAAACAGCCCTGGTCCCAAACGGTACAGCAGTCTGGTCACTAAGGGGTTAACTAACATAAAAAAGCTTCCATCTCTCTTGCCGTGCCCCAGTATATATATATATATATATATATATATATGTATACACACACATATATATAAATATATATATATATATATATATATATGTATATATATATATATATATATATATATATATATATATATATATATATAAAATATAGATGAATGGTTGCACTCACGGTTTTTAAGTAAAAGTCCAAAGTTTATTGTTAATTCATAAAAACTGCGATCAACGTTTCAGTCCTACCGAGTGGACTTTCATCAGGATCATAAAATATATATATGATAGGATGTGTTTTCCCTACAAATGAGAATTACAAAAAAACTATTCACACACTTGCCAAATCCAGGCAACAAGGTGATGTATAGTTACATAGTTACATAGCTGAAAAGAGACTTGCATCCATCAAGTTCAGCCTTCCTCACATATTTGTTTGCTGTTGATCCAAAAGAAGGCTAAAAACCCAGTCTGAAGTGCCAATTTTGCAACAAACCAGGAAAAAAATTATTTCTTGACCCCAAAATAGCAGTCAGATATATCCTTGGATCAAGCAGGTATTTCCCCACTAATTAGAAATGATATCCCTGTATGTTATGTTTTTGCAAGTATTCATCCAATTGCCGTTTAAACATATGTATTGACTCTGATAAAACCACCTCTTCAGGCAGAGAATTCCATATCCTTATTGCTCTTACTGTAAAAAAAAACTTTTCTTTGCCTTAGATTATTATGTTATTATTATGTTATTATTTATAGAGTGCCAGCAAATTCCAAAGTGCTTTACAGTGGGTGGATGAACAGACGTAGTTGTAACCAGACATGTTGGACACACAGGAACAGAGGGGTTGAGGGCCCTGCTCAATGAGCTTGCATGCTAGAGGGGTTAAAGTGACACAAAGGTAAGGATAGTATTAGACTAATGACAGTTGCAAGAGAGGAATCAGTCGGGAGCTATTAACAATTTAATTGATACGCTTTTAGTAAGAAGTGGGTTTTTAATGATTTTTTAAAGGAGTGGAGTGAGCATCTAATGGAGGAGGGAAGTGAGTTCCACAGGAACAGTGCAGCCCTCAAAAAGTCTTGAAGGCGAGCATCAGAGGTGGGAGTACGGACAGAAGATAGACGTAATCTTCAGCAGAGTGTAAGGGCCTAGACGGGACATACTTGTGTATTAGGAAGGATAGATTGGTGGGAGCAGCATTATGTAGAGATTTGAAAGCAAGATCCAGAATTTTAAATTGAGCCCTATATCTTACAGGTAGCCAATGTAGGGACTTACAGAAAGGTGAGGCGTGGGAGGTGCGGGCGGACAGGAAGATGAGCCTCGCCGCCGCATTCATTATGGACTGTAAAGGCGCAAGTTGGGAGCACATAAGACCACTGAGAAGCGGATTACAGTAGTCAAGGCGAGAAAGGCCAGTGGAATGGAACAGCACCTTTGTCACATCTAGTCTTAAGTTGGGTCGGATGTGCGCAATGTTTTTGAGATGGAAACGACAGGATTTGGCGATAGGCTGAACATGACATGAAGGAGAGGTCGGAGTCAAAGAGAATACCTAGGAGGCAAGCTGATGGTAGCACCGTTGACTTGGAGGGAGACAGACACAGGAGTAGCAACACTTGAGAGAGGAAAGACCAGAATTTCAGTTTTGGTCAAGTTGAGTTTAAGGAAGTGGGCAGCCATCCAGTTAGAAATAACAGAGGGGTAGTCAGAGACACTAGTCAAGAGGGTTGGGGAGAGATCAGGAGAGGACAGGTAGATTTGCGCGTTATCTGCATAGAAATGATATTGGAAGCCAAAGGAGCAAATAAGTTTACCAAGGGAGGCAGTATAGAAAGAGAACAGTAGGGGACCAAGGACTGAACCTTGGGGGACATCAACAGACATGAGTTGGGGTGAAGAAGCAGAGCCAGAGAAAGAAACACTGAAAGAGCGCTGGGAGAAGTAGGAGGAGCACCAGGAGAGAGCAATATATTTTTGACCGATATTGCAGAGGATGAGAAGAAGCTGTTGATGATCAACAGTGTCAAAAGCCGCAGACAGGTCAAGGAGAATTAGGATAGAGTAGTGACCACGAGATTTTGCTGCAAGTAGATCATTGAATACTTTGGTCAGTGCCGTTTCCACAGAGTGCTTAGCATGGAAACCAGACTGAAGCGGGTCTAGCAGAGAGTTGGACTCAGGAAGTCTGTCAATCTCGCATACACAACTCTTTCAAGGATCTTGGATGCAAAAGGCAGTAGCGAGATAGACGGTAGTTGGATGGGGAGTTAGGGTCAAGGTTGGGCTTATTTAGAATTGGGGTTACAGTTGCATGTTTGAAGGGTGATGGAAATATGCCAGAGGAGAGAGAGAAGATTGAAAATTTTAGTGAGAGGTGGAGAAAGAGAAGAAGACAGAGTATGGATGAGATGCGAGGAAATTGGATCTAGGGAGCAGGTGGTGGGGCAGGAGGACTGAAGCAGAGCAGAAACCTCTTCCACTGTAGCAGGTGCGAATGAACATAGAACAGCAGAGGGAGTGAGGTTAGGGGAAGTATTGTAAGTGGAAGAAGAAAGATGAGAGATATCTTCCCTGATTGTAGAGATCTTGTCAGTGAAGTGAGTTGCAAAGTCTGAGGTGGTCAAGTTAGTAGGTGGAGGACGAACAATAGGGTGAAGAAGAGAGTTAAATGTGTGAAATAGTCGTGTGGGTTCGCGGGAGAGTATGGTTATGAGGGTATTAAATTAATTTACTTTTGCAGAGGAAAGAGCCAAGCTGTATGAGCTCAGCATAAATTTATAGTGGAGAAAGTCAGACGCACAGTGAGACTTTCCCCAACAGCGTTCTGCAGTACTGGAGCATTTTTGGAGGTATCGAGTCAGCTTGGTGTGCCAAGGTTGTTGTTGGGGGCGCCTGCTGTGTTTAAATGTAGGAGGTGTCATGATGTTTAGTTGAGAAGAGAGGGTGGAATTGTAAAAGGAGGTTGCAGAGCTAGGACAGGTGAAGTTTTAGATAGGTAAAATAAGAGTTTGGAGATTAGTGGAGAAATGTTTTAGGTCAAGACATTGGAAGTTTCTGTGAGATTGATGTTCAGACAGTGGTGTCAATTGGGTCTTAGGTATGCCGATGTCAAAAGTCAGCAGATTGTGGTCAGATAGAGGGAAAGGAATATTGGAAAGATTAGAGGCAGTACAGAGATTGGTAAAGGCAAGATCAAGAGTGTTTCCCACTATATGGGTTGCTAAATTGGACCATTGCGTAAGGCCAAAGGAGGAGGTTACAGAGAGCAGACGAGAGGCATCATTGGGGTTGTTGATTGGGATATTGAAATCCCCAAGTATAAGGGAAGGAGTGCTAGATGAGAGGAAGTGAGGAAGCCAGGGAGAAAAGTGCTCAATGAATAGTCTGGTTAACCAGGGGGTGAAGTAGATAATAGCAGTTCTTAAAGGAGTGGGTTTAAATAGGCGGACAGTGTGAACTTCAAAAGAAGAAAAGGATAGGGCAGGGGGAGTTATGATTGGTTGAAAGGTACATTGCAGGATGAAATCTCCTTTCTTCCAGCCTAAATGCATGACCTCGTGTCCTATGTAAAGCCCTGTTTATGAATAGATTTCCAGCTAATGGTTTGTATTGGCCCCGAATATATTTGTATAATGTTATCATGTACCCTCTGAGGAGCCGTTTTTCCAAACTAAAGAGATTTAAATTTTTTTAACCTTTCTTCGTAACTAAAATGCTCCATTCCTTTTATCAATATTGTAGCTCGGCTCTACACTTTTTCTAGTGCCATGATATCCTTCTTTAGAACAGGTGCCCCAAATTGCACAGCATATTCAAGGTATTCAAGGTGGGGATTTATTAAGAGGCAAAATTATATTTTCATCCCGAGAATTAATGCCTCTATTTATACATGACAAAACCTTACTGGCGTTAGCATCTGCAGATTGACATTGCATATTGCTGCCTAATTTGTTGTCTATAACAATTCCCAAATCCTTCTCGTGTGTGATTATCCCTAATTCACTACCATTTAGGGTGTACGTTGCATGTGCATTCTTAACCCCAAAGTGCATAACTTTGCATTTCTCTATATTACATTTAATTTGCCATTTTAGTGCCCAGTCCCCCAATCTATATAAATCCCTCTGTAGCAAAGCAATATGCTTACATTTTATTACTTTACAAAGCTTTGTGTCATCTGCAAATACTAAAAGATAGCTTTCAATGCCTATTTCAAGATCATTTATAAATATGTTAAATAGAAGCAGTCCCAAAACAGAACCCTGAGGGACACCACTTACCACTTTTGTCCAGCCTGCAAATTTACCATTAATGACAACTCATTGTACTCTATCCTTAAGCAAATGTTCTACCCAAGAACAAGAATATGTTTCTGGTTTAGGTACTTTAGACTTAACCCCTTCAGGACCGAGGACATTTTAGTGTAATGTACTTACCCGATCGCGGTCGTTCCCCCGGCGGCGATCGGCGGTGCTCCCGGTATGGGGAGACTGCCTGCAGCCCAGACAGTCTCCCCATGGCGGATTAGGACCCCTTGGGCCATGTGATCGCTTAACAGAGCGGTCACATGATCACAATAGGTGTCCATGTGTCTGCCTGCAGGCAGTCTCCCTGCTAGTGTAAAATAAAAATAACTGTTAATGTTAATAAATAAAAAATAATTATATATGTGTATATATATATATATATGATATATAGACATATTATATCTATATAATATATGTCTATATATCATATATATAATGTCATACTAAGTGTATTTTTTTATTAATATGTACATATATTAATATAAAATACACTTATAATTAAATTACACACGTATATATATAATATATATAATAACTTTATATTGTTTATATATATTATTATAAAATACAAATAATAAGTAATTTAAATTAAATAAAAACATGTAAGATAATAATATTTAAAAAAATATATATATCTATATGAAAATTGTTTCTAACTGTATTTTGATATTAATATATATATATATATATATTTATATCAAAATACACTTAGAATGAAATTGTATATATATCTATGTATATATAAATAAATAAAAATAATACGAAATATACATATGTCCATATACAAAATTACATAAATAATTATATAAATATACACAGACCTCAAATATATAAATATATGTATATATTTAAATTCTATGTGCGTATTTATGTAATATTTTTACATAATTAAGTAATTTTATTGATTGCAATTTGAGGGACCTGCCTGCCAACCCAGGCCGAAAGTCCAGAGAATTTAATTTGCTAGCACTGTATTTTACCCTGTAACTTTCTATGACACCCTAAAAACTGTACATGGGGATTACTGTTTTACTCGGGAGACTTCGCTGAACACAAATATTAGTGATTCAAAACAGTAAAACATATCACAGCGATGATATTGTCAGTGAAAGTGACTTTTGTTGCATTTTTCACACAAAACAGCACTTTTACTGATGATATAATTGTTGTGATACGTTTTCCTGTTTTGTGTTCAGCAAAGTCGCCCGAGTATAACAGTACCCCCCATGTACAGGTTTTATAGCGTTTTTGAAAGTTACAGGGTCAAATATTTTTACACTGAAAATGGCCAAGTTGGTTACGTTGCCTTTGACAGCCTATGGTAGCCCAGGAATGAGAATTACCCACATGATGGCATACCATTTGCAAAAGAAGACAACCAAAGGTATTGCAAATGGGGTATGTCCAGTTTTTTTTAGTAGCCACTTAGTCAGAAACACTGGACAAAATTAGTATTCAATTTGTTTTTTTACTTTTTTCACACTCAAACACATATGAACGCTAACTTTGGTCAGTGTTTGCGACTAAGTGGCTACTAAAAAACACTGGACATACCCCATATTGAATACCCTGGGTTGTGTACTTTAAAAAAAATATATATGTACATGTGGGGTATTATTCAGGGATTTATTACAGATAATAGTGTTACAATGTCACTATTGATAAATTTAAAAAATGTATGTTTTGAAACCGCAATATCCTACTTGTACCTATAGGCCTATAACTTGCACACAAAAAAAAGCAAAAAAGCATGTAAACACTGGGTATTTTTAAACTCAGGAAAAAAATTTGAATCTTTTTAGCAGTTTTTTTCATTCGCTTTTGTAGATGAGTAAAAGATTTTTCAAGTATAAGTAAAAACACATGTATTTCTTTCAATTTTTCATCATATTTATTTTATATTTTTTTCAATTAAATTACATGAGATTACAGTTCCTCCTTCTTATAGGAACTTGGAGGAACCGTAGTCATATAGCCTACTCTTATTTTAAAAAGTGGCAAATAATAATGTGTACATTGCCATTATTGTATAAGCATTCATGTCATGTGAACATTAATGTATAATGCAAAAAGAAAATGTTTACCAAACTAAGATTTATTACTGTAACATGGACACTTTTGATGTTATGTTTTTTATATGGAAATACAATAAAAAATATTTAAACAAAAACAACAAAAAAAAACAAAACAAACAATAAATTACATGAGATTATATAAATAATGGTATGTAAAGAAAGCACTTTTTGTCCTGAAAAAAACAATATAAAATTTGTATAGGAATAGTAAATGAGAGAGCAGAAAATCACAGCTAAACACAAACACCACAAAAGTGTAAAAAGAGGCCTGGTCGCAAATGTACAACATCGCAAAAACAGTCCAGTCCTTAAGGGGTTAAAGGGATACTATAGTGCCAGAAAAACAAAGTTGTTTTCCTGGCACTATAGCTCTCTATAGTGCCCACCTCCTCTTCCTCCTATCCCAGGGCACAGAAGAGGTTAAAAACTATTTCTGTCACTTACCTCAGTCAAGTGCCACTGTCTTCATTATTCCCCCGCCGACATCAGCCAGCGGGAGTGACTTAATGCGCATGCTTGACAATGGCCAGGCTCGCATTAGAATTTCCCCATAGGATAGCATTTTACAATGATTTCCTACGGGGATTCCGGTGAAGCTGGAAGTCCCCATGCATCATTTAGCATCCAAAAGTGCCTAACGACCTGGAAATTCCTCTAGTGGCTGTCTACCAGGTGGAGTTACCGCACAAAGCTAATTATTGCAGTTTATAAAAAACTGCAATAATTAGCTTTACATGGTTAACGGACCTGGGAATATGCACTTAGACCACTTTAATGAGCTGAAGTGGTCTGGGTGCCTATAATGTCCCTTTAACCCCTTAAGGACCAAACTTCTGGAATAAAAGGGAATCATGACATGTCACACATGACATGTGTTCTTAAGTGGTTAAGTTTAAAATTCACTGTGAGTTCACTTCAAATTCCTGGCAATTCTCACTTTAGTAAATAATTCTGAGAGTTATTCACTAAAAATGAGAATTGCAAGGAATTCAAAGTGAACTTAAAAAAAAACAACTTAGAAAAATTCTGCAAGTCAATTCTGTTTTTAGTGTTTCTGTTATGGGCTTACGCTATGACCATGTCAGTGATTATAAGTGATAATGGTACCTGGAGTCTGTATGTGCAGTATTTCATTATAAAACATAGCATACACAGAGTTTAACTACTATGCTGCTGAGGTATAACTCCAAAATTACTGAGGCATCATTAGCCATATCAGTTCTGTGCATATTGCATGTCTGTCAGCAGCATACATAGCATGCTGGGGACAGGCATCCAATAATGGCTCGGCTCCCCCTCCTTGCTGCCCATGTTCTTCATACAGGGGAAGTGGCATCAGCAGAGGAGGATTGGGTTTGGAGGAGAGGACTTGGCCTTGGAGCTTGGATATATGTAATTTTTTTATATTTTTTAAGTTAAAGTGGACCAGTATAGGAAGGGTCACTCTAACCAAAACCAGTGTTTTCTATTTATAAACATGACTATACATAGGATGTGCATTTAGAATGGAAGAAAGGAGATTTTGTCAAAAGCAAATGAAGGGGTTTTTACAGTAAGAACAATAAGGAAGTGGAATTATCTGTCTGTAAAGCTTGTTTACTAGAGTCTGTACAAATGTTTAAACAGCTACAGGATAAATACTTGCAAAAACATAATATTAAGGGACATCATTTGCAATATGTGGGGTAATAGCTTCTTGACTGCCATTCTTGGGTCAAGAAGGATTTTGTTCTCTAATTTGTTGCAAAATTGGAAAGTGCTCCAAAACTGCCTACTTTTGGATCAACAGCAAAAACAGATGTGAGAAAGGTTGAGCTTGATGGACGCATATCCAATTGGTACAAATTACTTGTCATAGAGTGTTCAATGTTATGAGTGCTGTGGGCTAAAGTTTATATATAGTACTTCAGAAGTTGTCTGGCTTGAGTAAATAAGGCTTGTGTAAGTTAGGCTTGTGCAAGTGATTTGGCCAATTGTATAACTTCAGCATTGGCACTTCGGCAGACAAGTGAATTAATATTTTTAAAGTATTTTTAAAGTTAACAGAAAAAAGAAACAGTTTAGTTTGATCCTTTTATAAAAGCATTAAAACTTTGTGCCAACCATCTACATTAAAGTGGCTTATATGATAGAAGTTGGTTTCTAAGTGCATATAGGCTTTCAGTAAGGCTGCAGAAGAGCCATGAGCTCTGGTGAACAAGGAGTTTGTTGAAAATTGTATGGTAACATTAGCGTCTTAAGCCATTTATTATAGAGGGATCACATCTTAAGCATTCTTATTGACTGGAATTTAATTCCCTGCACTACATGCTACATGGACATTTTCATTAATCTAGCTAAAGGTATCCCCTTCAACTGAAAGGATGATTTAGGATTCTGGATATTATTATTATTATAAATAAATAAATAAATATAGTGCCAACATATTCCACAGCACCTTACAATTATAAAAGTAAAAAAGATTGATTGTTCCATTGCTGGCTGTAGATGCTAGCCAGGAAAACCTACAGATGACTCACAAAATCTTCTTTCTAATTTTGGAAAGGGTTTAGAAGACCATCCGCCATTTGGCCAATCAAAGGCAAAGATATGTTATTTGAAAGGTAACCCAATGTGGAAGACAACATTCAGTAGGGAGAATACATTATTCTGGAAACTTTTAGGATGCTGCATCTCTATATCATCTATGCAGTGTTTAGACCCTACCTTTACATCCATTTTATATTAATAGGTTAGGTACGCCACTCTCTGAATATTTCTGGGAAAAAAATTTGGCCCGGGCATTTTTTTATCACAGCGGCCCACTAAGAAGGGGGCGGGGCAGAAAGGGTGTGTTTTGTCATCACTTATGACAAACACGCCCCCTCTCAAAGTGAGCATGTTGGTTCAATGCTCTTCCAGGACAGACCATGCGCAGAGCTCTGCTGAAGAAATTTAATAACATGCTTGCACTGTGTTTCCTTGCAACTTGTCTCTGGTGTCTCTATAAATGGATACCAGGAGACAAAAGGGCCAGGAAAGAGTATTGTGCATGTGTTTGGAGCCTGCTTGTGGTATTGCGTGTGTGCAGAGTGAGCTGGTCGTGGTGTGGTATTGTGTAATAAGGTCAGTTTTAGTCATGTTGTGTTTGTGGTGTAATGTAATGCATATGTGGCTAGGGGCTGTAGAGAATGTGTGTATAGGGGATGTAGCAAGTGTGTGCATACAGGCTATAGTGTGTGTGTGTATAGGTGATGTACTGTTTGTAGAGAGTGTGTGTTCAGGGAATGTAGTATGTGTTTGCATACAAGGAATCTAGTGTGTGTATAGGGGATCCAGAGTGTGTGTGTGTATATATATATATATATATATATATATATATATATGAGTCTTGTGTGTGTTTGAAGGACCCAGACTATGTATAGGAGATCTAATGAGCCTGCGTATATAACGGATTCAGAGTGTATATAGGGATCTAGTGTGTGTATGTGTGTAGATGATCCAGAGTTGGGTAAAGGATCTAGTGTGTGTCTGGAATGTAATGTTTTGAGGGGTGCTGTGTGTGTGAGGGGTGCTGTGTATGTATATATATATATATATATATATATATTTTATATAAATATGTTTGGAAGTATTGTGTATGTGTGTGATGCAGTGTATTGGGAGGTTGTGTGTGTGTGTGAGGGGTGCAGTATGTGTGTGTGATGGATGCTGTGTGTGAGGTGTGATGTGTGTGAGGGTGCTGTATGTGATTGATTTGTGTGAGGGTGCTGTGTGTGTGAGGGTGCTGTATGTGATTGATTTGTGTGAGGGTGCTGTGTATGATGTGTGTGAGAGTGTTGTGTTAGTGCTGAGTGTGATAGTGCTGTGTATGATGTGTGTGAGTGCTGAGTGTGATGTGTGTGAGAGTGATGTGTGAGAGTGCTGAGTGTTGTGTGTGATGTGTGTGAGTGCTGAGTGTGATAGTGCTGTGTATGATGTGTGAGAGAGTGCTGCGTGTGATGTGTGTGAGAGTGCTGTGTGTGTTGTGTGTGAGAGTGCTGAGTGTGATGTGTGAGAGTTCTGAGTGTGATGTGTGCGAGATTGCTGAGTGTGATGTGTGTGAGAGTGCTGTGATGTGTGAGATTCCTGTGTATGATGTGTGTGAGAGTGATGTGTGAGAGAGTGCTGCGTGTGATGTGTGTGAGAGTGCTGAGTGTGATGTGTGTGAGAATGCTGTGATGTGTGAGATTCCTGTGTATGATGTGTGTGAGAGTGCTGTGTGTGAGAGTGCTGTGTGTGAGAGTGCTGTGTGTGTTGTGTGTGAGAGTGCTGTGTATGATGTGTGTGAGAGTGATGTGTGTGAGAGTGCTGTGTGTGAGAGTGCTGTGTGTGTTGTGTGTGAGAGTGCTGTGTATAAATGTTGTGTAAATAAACAAATAAACAAATAAAAAAAACTATGGGGGGTAAATAAACAATTAAAAAAAAAACTAAGCAGGCATTAAATCCCCCCTCCCTTCTTACTTTTCTTACTTTTCTGTCTGGGAGGGGAGGGACCAGCACTCGTTCATCATCCCTGGTGGTCCAGGGGTGAGTGAACTCTAGCCGAAGGGCTAGAGTTCACTCTCGCGAGATCCGGTCGTTGCCATGGCAACGCTCCCAATCTCGCGAGAGGAGCCAGGCGGAGCTGCAAGATAGAGCTCCGCCGGGTTCTCTCCCTTCCCAGCCGCAGGTCTCTTTAAATGGGCCGGTGAGGGAGAGCTTTGATCTCCCCACTGGCCCTCCATGGAATACAGCGGGGCTGGTGCTCGGATAGCGCAGGCCCTGCATAGACCGGCAGGGGATGTCCTGTGATCTCCCCTCCCGTCCTCGGCCCATGGCCACCGCGGCCCACCGGGCATTTGTGTGCCCGATGGCCAGTCCGGGCCTGTTTCTGAAGATTGCTCCTTCTCAAGATTTCACAGCAGAGGAATGTAGCATTTATCTTCACAAAAGGAAGGGAGCAACATGAAGTTTATCTACGTGGAGAAACCCCCCAGGCTTTATTTCTGCTCTTTACAATGCCAGACTCTCTTTGCTCAGAAAACTATAGAGAGAAATAGCATGCAATGGAAAGATCTCACATCAACACTAAATCCCTTCTACCTTGTCCTGAAAGGAAAGTATGTGGATCTCAGACACATCCAGACAAGATTATTGCCTTCCTAGTATGAACAGTTAACCCCTTAAGTATGAAATGCTGTTTCTCATGTTTGGAATAAACTTGTGTACAGGATTTTGGAATTTATTGGTTATTTGTAATGCAATCAAAATTCACCATCCAGTTGAGGATATCTAGCATAATTAATAATAAAGATCTATTACTGTCATCAGGAACATGCATTAGTTTTAGATTAACTTTTCCCCAATTGTAAATCAGTTCAGAAAATTATGTAAAAAAGGGCTGTCATATTTTTTTCTAGATAATTATTGGGATACATAGCATTATACTCACCAAAGCAAAACAGCTATTTATAGTCTGAAATAGAGTGTCTTTTTTCATAAAACAAGGCTGAGGGGTACAAAAAGAAAGGGAAGGGTTGGGAGGGGGAAGTGAGTAACTCAAGTTTTACAGTACATTCTCAGATATACACCTTAATTGTACATCATTTTCATTTCTACAACTCTAGTTTGTCGACAAACAATTTACATGACATTTGTAACAGCGATTCTGTCCACCTGAAACCTTTATGGGGACATGACCAAAGAACTAGGTTTGATAGGTCATCCTGGCTAAGTTGAATCAACCTGCAAAAAAAAGGATCATCCTGTACTTTATCGTCTTTGCAATATGGCTAGTGGGTTAGAAGGTTGCTAGGTGATAGCAATATACAATAGCTACATCAACACCTTCTAAGTACTACGTACGTGGGGGTGGGATGAGGGAATAAAAAAGAAAATTGGAGATGGTGGGGACATAAACCTCTCTTATAATGTGGAAATACCCACAAGGCTCTGTAGTCAGTATTTGACACACCTGTCCCATACCTGATATGTAAGGAAGCACCTGTATTTGGGCCAACTGTCTGAGGTCCAGCATTGGTGTCATGTGGGGGCTTCAGGGGGGTCTCAGGGAGTGTAGACAGGGTTGTCCTGCGGTTGTGGAGCTGGCATTGAGTTTAAATAATAGGCAGTCCACAGTTCCCATGTTGGTTGAAACATTTGTATCTGGGTGTGGGATAGCAGAGACATGTGTTTGTATGTGAAGTATTGATGGATTTTGTGTGTTAGGGCAGGATGTCTGCTTCTAGTTGGCCGCTATCAAATTTCTAGCAGCAAGCTGCAGTGAAGGTATGAGGTAACAGGAGGAATAGGCAGACGGTTGGTTAAGCTCTATATCTGTGACATCATTTCATAAAGGTTTAATGATGGGGCAGTCCCACCATGTGTATCATCATTCCCTCTGCTCTCCTACATCTCCAGCAGAATGATGGTACATTAGGGTAGATTTTGTGGAGTCTGCTAGGGGTTAGGTACCACTGATAGACCAGTTTTCTGTGTGCTTCTAAGAGGGAATAGTGTAAGGGTCTTACCTGGAGGTGGGAGTCCGAAGTGATGAGTTAAGGCACACCCTTGCAGTTTAACACGAACCGAGGAGACTCTAGGAAGAAATCTCCAAGGTTATGAAACAATGCACTGGGGCTCTGCAGGAAAAGTACTCCTGGATACACAGTACTCCTGGATCCAATAGAGTAGTCAGGTACGGTTCCAATAGTTGAGGCAGGGGCAATCAGGCAAATACGGTAAACTGTTCTGAAGGTCAAAGCAGAAGTCAGATGAACTAAACAGTTTACAAGACAGGTAACAAAATAATCTGACAAAGAGGAAGTGGCAAGTCAAGGCTTAGTGATGCAGATACCATAGCATGAGATTTAAACAAGAATGAACATAGTGGCGATGAGGTAAGATCACTGACTGGGATGAAGAAGACACAGGTTTAATCCCAGCCAGGCCCTGAGAAGTGATGTCCACATCTGGCAGTTTGCTTGGCATGGTGTGAACCATGACAAGTAGCAGTTAGTGATACCCGTAAGTGCATTGATGAAAGCAGGTAGTCAGGCCAGTGGTGTATCCTGGTTTTGTGCTACCCTAGGCAGGACAAAACTTAGGCGCCCATTATCCCCCCGCGCCACCCCCACCCAACCCTTCCCCCCTGCTCTGCCTTCTAAATACACACACACACACATTCACTGATAGATACACTGTATACTAGCTTACAGACACAGACACACACTCACTCACTAACAGACACACGCTCACATTAACACACTCACTTTTCATTTTTTATTTAAACCCCCCAGCCTCCTTACCTTTGGGAATGCTGAGGGGGGGTTCTCCCTCTCCCTGGGTTCTAGTGGGGCTGCTGGTCAGTCGGGCAGGCGGCGCTGGCGAGGGAGCACTTTCCCCTGAGCGTCATATTCTGGCTCCTGGCACTACTCTGCTGCGCGAGGGAGCTGAGCAGAGCGCTCAGGGAAAAGTGATCCCTCGCCAGCGCCGCCCCCATGACCGGATTGTTAGTTAGCCACAAGGCTAACAAGCTATTTGCCCTGGGCATTTTTTGCCACCCCCTGGAAAGTGCCTCACGGCTAATACATTCGTGAGTCAGGCCCCGTGGGGGAGTGGGTATATTCTTTATGCCATTGCTCCTCAAAAGGGAAGGGTTTCTCTGAGTAAGAGTATTCAGCAGGGTATGTTAACACAGTGACAAAGATTTAAGCATAGTGGGCGTCTGCCATCATCTTGAGTATATAGGGTCCATGAGTTTAGGCCTAGTATGAGCTAGCTCTGTCAGTGTTAGTAAATGTGTAGACAGAATGCGTTTAAGTTGTAAATAATGGAAGACTGAGGAGTTGGGTAGGTTATACTTTTGTTGGAGTTCTGGGAAGGGTAAAATTTGATGATGATTGCATACATCCTCTATGGAACAGATGCCCCTTTTGTTCCAGGATTTGAACATTAACCATGGGGAAAGTGTGGTCAGAGCTGTCAGTGGTGCAAAGTGGTGTAGTGATTCAATGAGTCTTATTGAGTCCCATTGATGGAGTGTGAGGCTAGTTGTTTGAAACAATCAGGTTGGAGCTTGGTGATGTGACTCCTGTCTCATGACTATGGTTCTGGGTTGTATGGCACTTTACAAACATTATTTGGGCTTCTTGGATTTTGGGACACTTTTTCTGCCCTTTGAATCCATGGGAAGGTGTGTTTCTTCCCCTCCCCCATTTCCTGTCCATTGTTCTCCAGCAGGGCGTTGTCCCAGGGACACTGCCAGACCAGTTTAAACTAGCAGCTTTGTCCCTCCTCAATTTCTCATCAGCCCATGCTAAACTTTAACCCCATGGAGCTTGGACTATGTTCGTGGGATCTGAGCACTGTTCACCTATATTGGGCGCTCAGATCCAAGCTATCTGGGTATAGGTTGAATGTGGGGATTCTGTTCAGTATGATAGGAATTATGTATTTTTCGTGTATTTTTGATGTTGTCGTGAATAGAGATGTTTTCTGTATGTTGGAGATAATTGGCTTACCACACCGAAGCCATGCTTGCAGTCGGTCAAATAGGACGTCCATCTATCTTTTGAACCACTGGACCAATTTGTATGATTTTGACATATGTTTGTATTTGGAGTATGCTGATTCTGAATATGTAAGTTTATGTGAATGTGATGCATACTTTTAAAGTTAAGAATATGGTGTAAAACTGTGTATTTTCCTGCCTAATAATTACGTTAGCCCATTGTGTTCAGTAATTATATCACAGGCAGAGGGGAGATTTTACTGTGTGTGTGGTAGTGTTATTTTGTTAATTAGTGTTCCAATTGGTTTGTGTCCCTTTTGTCACAGTTTACCACCAGGTCCAGGGGGTGTGCCTCTGGCCTGAAAATCTGTATAAAAGAAAGTCCTTTTGTGTGCATTAAAGCAGATCATCTTGTACCTTCATGAAGTTTCGGCTCATTTTTGGGGGATTGGAGAATTGCCTACACTCTGGGGATTGCTATATCACAATACTCCCCAGAGCAAGCTCTTGTAAGAGCTTGTTCTTATTCCTGGTTCCTGCTCTCTGGAGTTAAGAGAGGTCTACCCACTGGAAGCTGAACCCTGGTCTTGGGTCCAGAGTGGGTGGAAGACAGCGAGACCCCAACTAAACTGCGGCGGTTCGTGGGAGTCTACAGTGGTTATGGTGCCTGGCAGAGTGCTTGGAGTCCTCGGGAAGCACTAGGAGCATCCATCAACGGAGGTACCCAGTCGGGGTGCCAGGCAATCTGTTACAGACATGTATCAGGGAACTTCTCATTCTCCATGTCTACCCATTGGAAGATTCCCTTTTTTTTGAATGACGTTTTATTACAGCCTCTAGTAAAGAGGCTTTGTGGTAAAATATTAAGTCGGGGAAATCAACTCCTCCCTGGCAGGTACGCTTTTGGAGGAGAGCAAGCGTAGATAGGTTTGCATGTTTCCCACAGGAAAGATGTGAGTATAGATTGGAGGTGTTTGTAGAATGTCGGTGTAATGTGTATGGGTAACATACTAATTTTGTAGAGGATTTTTGTGAGAATTATAATTTTTATGGCGTTACGTCTGCCACCCAGGAGAGTTTGACTGCTCTCCATTGTTGAACTTGGGATTTGCACATATGTATCAGCAGTTTAAAATTGTAGCAGGGGATGATATCAATTTTATTACTAGGTATGTAATGTCTGTCATTCTCCAATCTAAGTCATATTTTTGTGTTGTTTAAGGTGTGTGGGGAGGTTTATAGGTATGGCCTTGGTTTTACTGTGGTTAAGCTTGCAGTATGAGATGGTTCCGTACTGTTTCAGTACTTGTAGCAATGTTGGTCCCTCACTGAGAGCAGAATATCTTCTGCAAACATGGAGTTCCCCCAGATTTATGCATGTATGGTAGTTTTACCTTATCTTATATGACAGGGGTTCCAGCGATAAGATTAAGAGTATTGGGGGATAAGGGCACCCTTGCCTGGTGCCGTTTGTGATATGGAATGGTGTGGAGAGGAACCCAGTGCTGGAAACCCTTGCTTTCAGATCATTATAGAGGGCCATCATTCCTGATATGAAAGCTTGGAAAACCAAATTTGATGAGTACTTGTGTCATATAGTGCCAGTTGAGTCTGCTAAAAGCTTTCTCCACATTGGGTGCGTGGAGGAGGCCCTATGTATGTGTGGTGTGCATGTGTGAAAGGATGGTGAGAATTTTCCTGATGTTTCCTGCGCATTTTCTCCCTTTAATAAACCCTGATTAATTGTTATGGATCAGTTTTGGTAAGATGGTGGAGAACCGGTTGGTCATGAGCTTAGAATACATTTTAACGTTGCTGTTCAAGAGGGAGATTGGCCTGAAATGTTGGCATTGGGTTGGAGGTTTGCCCAGTTTGGGAAGTGTAGAGATGTGTGCCAAAAGCATGCTGCTTGGTAGTTTTTCCTTAGAGTAGCAGGTGTTGAAGAGGTTTGTGAGCGAAGGGGCCAGGGTGTTTGCAAATGTCTGGTAACAGAGATTGGTAAAGCCATCTGGACCCAGTGCTTTGTGTGTGGGTACACCCATGTGGCCTTTTCTATTTCTGCTTGGGTAAATGGTATGGTAAGGGTCTCCAAATCTGTGGGGATATAGAGGGCAGGTCCACCGTGCTTAGGAATTCTTGAATAAGTCATGAAGAGTGGCAAACTGAACTTGGGTCGTCTTTAAGATTATAAAGAGTTCTGTGGCGAAAGTGACCTGGCCACTGGTTTTTGGAGGGGACTACCTGCCAGCCTTTCACCCTATGACTATGGCCCCTGCAATAGAGCTGGTTACTACACTTCAACATGTCTCTGTTCGTACAAATGGGACTATATGGCTTGTTTACCGAACAACCGCAAGAACAGAGACCACCCTGGAGCTTGTTAACACCTATTAACAAGTTGGAACGTTTCTCACCGCAGTGTTCTAATTGTTCGTCTGGGTGGCTGCAATTCCTATGAACAACCACAAGATGGCGGCCATCTTGTTCGCATGAACGTAGGCATCGGTGTTTGGGCATGAAACTCATGGAACTGAAATCAGATACAGAAACTCCTGAACACCGCTGGACTTCCATCATCACCTGCGTTCGTTTCTATTCAACTTAGAAGGGCACTGTTCAGTGAGATCATTCGTCTAGATGCAGGGAACAAGTTCCAGGGTAAGACTATTGACTCCATTTGGTAGTTTGTTAGTTTGCAAACTACCAAACTAGACCGGCCGCAAGCCCTGATTCTCTGGAACTGTTTTGGGCATGAAATCCTGTGTTCGCCTGGGCAAAAATATGACTTCCATAAAACTTCTAAACCTCTTATCCAATCTGGGGGAATTTTGGATATGTTGTTCACCCAGATCAGGGCTATCAGGGGATGTATGGATATGGGGGGGATGGGGATATGTTGTGTTTTGGGGTACTTATTGGACTTTATGAAAATGTGTGTTTTTTCTGTCTGGGGATAATAAAGTTATTGTATTATCTACTATTGTATCACAGGCAGTGGGGAGGGATTGTGTACTGTATGAGGGCGTGTCATTCATTGTTACACTGTTTTTATTGGCTTGCATGTTTTGTGTCCTGTTCCCAACAAGGTCAACCTGGGCGTCAACCTTGTTGGGAAACTTGTATAAAAGTCTGCTCTATTAAACTTTCAGATCTACTTCACCCTCAATCTAGAGTCTTGTCTCTTATTGGGGGGAATTGCTATATCACTACAAGGGATTGCTGTGATCATCATACTCCCTTGGATAATCACTAGCTCTTGTAAGAGCTGTTCCTGCTACGCTTTCTGAAGGAAGAGAGATTCACTCACTGGAACCTGGAGTCTTGTCATAGGTTCAGGGTGGGTAGGAGACGGTGAGACAAGCTGCACACTGGGCTTAGGGAGCACGTCATTGACCCTGTTGAACCTGCTTCAGGTAACCACGTTGAGGAATGTCCGGTACCAGGAACCGTAAACCAGGAGGTAGAGGTTGTGCTGGGGTCACCTTGAGATCGCAGTAAGGCAATGAAGTGGTGTAGGAGCTGTTCCTGCTATGCTTTCTGAAGGAAGAGAGGTTCACCTGGAACGTGGAGCCTTGTCTTAGGTCCAGGGTGGGTAGGAAATGGCGAGACCCCAACCAAGCTGGCGGCGGTTGTGAGGACTGCAGTACTTATGGTGTCTGGCACGGTGCTGATGGTCCTTGGTGAGTACTAGGAGCATCCGTCGGTGGAGGGTCCATCACAATCGGTATGAGACGCGCGGCCATAGTTGGGGGATCAGCCGCCTCCCCTAGCCGGACAGCCAGTCTTCGGCTCTGTAGACCTCATGCCCAGATGGTACAGGAGCTCGCCAGTGCCGTGCTCTTCAGAACTGTAAATGGGTTCTTTGGTGGAAGAGTCGACTGCTATACGTGCTGGACCAATCGTGGGTATGTTTTAGACCTTAGTACTGTTTTTTAAGGGTTGATGAGTTGATATTTTTTTTTTACTGCACAGCTCTTAAGTTATTTACAAATAAATTAAGAAAACAAGGAAAATAACTTTTGTTTTAATATAGGTTTGCTTTAGTTTACATACAAAAATCCTGAAGTGTTCTAATTGTGGTTTTATTGTGAGTGTTTTTATTGTGCTCATTCTCTGGATTTTCCTGGATAGTGGTATACCATTAAACTAAACTGACTGGTGGAACAAGCCCAAAATTCATGGAAGGTCACACCAAACCCAGAGAGCTGCATGTGTATAGCATGCATGTGATGCTTGTATAAAGAAAGTATATGCTGTGTGTATTGGAAATGTATATGCTGCATGTATATGCTACAAATTATATATGTTACATATACAGAATATTTATGCTGCCTGCATCCCTGAGGTTGGAATCTTACTATTAGACTAAGCTTGTTCCCCTTAAGTATAAAAATTAATAGAGCGTGCAACATCACAGGTTAACAAGCATAACTTCCAACGGCCTGCATACCTTTAACATTGATCGTACGTACTTATCTATTAGTCCTCATATCTACTAAAAAAATGTGCAGCTTAATCCTGTCATGGAAATTTTACGCTGATGTACCTGTGACTGCTGTCGTGGCATAACAGGCATGTTTGTAACCCATATTGCACAACAAAAATAAAGAATATAAAAAAAAGAACATATATGCTGCATGTATATAGCATGTATGTACTGTTTGTGTATAGAATGTATGTGAGATACACACCAGGGCTCGAGTCCTGCAGGAACGCATGGGAATCCTGCAGGACCTGCCCTGCTACCTGCACACAGTGATCCTGCAGGACCTGCCCTGCTACCTGCACACAGGGGCCCAGCACACTGTGTGTTTCCTCTCCAGCTGCTCACATTCACGAGACCCGCGGCTGTCAGAGCGTTGCCACGGGTTACCATGGCAATGCGCCGTACAGCACGCAGGCATCGTGAGAGTTAGAGCTGGAGAGGGAACACAGCGTAATCTCCACCGGACCACCAGGTAATCTCCCCCCTCCCTGACAAGGTAAGAAGCAGAGAGGGGGGAATACAACAAAAAAATATAAACACACATGATTTTTTTTTTAAATGCTTCCCCCCTATCATCCAGCACACACGCACACACACACATCATCCAGCACACACACACATCATCCAGCACACACACATCCATCATCCAGCACACACACACACACACACACACACATCATCCAGCTCACACACACACACCATCCAGCACACACACACACACCATCCAGCACACACACACACACACACATCATCCAGAACACACACACACACATCATCCAACACACACACATCATCCAGCACACACACACACATCACCCAGCACACACACACACATATCATCCAGCACACACACACTCACACACACATATCATCCAGCACACACACACACACACATATCATCCAGCGCACACACATCATCCAGCACACACACACACACATCACCCAGCATACACACACACACATATCCAGCACACACACATATCATCCAGCACACACACACACACACACATACTACATCATCCAACACACACACCGCACATCACATCCAACACACATCATTCAACACACACATCATCCAGCACACACACACACACACATCACCCATACACACACACACACACACATCACCAAGCACACACACACACATCACCCAGCACACACACACTCACATACACATATCATCCAGCACACACACACACACATATCATCCAGCACACACACATCATCCAGCACACACACACACACACACACATCACCCAGCATACACACACACATATCCAGCACACACACATATCATCCAGCACACACACACACACACACATACACATCATCCAACACACACACATCATCCAACACACATCATTCAACACACACATCACCCAGCACACACACACACACACATCACCCAGCACACACACACATCACCCAGCACACACACACACACACACACATCACCCAGCACACACATCATCCAGCACACACATCATCCAGCACACACCCACATCACCCAGCACACACACACCACCCAGCACACACACACACACACACTTCATTCATTATACACAATCTGCACTTACTATAAACACACTACATTCATTATACACACTCTGCACTCATTACAAACACACTACATTCACTATACACACTCTGCACTCACTATACACACTACATTCACTATACACACTCTGCACTCACTACAATCACACTACATTCATTATACACATTCTGCACTCACTACAAACACACTACCAGTGGCGTACATACTGGGGTCGCAGGGGTCGCGGCTGTGACCGGGCCCGGCCCACCCGGAGGCCCAGCCGCCCTGCGACCCAGTATGTACCCAGTGTGGCCAGCCTCTTTTCCTCGGGGTCCCAGGAGCTGGCCCTGGTGTCACCGGGCGGGCAGGCTGGCGTGCGCGCGAGGGAGCACTCTCCCTGGCTGAGCGCTCTCTGCCCAGTTCCCTCGCGCGCCATGTACTGATGCCAGCGTGCGAGGGAGCACTCAGGGGGGAGTGCTCCCTCACGCACCCGCCAGCCTGCCAGCCTGCCCGGTTGTCGGCCAACCAGCAACACCACTGGACCCCAGGGAATCCCCTCAGCTCTCCCAAAGGTTGGAAGGCTGGGGGATTACATTTTTTTTTTTTTTAAATGTGTGTGTGTGTGTTAGAGTGTGTGTGTGTGTTAGAGTGTGTGTGTTAGTGTTAGAGTGTGTGTGTTAGTGTTAGCGTGTGTGTGTGTGTGTGTGTGTTAGAGTGTGTGTGTATTAGTGTGTGTGTTAGTGTTAGAGTGTGTGTGTGTGTTAGAGTATGTGTGTTAGTGTTAGAGTGTGTGTGTGTGTGTGTGTGTGTTAGAGTGTGTGTGTTAGAGTGTGTGTGTGTTAATTTATTGTGACAAATAAAATAATAATATTAGGCAGCATGCATGATATTAATCAGTGAATATTTAGTATAACATAAGTATGAAATATAATGGCTAGACACAGTACAAAGCTATAGCATCAACTGTCAAGACAAGATTAATGGGTACTTCTCATTTTTACAAAAGCCGAATTTTAATTTTCTTAAAAAGATATCTTATCTTATTTTAGAGCAAATCAATACACCTGGATAAAAACAGCGGTATGCTAACATGTGATACTATCACATTAATATATAAGTATTCTTAATTCCACCTGCAGAATGGAATGTTTATAACTATATATTCTTTAGTTAACTAAGATTTCTAATTATTGAAATCTGACCGTGATTTATCCAGTCATATATCATGTTATTAGATTTTAATTAATTTAGATTAATTAAATAAAACCAGCATAATTACCAGTTATGTAGATATTCTCATCAGATGAGTAGGTAGTCCCAGGAACTTAATGCGAGTATGATTGGTTGTATGGAGGTGTGTAAGTAATAGAGAAAAGTGGTGTTGGTTAGAAAGTATCAGTAAAATTCTAAGTGTCAAGGAGTGTTTCTTGAGTTATGTCCAAGAGAGTTTGAGAGTTGAATGTTAGTCCTAGAGAGTGTCCTGGATCTCTCTGCATGTCTGAATATGAAAGCCCAAAAACTAACCTTCTCTCTTCCCTTTGTCCTAACTTTTAAAGGGCCAGACTCTCTGTACATCATTAGTTGATAAGGCCAATAGGATACTGAAGGTGTGGTCAACCTGCAGATCGCAATTTAGGTATTTGATCCATAGAGGACAGTCTCGCCTTACTAAACCTTCCTATCCAGGAAAGAGTTAACTTTACCTGATGATGATTTTGACATAATTTGGCTTATCTAAAATGACTATCATAACTTAAATTTGCTGTCAGTTTAAAGCGTTTGTCTCAGTCTTTGTGGCAACTACTTTGATCGTAATTTCTAAAATTGACAGTTCTAAACTCAATTTCACCCCTTACTTACAATGGGACCTTGTAAGATTTAGAAAGTAAAATTAATTACTTAGTCTTCTCTGTCACTAGTGTCTGTGTTTAAAATAATTTATTTTCCATTAACATTTAAACAGAGCATTCCATCCCCCTGCTTCATTGCTTATCACTTGGTTTGTTTACATAATACATTCCTTAGCTCAGGCTAGTGGCTAGTTACAGAAAGGAAAGAATTTTTTTGTGTCTGTCTTGCCTGAAATCCAAAATGGAGTCCGCTCTGTTCTGAGTGACTCTGGCAATATACACTTTTAATTTCTATCTTAGCACAAAATGTCTGCCGATATAAATATCCTGACAGTTAGTTTGTGTGTGTTACTGAGTGTGTTAGTTTGTGTGCATCTGTTAGTGAGTCTGTTTGGTGTCTGTTAGTGAGTGTGTATGTATGTCTGTCACTGAGAGTGTGTCTGTCAGTCAATGTGTGTGTCTGTTAGCTAGTGTGAAAGCGTCTGTTCGTGAGAGTGTGTGTGTGTGTCTTCAGCACTTACCTTTCTCCAGCGCCGGACTACCTTGGCACTGGGGATCCCTGCTCCCCGATCCACCTCTCAGCTCCGAATGCGCATGCGCAGCAAGAGTCGCGCATGCGCATTCAAACCGTTATAGGAAAGCATTACTCAATGCTTTCCTATGGACGTTCAGCATCTTCTCACTGTGATTTTCACAGTGAGAATCGCCGAACCTCCTCTAGCGGCTGTCAATGAGACAGCCACTAGAGGCTGGATTACCCTCAGTTTCTCTGAAACTGCTATGTTTTCAGCTGCAGGGTTAAAACTAGAGGGACCTGGCACCCAGACCACTTAATTGAGCTGATGTGATCTGCGTGTCTGTCGTGTATTTGCATAGGTCTTTCCCGATTTGATGCTCAAAAATGCACATGCATCATCTTGTTGATGTCATGCACACATGTTCCACCATTACATGACTACTTTGGACCAATCAGAGCCCTTTCTAGGCTATTTAAACTCAAAATTGCTATTTTTCAGTGCCCTGTAATGGTTTCCTGTTTTGTTATCCACGAGCTGCAATATTTCTATTGATTATTGTCTATTCTGACCTTGGTCTTTGTTCTTTTCTTTCTGACTTCTGTATCCCCTGCTCTTTGGCTTGCCTACAGTTTATGCAACTTCTGTTTCAATTACATTGGCTTGTCCTGTACTTTTATATTAACTTTAGATCTGGCCATTCTCAGGTTTGGTAATAAGTTTATATTTGTTAAAATAAAATACATTTTGATTTATTTTATATTTGCTCTGCGTGTTGGGTATTAGATTATCCTGACATTACGACAGGGCCTTAGCTCATGCCGGCTTAAGTCAACAAATGGTGAATTGTGAGGCAAAAATAGAGAAACTTGATCACCGCATGGATCAATTCAATCTTTTTCTTTCCCATAGAGCTAACATTGGGTACCTAAAGAACCAACTACCTGGTAAGGCTCTTTATGGGATAGTAGGAGGACTATAGCTTACAATTATGATGAATTAATTACTGAGTTCAATAGGTTCTGTTGTCTGCATTTCCACAGTGAGCATAGTATTCTCATTTGAGCATACTACTCAAATGAGATTTAGGCTAAACATGCTGTATCACATTCTGAAGAAATATAAAACCTTGATGGAACTCATTTTACATTTTTAAAGGTGCTGTTCCACATAGCATGACTCCCATATAAGTTCTCCACCATGTAAAGGGAAACGAAAGAAACATATCTAGCCTTATATTTTGTTTCCTAATTCTCCCTGTCCCATAAAAAAATGAATAAAAAGGAATTGAAAATCCCTGAGGTTTCTTAGGAACAGAATCCTGCCAGTCACCCAAAGCCCTTGCACTATATGAAATCACTGTCAGGAGAACTCGTGCACATGAAATAGCAAAGCTCCATTTACACTGATTTCCCAATAATGCCAATGATCATCTGTGCTAACAACCTCAAATCATAAATATATATTTACACACACATATTTAGACTTGTACGATTATGGTGATGTGCCAGAGGAATGCTTGTCACCATATTGCAAGCATAGTAGAGGCACATCACCCCTTATGACACCGGGAGCGCAGGCTGAACAGGGCGCAAAAATCACTGCTCATACTGACAATTGATTTTTGCACCGGTTTTGCCAACACCTCAGTACGCCCGTGCAAGCGTACTGAGGTGTTGGCAAAACCGGTGCAAAATTATATTGACTTTCAGCAGCTCACAACTGATGACCTTCTCCATTAAAAAATTAATCTTGATTTCCTAAAGCATAACCCTAACCCTTGCTAAACAGGCAACCTCAGGCATATCTTTGATACCTTCCACTCTCTTTTTCATCCTGATGTGGCCACATCAGGCATATCTTTGATACCTTCCACTCTCTTTTTCATCCTGCTGTGGCCACCCCCTTATAGTCAATAACTTTGCCTGCTACTTTACTAACTAGATTGAACATTTAAGGAAAATATTCTCCCCCTCTCTTTCTCAAACGCACTTGGACCATGCTTTTCCTACCCTTCAGGCCTTTCTGTCCAGCTGTTGAACAAGAGGTGACTGTGCTTCTCCTTTTCTCTAACCCCACCACTTGCCGCTTGATCCCGTCCCATCTCACCTTATCAGATCTCTCTTCTCTTGTCTTGTGCCATCCTTAACAAATATCTTTAACTGCTTTCTTTCTTCTGGCATTGTCCCTTCCCCCCTAAACAAGCTGCTGTTGTTCCAGTCCTAAAAATGCAACTTCTATTTTCTCTTTATACTGCCTCTCTTGGCAAATGTATTAATTCAGATTGTTCTGCTACCACCTGTATGGCCATGACACCCAGATATATCTCTCTCCCCGATCTCTCACCCGCTGTCCTACAACATGTCACTGCTTACCTTTCTTCCACTTCTGATTGGATGTCTTCTCGCTTTCTGAAACTCAATTTCTCTAAACTGCGCTTCTTCTATTGCTTCTTCACAATACTGATCGTCCTCTTTTGCTCTCCCTGCAGATTGATGGTACCTGCAGTGATGTATTTAGTATCTGGGCTGACCTAGGCATGACAGAACTTGGGCACTTCCTAATTTACATTTGCTCCACCCCTTCCTGTCAATGCCACACCTCTTCCTGTTAAACAACTAACACACACTTTGACTGACAGACAAACTCTCAGATACACTGACTTGACACAAACAATCACTGACTCACTGACATACACACAATCACTGACATACACACACAATGATGCAGACACACACACTGACAGGCATACACAATCACACACATTCACTCAGACACACAGGCGCCCTCACTGACGCAATCACTCAGAAACAAACACATATTCACTGACAGGCACACACACACACACACATTCTCACTCACTGACAGACAGCCACACAGTGACAGACACACACACACACACAATCACTCAGATACACACTGACAGACATACACACACAATCACTCAGATACTCACTGACAGACATACACACACAGTCACTCACATACACACTGACAGACATGCACACACTGGACAGCCATACACACACTGACAGCCAGGCACACACAATCACTCACATACACACTGACAGACATACACACACACACAATCACTCACATGCACACTGACAGACATACATATACAATCACTCACATACACACTGACAGACATACACACACAATCACTCACATACACACTGACATACATACACACACACACTGACAGCCAGACATACACACTGACATACACACACTGACATACACACACTGACAGCCAGACATACACAATCACTCAGAAATACACACACTGACAGCCCACCCCTCCCCAAACATTAACATTAACCATTACTTTTTTCTTTTTTAGTTTAAATCCACCCAGCCTCCCTACCTTTGGGAGTGCCGGGTTGATTTGTTTTTACCTGGGGTCCCTTCTGACAGGAAGGGAGGCAGACGGGTGGCTAACTAAGAACCCATGCGGGCGGGCGGCACTGGCGAGGGAGCACTGATTAGTGAGCTTTCTCTGCTCAGCTCCCTCGCGTGCCGCAGTGTGATGCAGGCATCACTCTGCTGTGCGCGAGGGAGCTGAGCAGAGAGCTCACAAATCAGTGCTCCCTCGCCAGCACCACCCCCATGGATTTTTAGTTAGCCGCCCGCCTGCCTGGACTGTTAGTTAGCCGCCAGGCTAACAAGGCCTTAGCCTGGACATTTGGGGGTGGTGTTTTTTGCCGCCCCCTGGAAAGTGCCGCCAAGGCAAATGCCTTGTTTGCCTTACGGCAAATACGTCCCTGGGTACCTGCATCAGCCCATCTTTGCGACTCCACTGACTTGGCGTTATCTTTGATTCTGGTCTTACATTCAGTCTGTTGGCAAAACCTGTTGACTCCACCTTAAAAACATTGCCCATGTCCACACATGAGTTGTTCATGCTATAGTAATTTCTCCTAATTGGTCCAAGAAGCCATACTGTTCACATATCACCCCTCTGTTAATTGGCCTTCCACTCTCTTGGCTAATTCAAAATATTAACCCTTAGCTATAAAGCTCTAAACAACTCTAGCCCTTGTTATATTTCTCCTCTAATTTGTAGGAACGCCACTTGTTGGTCTTTCTGCATTGCCGGTGATCTTCTCCTTACTGCTCGCACCCTTACTGCTAACTTGCACTTGCAAGACTTCTCACAGGCGACCCTTTCATGTGGAATAACCTGCATACCACCATCAAGCTCTCCCCAGTTTTCAATCATTTAAGAAGTCCCTCAAAACAAATCTCTTCAGAAAAGTTTATGGCCTCCCTGGGAAACCTTTAGTAACTACTGTTTCTTGACCTCTCCTATAGGGCCACACTCTATGCTTACCAACAGTTCTGCTCCATTTGCTCACTGTTGTTTGGTTGCTATCCCCATTGATGCCCTTCCTATTATGTTATTATAACCCACCTCATCTAGAATGTAAGTTTGTTTAAGCAGGGTTCTCATCAACCTATTGTTTCTATAATATTTTGTAATTGACTAATTCCTTGTTAAATTTCCCCCTTTTATAATATTGTAAAACACTGCGGAATAAATTGGTGCTGTGTAAATGCCAACAATAATAATAATAACTTTTAAGTACATAGTGTATACGTTCTGTATGTTGGATATTAGAATATCCTGACAGTACCTTTATGTGTGATTGCTATATTTAAGAGTATTAAATTAGGGCACTGTCTAGTAGATTGCTTCCTAATTTGGTATCCTTTCAAATTTAGAAGGAACTATAGTCACCAAAACAACTTTAACTTAATTAAGCAATTTTGGTGTACAGACTATGCCCCTGCAGTCTCACTGTTAAATTATCTACCATTAAGGAGTTAAATCACTTTGTTTATACAACCTTAGGTACACCTCCTTGCATGTGACTTGCACAGCCTTCCTAAACACTCCTATAAAGAGCCATATAATGTTTACACTTAATATATTGCAAATGCTGTTAATTTAAAATTTCTTATATCCTGTTAATAGCTTGCTAGACATTGCAGAAACCTCCTTTATGTAATTAAAGTTCAATGTATAGAGCAGGAGATAAGAACTTTTAAAGTAAGCAAATCGGATTGAAAATGAAACCATTTTGCTTTCACGCAGGCTGTGTAAGTCACAGTCATGGGAGGTTTGGTTAGGGCTATTTAAACAGAAACAAAGGTGATTTGACTCATGACAGTAGAACATTAAGCATTTAATTACGCTAAAGTTGTGTTGGTGACTATAGTGTCCCTTTAAGTATATGACACATATGTGACCTTTAGTCTCTTGGTTTATTGTTTCATAGAAACATAGAATGTGATGGCAGATAAGAACCATTCGGCCCATCTAGTCTGCCCAATTTTCTAAATACTTTCATTAGTCCCTAGCCTTATTTTATAGTTAGGATACCCTTATGCCTATCCCACACATGCTTAAACTCCTTTACTGTGTTAACCTCTACCACTTCAGCTGGAAGGTTATTCCATGCATCCACTACCCTCTCAGTAAAGTAATACTTCCTGATATTATTTTTAAACCTTTGTCCCTCTAATTTAAGACTATGTCTTCTTGTTGTGGTAGTTTTTCTTCTTTTAAATATAGTTATACTTATATAATATAGTTATACTTACTATATACTTTGTTGTTAATAATTTTCTATACTGCATGCATGCTATTGTAATATATCCCCTCTCTCTGTCTGTCTGTCTATCTTTATAATCTGTCAAGGGACAGGAAATAGTTCCAGTTTACAAATTAAGATTGCCACTATCTTCTTTTATTTTTTTTTAACATTGTTCTGCGTTTATCTTCTAGCATCAGAATGCAAACCATGCTCAGGATTCTCTCCCATTCCTGACTCTCGAAGTGTAACCTCAGAGGCTGAACAAAACCCTGGAGCAATATTTAATATGGCAGAAGAAAAGGTAAGGGGAACTATTTTCTACCAACCTAGTCTCAGCACCTTTTATCATGAGTAAGGGGAATAAAAAAAATATTGTCCCATCCAATTTCCCAAAGAAATCACATTTTCCGAATTAAAAAAAGGTTATACAATGCTATCTTGGCAGTTTAATCTGATGTGTACTTATATATATAACAAGATTATGTACTAAAAGGGAATTGTTGGGAAATGATCTGGAAAATAAAAAACTGAAAAGGACAATCCAGGCAGCTAAACAAGTTAAGCTTAAATTAAAGCTAAATAACTCAAATACCTGTAGTTAGTTTTTATATTTTATGTAGTGTACTGCACCACATACAGGGCCGGACTGGCCCACCGGGTTACCGGGAAATTTCCCGGTGGGCCGTCGGCACCTGGGGCTGGGCAGGCAGCTGGCTCTTGTGGCCGCAGAGGGAGCTTCCCCTCCCCAGCACGCCACTTAATGAGACCGGGGCCGGAATATGACGTCATATTCCTGCCCCGGTCTCATTAAGCAGTGCGCTGGGGAGGGGGAGCAGAGACAGAACAGCCAGCTCCCCCTGCGGCCGCCAAAAGAGCTCCCTCTGCGGTCGCAAGAGCCAGCTCCCCCATGCAGCCGCCATCAGTGCTCCCCATGCCAGCACACAGGTAGCAATTATGTGTGTCAGTGTGAGTGTATGTGTGTGTGTGTCTGTGTCATTTGTGTGTGTGTCTGTCTGTGTCATGGTGTGTGTCTGTCTCTGTCGTGTTGTGTGCGTCTGTTTCATGGTGTGTGTGTGTGTCTCTGTCTGTGTCATGGTGTGTGTGTGTGTCGGTCTCTGTCATGGTGTGTGTGTCTCTGTCTGTCATGGTGTGTGCATCTGTCTGTGTCATGCAATGTGTGTCTGTTTCATTGTGTGTGTGTGTCTGTCATGTAATGTGTGTCTGTCTGTGTCATGGTGTGTGTGTGTCATGGTGTGTGTGTGTCTGTATGTCATGGTGTGTGTGTGTCTGTCTGTGTCATGTAATGTGTGCCTGCCTGTGTCACGGTGTGTGTGTCTGTGTCACGGTCTCTTTGTGTCGTGGTGTGTGTGTGTCTGTGTGTCATGGTGTGTGTGTCTGTCTCACGGTGGGTCTGTGTCACAGTCTGTCTGTGTTATGGTGTGTGTGTGTGTCAAGGTGTGTGTGTCTTTTTTAAGGTGTGTGTCTGTCATGGTATGTGTGTGTCTCTGTCATGGTGTGTCTGTGTTTCTGTCTGTGTCACGGTGTGTGTGTGTCTGTGTCACGGTCTCTCTGTGTCATGGTGTGTGTCTGTCATGGTATGTCTGTGTGTGTGTGTATGTGTGTTTTTACTCACCTTTTTTTTTCCCTACGTTGTGCTGGTCTCCCCTCGACTGGCCCTGCCTCTATGGCTGAGATCATCAAGCTTGATGATCTCAGCCAATCCGCACTGTCACTAGGAAGCAATGTAAACACTGCCTTTTCTCTAAAAAGTCAGTGTTTACATTGAAAAGCCTGCAGGGGCAGGCTATAGACACCAGAGCCACTACATTAAGCTGTGTGTGTGTGTGCGCGCCTGCTAGTGAGTGGCTTGCTTGCTTGTGTGTGTGTGCCTGCTACTGAATGAGCTTCTGTTTTTTATGTCAATTACCTTATGTATATCAGTGAGATTGTTTGTCTATGAGGCTGTGTATCAATCAGCTTGTGTCAGTGAGATTGTCTGTGTCTGCATGTGAGTATGCTTACTGTATAATTAAAAGTTTTACTCTGAAAGGACCAATATTTTATATTGGAAAAAGCAATATATATATATATATATATATATATATATATATATATATATAATCATCTAGGGTGGCAAGACATAGCCTTACATATTACATGCGACAATATATGGTGCAATGACTTATGGGGCTGGCATAGATTTTTTTTTCCAGGGCTGCTTTGGAATCCCCAGTCTGGCCCTGACCACAGAGACATGGCTAGAGCTAAGCACAGTATGTGTAACATAGTATTTGTTCCCCGTTTGTCTTCACTTCTCTTTTCAATGGTTTATTTTTATTTCTAGCTTTGATGTAGCCTTATTCTGTTTTCCTTCCCTTCCTCCTTTCTTTGATATTTCCCTCCTGTACCCAGCAACCCCATATGTGCTTCGCTCCCCCTTGTAATAAATCCCCCTCCAGCACGTAAGCCAACCTAATTACCCCCCTCCACCTCCAGCCCCTCACAGTCAACCTAACTACCCACTATTAACCTCTTCACCCCCAGCCCATGTCAGCCAACCTCTCTACCCAATATTAACCCTTTCCCTTTGAGGCCCTGTTAATCAACCTCCCTACCCACTGTTAACCCCTTCCCCTCCAGACCCTGCCAGTCAACCTCACTACCCACTGTTAACCCTTTCCCTGGAAGTCCCTGCTACCTGCCCATCCCTCTGGTAACCCTTTCCCTGCCAGTCCCTGTTATCCTCTGGTAACTTCTTACCTGCCATTCCCTGCTATCCGCCCATCACTCTGGAAAACCCCTTCCCTGACAGTCCCTGTTATCCTCCCATCTCTCTGGAAAAAAACCCTCCCTGTCATTCTCTGTTATCCACCCATCCCTCTGGTAACATCTTACTTGCCAGTCCCTATTATCCCCCCATCTCTCTGGTTACCCCTTCCCTCCTAGTCTATTTTATCCACACATACCTCTGGTAACCCCTTACCTGCCATTCTTTGCTATCTGCCCATCCCTCTGGTAACCCCTTCCCTGCCAGTCCCTGTTATCCACACATACCTCTGGTAAACCCTTCCCTGCCATTCTCTGCTATCCGCCCATCCCTCTGGTAACCCCTTCCGTACCAGTCCCTTTTATTCGTCTATCCCACTGGTAATATCTTCCCTGAAAGAAGAAAAGTAATAGAGGAGAGTGAGCAACTAGGGAAAATCCTCCTAGATGGGGGGGTAACCCCTGTTGGAACAACAAATGAAAAGAGAAAAACAGGAGGATTCCTAAATATGTGTGATAATTTGTGTGAATATGGTATAGTCAGAATAAGATACAGAGATTGTCACTTAGACTAGCAAGAGATACTGGTATGTAACTAAAACATAACTTTTAGTACATAACACTAATAAAAGGGGGTGGTATAATCCCACCTGGTGACTTGAACAAAGGATATGTGCGACAATACATAGTTACATAGTTACATAGTTACATAGTTACATAGCTGAAAAGAGACTTGCGTCCATCAAGTTCAGCCTTCCTCACATTTGTTTTTTGCTGTTGATCCAAAAGAAGGCAAAAAAACCCAGTTTGAAGCACAATTTTGCAACAAGCTAGGAAAAAAATTCCTTCTTGACCCCAGAATGGCAGTCAGATTTATCCTTGGATCAAGCAGTTATTACCCTACATTGAAAGATTATATCCTTGAATATTCTGTTCTTGCAAGTATGCATCTAGTAGCCGTTTGAACATCTGTATGGACTCTGATAAAACCACTTCCTCAGGCAGAGAATTCCACATCCTGATTGTTCTTACAGTAAAAAAACCTTTCCTTTGCCTTAGGCGAAATCTTCTTTCTTCCAGTCTAAACGCATGGCCTCGTGTCCTATGTAAAGTCCGGTTTGTGAATAGATTTCCACACAATGGTTTGTATTGGCCCCGAATATATTTGTATAATGTTATCATATCCCCTCTCAGGCGACGTTTTTCTAAACTAAATAGGTTTAAATTTGTTAACCTTTCTTCATAGCTGATATGTTCCATTCCTTTTATTAATTTTGTAGCCCGCCTCTGCACTTTTTCTAGTGCCATAATATCCTTCTTTAGAACAGGTGCCCAAAATTGCACAGCATATTCAATATGGGGTCTTACCAGTGATTTATAAAGAGGCAAAATTATATTCTTGTCCCGAGAATGAATGCCCTTTTTCATGCATGACAATACCTTACTGGCCTTGGCCACTGCTGATTGACATTGCACATTGTTGCATAGTTTGTTGTCTATAACAATTCCCAAGTCCTTTTCATGTGTTGTTATCCCTAATTCGCTTCCATTAAAGGTATACGTTGCTTGTGTATTCTTTACGCCGAAGTGCATAACTTTGCATTTTTCAACATTAAATTTCATCTGCCATTTGAGTGCCCAGTCTCCCAGTCTATCTAAGTCCCTCTGCAGCAAAGTAATATCTTGCTCACATTGTATTGTTTTACAAAGTTTTGTGTCATCTGCAAACACTGAAACATGACTTTCAATGCGGTCTTTAAGATCATTTATAAACATGTTAAATAGAAGGGGTCCCAGAACAGACCCCTGAGGGACACCACTTGCAACCTCTGTCCAGCTTGAAAATTTACCATTAATGACAACTCTTTGTACTCTGTTTTTAAGCCAATGTTCTACCCAAGAACAAGCATTTTCATCTAGACCGATTTCCTTGAGTTTGAACACTAATCTATTGTGTGGAACTGTATCAAATGCCTTGACAAAATCCAAAAAGATCACATCCATGGCAACACCCTGATCTATACTTCTACTTACTTCTTCGTAGAACGCAATCAAGTTAGTTTGACATGACCTGTGCTTCATAAAACCATGCTGATTTTTGCTGATAACCATGTTCTTCTCAAAGAATTCTTGAATATTATCCCTTAATAAACTTTCAAATATTTTACCAGCCACAGAAGTTAAGCTCACAGGTCTATAATTTCCAGGCAAGGATTTTGAACCCTTTTTGAATATAGGAACCACATCTGCCTTCCTCCAATCCTCCGGAACACTTCCTGAAAGAAAAGAATCTTGAAAGATTAAAAACACAGGTTCACTTATTTCTGCACTTAGTTCCTTAAGTACACGTGGATGGATACCGTCAGGCCCTGGAGCTTTGTTTATATTAACTTTCTTTAGTTGCTGCAGCACCTTGTCTTGAGTTAACCAATTACAATTATTCTGCAAGTTTTTAGTAGCAATCATTTGCACATCTATTGCCATGGGTTCTTCCTTAATATATACGGAGGAGAAATAGTTATTTAAAATTCCTGCCTTTTCCTGGTCTTCATTAATTAACACCCCGTTTCAGTTTTTAGTGTACCTACACTTTCATTTTGTTTTTTTTTAGAATTTATGTACTTAAAAAATGCTTTGGGGTTGGTTTTGCTCTCTTCAGCTATCGTTATTTCATTTTGAAGTTTAGCAAGTCTAATTGCCTTTTTGCACGCATTATTTGCATCCTTATATCTTTTATAAGATGCATCTGATTTGTCCGATTTAAATGCTTTAAATGCCCTTCTCTTAGTTGTAATCTCTTGTTTTACTTCTCTACTAAGCCATGTTGGTTTTAATTTGTTTCTTTTATATTTATTTCCCAATGGTACATACTGAGAAATGTACCTTTGTAATATTTGTTGGAAGATGATCCATTTATCCTCAGTGTTCTTTTCACTAAAGAGTTTATGTCAGTCAATATATTGTAAAGCTTCCCTTAACTTATTGAAGTTGGCCTTTTTAAAATTATATGTTTTAGTATTCCCCATGTGCTTTTGTTTTTTTGAGTTTATTTCAAAGGACACTATATTGTGATCACTATTTCCCAAGTGCTCACCTACTTGAATGTTGGTCAAAAGATCAACGTTGTTTGTTAAAACCAGGTCCAGACAAGCATCCATTCTAGTTGGTGCTTGTACAAGTTGTGACATGAAGGTGTCATTTAACAAGTTTAAAAACCTAATTCCCTTTGCTGAGGCACTAGTCCCTCTGTCCCAATTTATATCCGGGTAATTAAAATCTCCAATAATTAAAGTGTTACCCAGATTTGCAGCTTTCTCAATTTGCTCAAACAGCTGTTGTTCCTCGTCAATATTAACATTAGGTGGTTTATAACATATCCCAACCAATAGTTGGTTTCCCTTCTTTTCCCCCAAGCAGATATTTACCCATAAAGCTTCCACATTATCCTCCTTGCATTCCATTTGCTTAACATTTGGCTTTAAATCATGTTTGACATACAAACATACCCCACCACCCTTCTTGTTTTTCCTATCCTTCCTAAATAACATGTACCCATTTAAGTTAGCTGCCCAGTCATGTGTCTCATCCCACCATGTTTCAGTTATGCCTATTATATCATATTGTTTAGTGTATGCTAATGCCTCTAGTTCCCCCATTTTGTTATTTAGGCTCCTTGCATTAATAAGCATACATTTAATATTATGCATCACTTGTATATTTTGTGAATTTTCAACATTACACAGCTTCTCTGTTCTGAGCTTGCCCCTCCCCCTGTTTCCACCCCCCTTATACTGTGCTAAAGCCCATCTCCTTTCTGTCCTATCTCCATTTTGTAGATTGCTATGACCCTCCCCCCCTACTACTAGTTTAAAATCTCCTCCAACCTTCTAGCCATCCTATCCCCAGCACTGCAGACCCTCTCCCGTTTAGGTGCAATCCATCACCACTATAAAGGTTGTACCCAATCGCAAAGTCGGCCCAGTGCTCTAAAAACCCAAAACCCTCCTTCCTGCACCAAGACTTAAGCCACGCATTGACATCTCTAATCTCCCGCTGCCTTTCCACTGTAGCGCGTGGCACAGCATCTTTACCTCCACGATCGTCTGAGACCAGCCGACCGAACAGCTGCTGCAACAATCGGTTTGCATAACCAAAGAATTTCTGCACATACTGTCAGAAACCATTTCAGAAAAGCTCATCTGCATGCTTGTCGTCCTCATCGGGGTTTGACCTGACTGCAGTTCGTTGTCGTAATTAACTTGAGTGGGCAAATGCTCACATTCGCAGGCGACTGGCACTTTGGAGAGGTGTTCTCTTCACGGACCCTCCCGGACCCCCTCATTTCAGTAAAACTGCACATTTTTATAGTTGCCTTTTGTTGTGGCCAGCCTAATGCACACCTTTGCAATAATCATGCTGTCTAATCAGCATCTTCATATGCCACACCAGTGAGGCGGATGGATTATCTCAGCAAAGAAGAAGAGCTCACTAACACAGATTTAGACAGATTTGTGAACACTATTTGAGAGAAATAGGCCTTTTGTATACATAGAAAAAGTCTTAGATCTTTGAGTTCATCTCATAAAAATTGGGGGCAAAAAACAAAAGTGTTGCATTTATAATTTTGTTCAGTGTATTTTGCCATGAAGTTCAAATTCAAAAATTCACCCAGTTTGCCCAAGTTCAGATGAATTGTAGTTTGGAACTAAACAAATTTCTAAATTTGCTGTGCACACCTCGGGACCCTTAGCAGGAACTGTATTGTATAAAGTCAACTTGCATAAGACAACTTTGTTAGGGATTAGACCATATCTAATTACTGAACCTCACAACTATCTAACTTCTCTAACTTTTTGCAGAAAGGAAAGGAAGATTACAAAAAAAAACACTTGTGCCATAAAGTCATGAATATTGCCACTTCTCAGTCATGCCCTAACAAACATGTCCTGGAATCAGCAAAGCAGAAGATGGCATCCCAAACATTCAAGCCTTTATTGCTCAGTTTAATGCCTGTTTTCTATGCATTTCTTGGCAAATCAGTGAATTTTGGTGGATTTCAGGAGCTACTTTACCAGTGATAGGAAATCTAACTTTCATTCATAGAGATCTTCTTCTTTTAGTTTTTTTCCGCTCAAGCTATTTCTTGTTTGAGAAATTGGAAACCATTGAATAATTAAACACATTAATGCATTAGCAAGCCGTCCGTGTGTGCGGGATGACGGTTTCCAACAAATCTGTAGAGTGTTGATGCCTGCTCTCTGATGCTCTGTAATTACATGTACGCTGAACGAAAATCAGCGATGTGGCATTCAGCTGGAAAAATGGATTCCATCTCATTCTTCTGGCTACTGAGTGTTGTCACGCTGACTTCACACAGTAACGAGACACAGCATCAATTAAGGCAGCATTAGTCAAAGACACTGTTAAGGAATTTCTCAGGCAGACTTTTAACTAGCTCTGGGTGTTAGCTGGGTGAGAAGACACTGTTCTAACACTTAACCTTTTGAGTACCATAGATCTCCCCAATAGACATCCAATAATGCATTGAAGAGATGATGTATACTCTGCAGAGAACTAAATTTAAAGAGCAATTGCTTATATATATAGAAAGAGAGAGGATTATCTACTAAATTGAAAATTCAAGGTACATACAAAGTGAATTTAAAATTTAAGGTCAAAATAGTTTAACTGAAAAATTATTTGTCAGCTATGTCTTTCTGTTCAGCTAATCTAGCCTTAAATTTGAAATTCACTTTGTATATTCTTTGAAATCTCACTTTAGTAAATAACTGTGATAGTGTAATAAGGAAAGCTCTCATAACCACTGATGCCTCATTTACACACCGAGAGATTCTGCAATTTGAGCACAAATAGTCTTACTATGGATTACTGTTTGTGCCACTGGGAGAGATTTATTATCTGACGAGTAAAAAACTGTGTAAGCATTAATTCCATCACATATGAAACATGGGTGGAAAAGTGAGGACATTAATGTAGGTCATAACAGCAACTTTGTTTAAAGATTAAGGGATACCTAAATTAAAATTAACATTATTTACATTTAAGTACTTAATCCCTTAAAGACAGAGCTTCAGAAGCTTGTCTTTCACTTAATGACATCATTTTTTAAATTTTTTGCTGTTTGCGTTCAACTGCAATTTGCATTTTACTAATTTATTGCACCGACACATATTATATATAGTGATGTCCCGAACCGTTTGCGAATTTCCAGCGAACGGCTCGCCACGGTTCGCCACGAGCTCCGGTCAGCTGACACATCCCGGACAATCTCCAGCAGACCCTCCCTCCCAGACCCTCCCACCTCCTGGACAGCATCCATGTTGAAGCTGCCTTCAACATGGATGCTGTCCAGGAGGTGGGAGGGTCTGGGAGAGAGGGTCTGCTGGAGATTGGCCGGGATGTGTCAGCTGACTGGAGCTCGCCACGAATGGTTCGTGGCGAACCGCGGCAAGCCGTTGGCGGGAAGTTCGCGAACGGTTCGCGACATCACTGATTATATATCGTTTTTTAAAGGACAGAAATGGCTTTAATTTGATGTAACATGCATATATATAAATGCTTATGTATTATAAAAAAAATACAGAAAAATGCCAAAAAAAATATTTTTTGTGTGTGTTTTTTTACAGTTTTTGCAATAATAATGTGTGCATAATTAGTGCAGGTTAAGGAAAGTAATTAAAAATAAATTCATTTAGTTGTTCTGATTTACAGAATATATAATGTGTCTGGGATTTTAAGTTTTTTTTTGGTAGTTACAGGTCACAAAGCACAAGGAGTAAAATAAACTTTTTAATGTGGAGCGATTTTAGAATTTGGTATGTTTGTCTTGTAAGCTTAATAGCCATAAAAGAAAACAAAATTGCCACACAAAAGTATATATTTATATAAAGTAGACATCACAGGCTATTTACCTAGGGTTGTTTTGACATTTTCTACGTAGCCATTTCACCACCAACCTCTGCTAAATATTGGAGTAAAATTTATTTTTTGGGGGGTTTTTGGCACACAAACCTATAACAAAGACATTCTCATGTGTATTTTGTAAAGTTGGTGTGTGCTATTCCTGTACAAAGTTTTATTTTGTGTTCAGTTACATCTGCTGAGTAAAATGACACCCCCATTGTATGTCTTTGCCACTATTTTGTGAAGTTACCGTGCCATATAGGAGGCCTTTTCTTTTCAGTATTCACAGTAGAATTTTGAGAGACTGATTTAAGGAGCCTATGCTTCCATTTGGGGTATTATAACAATTTGACTGTTCAAAAAAGCCCACAAAGGCCTACCATTTGTAAAAGTAGAAACTCCATGGTATCTCATAAGGTGCATATTGTGCCTTAACATGCCCCCATTTTTTCACCAATATATGCCAAAGTATGTGGTACAAAATATTTTTGTGCGTTTTTTACACATGGATTGCATTTTTGCTGGGCATTTTGTATATTTCACATGTGCCACTAAGCTCAAACCCCCCAAATTATGCTCAGCTAAGTCTTCTGAGTAAAATGACACCTCCATTGTATGTCTTTGGCACTATTTTGTGAAGCTACAGTGCCATATAGGAGACCTGTCCTTTTCAGTATTCACAGTAGAATTTTGAGAGACGGATTTAATGAGCCTATGCTTCCATTTGGGGTATTATACCCGTTTAACTGTTCATAAAAAACAACAAAGGCCTTCCATTTGTAAAAGTAGACACTCCAGGGTATCTCATAAGGTGTATATTGTGCCTTAACATGCCCCCATTTATTCACCAATATATGCTAAAGTATGTGATAAAAAATAATTTTGTGCGTTTTTTACATATGGATTGCATTTTTGCTGGGCATTTTGTATATTTCACATGTGGCACTAAGTTCAAACCCCCACATTATGCTCGGCTAAGTCTTCTGAGTAAAAAGACATCCCCAATGAATGTCTTTGGCACTATTTCGTGAAGCTACAGTGCCATATACGAGACCAAGCCATATCAGTTTTTACCGAACTTTGAATTTAGACGCTGGGCCTATGTGCAATTTCCAAGCATCTTAGCAGGGTTTAAATTCAAACTACACCACAAAGGCCTACCATTTCATAAAGTAGACACCCGATGGTATTTCAAAAGGTATAGTTTGAACCTTAGCGTGGGATCATTTTTCTGCTAGCTTGTACCAAGTGAAGTGGTAATAAGTGTTTTTTCTTCCTTTTTGACACACAAAGTGAGTTTGCACAGTATATTTTGCAAACCTTATGTGTGCTACCACTGTATAATACTTTGTATGTTGCTCAGCTATGTCGGCTGAGTACAGCAATACCCCCGTATGTACCTTTGCCAGGTATATGTGGACATCGGAGGGGCACATTTGGGACACAGCCATTCCATTTTTTTTCAAACTTTACATTTTTACGCTGTGCCCATGTCCCATTTTAGAGTATTTTACCAGGCTATATAATCCAAATACCCCATAAAGCCATACCATTTCTTAAAGAAGACATCCCAGGGTATTTCAAAAGGCATATTTTGAACCTTAGCGTGGGATCATTTTTCCGCTAGCTTGTACCAAGTGTAGTGGTAATAAGCATTTTTTCTGCCTTTTTGACATACAAAGTGAGTTTGCGCAGCATATTTTGCAAACCTTATGTGTGCTATGACTGTATAATACTTCATATGTTGCTCAGCTATGTCAGCTGAGTACAGCAATACCCCCGTATGTACCTTTGCCAGGTATATGTGGATGTTGAAGGGGCGCATTTGAGACGCAGCCATTCAGTTTTTTTCTAACTTTGAACTTTTACGCTGTGTCCATGTTCCAATTTGGAGTAGTTTAGATGGTTGGTTATTGAAACTTCCCCACAAACACATACTATTTATTAAAGAATACACCCTGGGGTAAATCAAAAGGCATATTTTGAACCTTAGCGTGGGATAATTTTTTCTCTAAAAGATAATTTATGCTGGCACTCAATCACATAGGTGGTGCTGGTATTCGAGGTTATCCCTACAAAAGCCCCAAAAATATCATACAAAAAATATATATGAATACCGCACTCAATGTTGTAAAATAATCAACCGTAGGTAAAGAAGTGCTATAATTGAGTTTATTATGTTCAATTCTTAAATGTATAGTTATATAACTTAATATGTAAGATTATGATTTGATAAAAAGAATATATTACATCATATAGTCAATCGCTATTTACACAAATAACCTCCATAGGTGTTATATAAATAAATAATTAATGTATAAACACAGTTGTAAGTATTTCTGTTTGCAAAACTAAGGAGAACCTATCCATATGGATAATAGTCGAATCTGTGGTGTTCTATGTACATAGAAAAAAGAAAAAAGAGAAAAAAGAAGAAAAACTGAAAAAAATTGAAAAAAATTTACAAAAATGATGAAAAAATTGAAAAAATATGTAAAAAATATACAGATAATAAATGTCCTGATGTACAATAGTCCAGAGAATAGTGCACTTTTAGATAATAAATAGGTGGATCTCACCAAGTTGGATATCCAGATGGATTGTAGCCTTAGTAGCAACTGGAAAAAATGAAGACTCTGTGAAGAATGGAAAAGTATCTATTGGAGGGTTTTTAAACCTGCTGAATTCCTGCTGTGCGTTGAAAAGAGGACTCAATGAAGGTGTCAGATGTGATCCTCGTATGTCTCCCTCAAGGTGTCGTCACAGTACTTGGGCTGCGCGCTCGGGACATCCATGTCCCTTCGAAGGCCCCTGTAATCTGTTGGAGAAATAAAATCATTTATATATCCTATCTTTGGCGGCAAAATCTCGCCGTGACCTGTGGAACTCCCCCACTTCCGGGTTTCGACGACTGTGTACGTGCGTGATTACGTCATCATATTCAAATGTATCTTTATTGTCCATATCAAACTGCACACGAACAAGGGGTGTAAATGAAAAGTCAATGTTTAATTGGTAAAATCCGTGATGAGGAGGACCCCAAGATAATATTGTTAATAACCATGATATGATTATATATATTTTTAAGTATTAGACTGTGACAGACCATGGATGATAGATAGTTAATAGTTAACAAAAGATTTAATGATCAGTGGGCTAGATAGGAGGTAACCCCACCTGGGGAAAAAATCATAAAATAGATTAAATGATATATCATAAATATTGTATCCTCATACTGCTGGAAAGTATTAATGACTAAACAGTGCCAAAGTAAAGAACAGCATAGAAAGGTGTACTCCTACTGGGGACAATATATAAATATATAAATATATAAATATAAAGATATTAAGATATCTTGGCTGCCAATGTGAAGGAATCTATAAACATATATATATAAATAATTGTAAATAGAATATACATCTTGTATCAAAAATGATTTAAAGAGACAATAAGAAAAAATATATAATTAGAGAAATGGAGAAAAAAATATAAACAATTGAAAAAATAATGAAAAAATTAAAAAGTAAAAAAATATGAAAAATTAGAAAATTTAGTGATATATGACACTCTGCACATGTAACTCACCGGTAATGTAATAACTCTCAGTGATCCTGGGCTGTGCATGTGAGGGACCCTGCTGTATACACAGGTGGCGGACCCAGAAGGGTCATAGGACAGCGATCCAGAGCGACGGACCAATAATGGTCTAGAGAGGAAACTGTAAGGAGCGCAAAAGGGGGTAAAGAAAACCAACATGAGCCAATAATGCGAATAGTGAACCATATTACAGAAAATGTTTCAGGTCATAGTCCTCATTGAGACCTAATGGTGACAACGTTTCCAAGGTACTGATCCATTTGGTTTCCCTTTGGAGTAAGAGTTTCTGTCTGTCTCCACCTCTGCGTAGTGGTGGAATTCTATCTATAACTTGGAACCTTAATTGGTTCACATTATGGCCACAAGTTTTAAAATGTCTTGGTACTGGTGCTTCAACAGCATCATGCTGTAATGCTGCCCTAATGCTCCTCTTATGTTCCCCTATCCGTTCTTTGACCGGCCGAATAGTCTCCCCCACATACAGGAGACCACACGGACACTTGAGTATGTACACAACAAAATCTGAGTTACAAGTGTAGAAGTCCTTCACAAAAAACTTTTTACCAGATCGGGGGTGAACGAAATATTCCCCCTTGATCACACTGCTACAATGTGAGCAATTAAGGCAAGGGAAAGTGCCTTTCTTTGGTTCCGAAAAAAATCTAACTTGTTTTTTGGAACTACCTATATCTGATTTGACCAAAAGGTCTCTCAAATTAGGAGCCCTCTGGTATGAAAATAATGGAGGGTGTTGGAATATTGACGGTAATTGAGAGTCACCCTCAAATAGTCGCCAATGTTTGAGTATTACTTGTCGAATGTCCCTATTTAGCGGGGTAAATGGTGTTACAAATGTTAACCTCTCTAATTTCCTATCCGTTCCTGTCCCTACTAGGGTTTCCTGTCGGGTCAGTTTTTCAATTTTTTGTCGTTGACTCTCTACTATCTGTACAGGATAACCCCTCTCTCTGAATTTGTTGGCCATAAAGTCCAATCCAGATATGACTTTCTCCTCTTGCGAAACTATTCGTCTCACTCTCAGTAATTGACTGAAAGGTAGACCATTTTGGTGAGATCCACCTATTTATTATCTAAAAGTGCACTATTCTCTGGACTATTGTACATCAGGACATTTATTATCTGTATATTTTTTACATATTTTTTCAATTTTTTCATCATTTTTGTAAATTTTTTTCAGTTTTTCTTCTTTTTTCTCTTTTTTTCTTTTTTCTTTTTTCTATGTACATAGAACACCACAGATTCGACTATTATCCATATGGATAGGTTCTCCTTAGTTTTGCAAACAGAAATACTTACAACTGTGTTTATACATTAATTATTTATTTATATAACACCTATGGAGGTTATTTGTGTAAATAGCGATTGACTATATGATGTAATATATTCTTTTTATCAAATCATAATCTTACATATTAAGTTATATAACTATACATTTAAGAATTGAACATAATAAACTCAATTATAGCACTTCTTTACCTACGGTTGATTATTTTACAACATTGAGTGCGGTATTCATATATATTTTTTGTATAATTTTTTCTCTAGTTTGTTCCAGGTGTAGTGATAATGAGCGTTTTTAAATGTATTTTTTTACTCTTTGTTTTGCTTATTAATTTTTTTTAAACTTTCCTAAAACTTTTTTTTACAGATTTAAAATTTTTCTAAGCTTTTATTTTACCGTTAACCCCTAACTAGCAGTAAGCAGCACTAACAGTAAATTCCCAATTTTCCCATAACTCCCACCCCCTCCAGCTAGCAAAATATATAATTATAAAATATTTAAATTAATTAATTAAATAAATGGAACCCCTGAGTGTTAAAAAATAAATAAAAGTTAGTCAGAGCGAGCACATGTGCTGGGCAGCCTGATCAGGTGCTCCCTGTCTGCCGCTAATACAGAGGCAGACCGGAGCACCATTAAACCCGCGATCGCCGCAATAGCGGCGATCCGGGGTTAATTTTAATGGGTGACGGACAAGGTCCGTCACTCGTCGTTAAGGGTTTACCTAAGTGACGGACTTCGTCCGTCACTCGTCATTAAGGGGATATTCTGTTTATATGTTTTTCTTAATTTGACTTTAAAAGGGGATGCACTTTGTTTTTCGAAATTACTGTAGCATGTATTTTCTTTTAATTATAGAAATATTATAATATTTGCCATACAATAAGTGTGCCATACGCGAATATATATATATATATATATATATATATGTGTGTGTGTGTGTAAAACAAAAAAAGTATTTTGCCATTTTGATGCAGTGATGTTTATTATTATGAATCTGTATATTTAAATCTGCATTATTCTATAAAATGTAAAAAAAATATCTAAAAGTTCATCTTACCGCAGGGTTAGTGCAACCATTATCAATATTATTAATTGATACAAATAGCACACAGTCTGTGAAAAATGCTTCACAATTGTTCTTTTCTGGCAAAACAGGGAAGCCTTTGGAATATAAGAGGCAGGAGGTGCAGTGGATAGAAATGGAATGTAAAATCAGTTACATGACAGCAAAGATAACATAGGTCAAGGAAGGGGAAAAAAAAATTGAGTCTTCATCCAGTCTCTGGTTGATGCAGGTTGCTAGCGCAGATACAAGTTAACATGTCACTGGTAATTTGAAAATTTTGTAATAGAATATTATCCCACTTTCCGTTAAAATAGATTTCATAGTGATTAGGGTATCTAGGAACCCAGCATGTATGTAATAATCATCTAGGTTATAATCTTTTAATCCTTCATAGAATGAGGATGGTAGAAGAATTCTGTTGGTAACATGATTCTTAAAAGGGCAATCCAATCACCATAACCACTTCATAATATCATTTATGGGACAAGGAGTCTGTGGATGTGCTACTATCTGTCTATATTTTTGTGGATTTATAGAGATAACATAGAAATGAAACACCTACTTAATTAGTAGAACTTTGATACTTTGGATACTGGAGGTGACCTACTAATCAGATATATGATAATACATATTAATATTATTAAAGGGATATGCTCCAAACCTTTAAAGCATTGCTGAAGTGCTTTATGTGTACCTTTTTTAATTTTACAAAAAGTGAAGATTTCAATAGAAATTGTATCTACTAAATGTTCCATCCATAGACAAGCGCCATTACTCTTTGGGAGACAATAACTTATTGGGGGAGAAAGGGCTAAAGGGAAATAATACTTCAGATTTTTCTTCTTTTTCTATCAATTTTGGATTGATAGCAGTAACAGAGATACATGAATGGTTGAGTGTGAAAGACCTAATTCTTATTTTTAGCTATTATTTCTGTTACCATGTAAGTCGTCAAACCACTTTGTCCAAAAAAAAGTATAGTTGCATTACAATTAGCATTTAAATATAGAGCTTTTTTTTACTGCTCTATAGTTCACTTCTCACTTTATATTGTGAATAAAATCAACATTATGTGACTGTCCCCATAGACATCAAATGTAGTTTTTCCTGTCGATTGTCTCTTTTATTGGCACGACTGATGAAGCAATGAATCATGAATCAACTGAACATGCTTGTCCATTATTCTAGTCATTTGTCTCATGATTAATTTAAATGGAGGTTCGGAAATTGGGAATATGTACGATAAACTGAGCAGCCGTAATTCGGATGAATTGCAGTTTTTTACTAAACTAAATCTCCATGTCTACTGCCATATGCCATGATTCTGAAGGCTACATGCTGCAATAGCAGTGTCCTTTTCAGCCGACCTGGGAATATTAACTGCCTTTAACACAAGTTTCTCTCTAGAACTCTTCCCATCATAACAAATGTTCTACTGGTCCCTTACCTCCTACCCATATGTCATGCTGCGTCTAGACTCTCCTCAACACATTCATTACTGGTTCTCTTTCCATTTGTACACATGTTCTACTAGAATCCACCACTCAACATTCATAAACTAAATGAAGCTAGGGAAATGTAACACTAGCATGGGGGAGTGGCAATGACTGGCTTGACTCTGTAAAACATCACTGTAGGTAGATATCTACTGAAGTAGAATTAATAATAAAGATGATAATAATACTAACTGTTAGAAACTGTAAACATAAACTTGGACTAGTTTTTGAATGAACAAAAACAATTTGTTTTTGAGGATATTACTCGAGACTTCAATTGAAAAATAGTAAATCTTACATAAAATTTCATATGATCTTAAAAGAAACATTAAGGTATATTTATATATATAAAATCTTTTTTTCCCATTTCTCTTTCTTTTTTCTTTCTTAATTATAAGTGATTATGTTTTATATGTTATATTAATGAACAACAGTGCATAGTGCAAAGAGACATGCTCTCTATTTATTTATTTTTTTTTAAAAACAAGTAGCTCATTAGTTCACCTTGGTGATTATCTTTGATTGATGCATAAGCTTTAGAAATTATCTTTTAAAATAATTTTATGCTTATTTGAAGGGCATATCCTTGGTGATATAATATGTTTCTGCTACAATAAGATAATTTGTGGTTAGGTACGTTGTGTGTATTTACTATTCACTGAGTTATGTAAACTGTCTTATTACGTAATTGGCAAAAAGATAAATTTAATTTAATTGAAGAAATAAAAAACATAAACCAAAAACTTGCCTTATCTTTCCCATTGATAGGTTATTGGAATTGGCTGATTGTTATATCTGGTGTTGCTATTTCTTCACAGGATACCGTGCTAATGATCCCAATAACACCTCGCTGACCATTCATTTCACACTAGACTAAACTGGAACAATTTTCCAAAAGGACCCTTTAAGTAGGCTTAAAGCTTTTGTCCACATTACACAAGAGGCTAAAGTACTTTCTCACCCATTACAATTTCTTTTTACACTAAACAACCAGAAACCCCGTATTAGCATCCAGCCATGAGGGGTTGAGATGTATATTTTCTATATCTTCTCTTGCGTGGTTTATTCATGGGATTATGTAACACAAGTGGACTCTTCTTGAGAGTTGCTTTTGGACTTCTGCCCATTAATTGTTTTATTAGCACCGTTAGCACGCTTACATTAGGAGTCATGGAAAAAGGGAAGAACATTTGTATCAAAATATATCTAAGCCTTTTCAAAAGGATGCTGTGGCATAGAATGCAAAATATCATTAAAAAATCTAAAAAAGTATTACCATATATAAAAATAAATACTAGTAACTGCTCAGAGAGTGAGCTGAGACAGGTCTCCTGGGAAATTGCCATACATTAAAACTGCAACTATAACCTTGAAACAAGTTTAAAACAAACACCATGTTAAGGCAAGCCTTTAAAAAGTATCTTAAAAATAACTGTATAAATACAAATTGAAATTCTCTTTAATCAGTTTTATTGAAACACTTTCTTTACATTATTGTGTTTTATAGATGAGCTAAATGTAACACTAACAATGGCACAAAATGTTGACATGCAAACTTTCTGATGCTTGAAAGTAATAACCTTCCTCTTTTGTGACAGCCTGTCCTCCTGGGTCCTACAATGCCCCTGACTCTTCGACCAATCACTGCCATCTCTGCCCCAGTAACAGCAACACAACTAGCTCTGGGGCGCTTAGCTGCCAATGCAACCCAGGATTTTACCGCACCCCTGAGGAGCTCCCAGACTCCCCCTGCACTGGTAAGTCAAAAATAGACCATGTCACAAAAAAAGTAAATGTAGAGATCTTGATTGGTAAATCACCAGACTGGAGCAGTCAATTGGGTCAGTCCAAATACATATTACAACTGGTATAGACAGAAAAACACTCTAAAAATTTGAGACAGACATTTTATTTTCTTGTAATCAGAAATAAAAGGAAATATAAACGGTCAAACTATAGAAACATAACCATGACTATTGAAAAGACAAACAAGCCAAACTCTATCATATAGAATTTATTTTATTTAAACTTTATTTTTTTTAAATGTCATTTTTTATTTATGCAAAAATTGAGTGTCCTTATTTTAGAAATCCTAAAGGGGTTTATTCACTAAATGCAAAATTGTAGTGAATTGAAATCTGAATCTTGATACTGAGATTGAAATATCCAAGCAGTGACTATTGATGAGCTGGAAAATTTTTAAAAATAACTATTTTTGGCTACATTTTGTAATTCTGCTTCTGTGTATCTATAATTCGCTGTTTAGTGAATACATACCTATATTATATTTGGACAGTCCTATGAATCTGAGAAAATTCTGTGTACTTTTATCCTTGTACAATACCTTGTTCACAATAAAAGCATCTGTTTTTAGCACTATAAATGTCGCCCCACCCGTGTAAGCAGTCAAACCATTTTAGAATTGTTTGACTTTTTACTTGCCGTCCGCTGGACACAGCTAATTATCTGCATGACTTCTGCCGGGAAGCCGGAAGCAGGTGCTCTCCAGTATAGGGTCAGCTAAGAGGGTTTGGCTCAGACAGCTCTCTGGCTGAGGTAATGGAGGTGGGTAGAGGCCCAAAATACAAAGTCAAACCACTCTAAAATATTTTGATTTCTTACAATGGAATAGTGCCACTGTACCATAACCACTACATCACCCTCTAGAGGTGGCATTCCCAGGGTGCTGTTGTTTTTTGCCAACCTGCTTCAAAACTGTTTAACATAAAACCTTGGATTCCATAAAGAGATTCTACAGAATATAACCACTACACCAAGCTGTGGTTGTTATGTTTCTTAGAGCGTACCTTTAATATATGCTATTTTGCAAGCTTTTAATGCCTAGATATGGAATTCCACAGTCCCACAGTCATATTTTTTAGACAAGTTTACTGAATTTCACTATATTAGAGTCTGTGCAGGGCTGAGTACCACATAGTAGATTTAAAGGAGTGTCAGGGCAGCCATTTTGCATTTTGGATTGGTCTGGAAGTGTCCCTGAAACAATTGAACAACGCCCTACTGGGAACACAATAAGACATGGAAAGGGGGAGGGGAAAAGGCACATACAACCTGGACAATCGATACTTTATACGCACACTACACCTATACTGGGCACTGAGTGACCAAAACACAAGAGCAATCTGGGGACCTTCATAAAGTGTCTGATTTCCATCACCAGTGATGGTGATTACTTTCACACCATGTATAACTTTTGTTATCATGAAAGACACAAATATATTTTTTTACCATTGAAGGATCACATTAAGGATTAGACTCTTGAAATAGGAGATTACATTTTTTCTTCCTAGAAATATTAGTGTATTATACATTTATTAGGAAAGGGGTCATTTTTTTCTTATTATGGGGTAAGCTGTACATCCTGATGGGATAAAATGAAATAAATATTTATTTTTTTAAATAAAATGCTATTATTGTGTATATTTAACACACATGGCTGCAATTCATCTTTCTACTACTTACAATTTGCACTGACTTAAGTCACTGACTTGCTATGATGAGATTTAAGAATAGTGACACACTGTTGATTCTTGATCTATTTAGATATTTAAATGGGTAAGTCGAACTTGGGAAAGAAAATAGCATGTAGTTTATAATATATTTACCACTTCCAAAAAATCCCAAAGGTTTTTAAAGTCTCTTTAGGAATTGTCATTTTATGAATAATAATACATACACAATTCTCTTCCAGGACCACCTTCAGCCCCATGGGATTTAAATTACGAAGTAACAGGTCCCGGGACAGTTTCTCTTACATGGAGGACCCCAAAAGACATGGGTGGCCGGAAAGAGGTCTTATTTTCGGTAGCATGCAAGGAATGTATGACTGGACGTTGTTTGCGCTGTGGTGATGGAGTAACATTCAGACCTGGTCAAGTAGGAATACTGCAAACTAGAGTTTACCTCTCCGGACTGTTGCCCGGCGTGGCATATACTATGGAGATCCAAGCTGTGAATCAGGTGTCCGAACTGAGTCCTGAACAGCCCAAGCACGCATCACTGAACCTCAGCATCAGCCAATCAGGTCAGATTTTAATAGGATGGAAATATTGTTTGGGTTTTAGCAGCATCCTATCCTGCAGTGCTGCTTGTTGGGTGAACGTAACACATAAATAATTGATGGCAATAAACATATATACAAACAGAATTTAAGGGAGGTTTATTCTCAAATGAGCTTGCAATCTAAAGGAAGCAGGGCTTCATTTAGATGTGAGGTGAGTGGGGGCCTCATTGTATGAACCTACACTCTAAAGGAAGTGGAAGTACAGTGATATATGAGTTGACAGTGTGCCTGATCACAAGAGCCAGGCCTTCCAATCATCCCAATTCCGGCAGTGCAGTCCCGATTTTCAGGTCTCTCTATCTTGATTTTGTGCTCATGTGTTCTAAAAAGCATAGCGCAAAGCATCATTAGATGTACTTGCCTAATGCTCAGGGCAACAGAACATGCACAGAGCACTGGAACAGTGCTACCGGCACCTTCTGCCCTTGGTGGGCCTGACTACTTTATTGGCATGTAACATGGCGTGCATCCTGTCAATTCTATGGGCAGACCCTCCCACTTGTCAGGCAGGAAAGCCCTCTTTTGCAAAAAGTACAAATTTCAAAAGGAATTAACACTTATTTAAAAAATTAACGTTGTTATACCTCACACCCCTCCCCCCCCCCTGCCCCTAGCTATCAATTAGACAACCAGACAACAGACACCATCCTGCTTTGGTTAGCTCAGTGGAGCTACACTACTCAAGAGGCAGAAATTGCCCAGAGCACCTGCCTTGCAAAGACTTTTAATTGAGCTGCATTGGAAAGTCTGTGATTGGACAACACAGAAAGTCTGGTCATGGTTAGAAGGGGAGGAGTTTCAAAGACTGCAAACAAGAAGTCTGCAGATTTTGCAATCTGTTTTAGATATAACCCCAATAAGAAAATGCATATTTAAATGCAACCGGAAATTAATTTATTTTGTATTTGGGCATTGGAGTGTCCCTTTAATCACATAACTACTCTGATGGAATTTGAGATATAATTACAAGACAGTTACAAATGCTATGTATTTATTTATTTATATTTTTTTCTTTTATTCTCTCTCTAGAAGTGAAATGAATTATATGTGTCATCCTGACTATTCATTTTTCGTTAGTTGTTTATTGTATTTACTGTGGACTTTCCACACTAGCGAATGTCGCCTTAGGAGCAGGAATCTATGATGAGAGGTGTGAATAGTTTGTCTCACATTCCCTGCTTGATGGTGTATTTGATGTGTTAGCACAAGTTTTAATAGGAATGGTACTAGAATTTTGTAACCAATTCCATAGCAGGATTTAATGTTTTAAAGAGACAGTAAATATATATATATATAATTTTTAATTTATCTCCACATTTTACCAATTCACTGTATATTTCAGCATTTTTGTTTTTAGACTGAAAATAAGTAAAAGTAAAATGTAAATAGATGAGATTTGCTGTTTACTATTATATATATATATATATATATATATATATATATATATATAATGCTGTTATTTATGCATTTCAATATTTTTTCCCCTAACCTTTTAAGATGAGCTATGTTCTCTTCATGTAGTGTGTGTGTTTTTTTAATTAAAATAATTGCTCTTTGAGATTTAATTCTTTAACTCTTTCCATTTTTTTCTTGTCTTTCACATCCCCCCCCCGCCCCCCTTTGCATGTATCTCTCCCTAAGGCACTGCACTCTTATTGAGTTTGTGTCTGTGACGCTTTCTCTGTACTGCATGTGAGGGTCTCGTAAGAGGCGGTGATGAGGTGACCTAAATTCACAGTGACAGCTCCGGCCAAGCGTCACTATCCTCCAGTCACATGTCACAGTGTAGAGCACACGGCATCCGTGTGTTTGCATTGTATGTGTTTTTATGATACACAGAAAAATATGTTTCCTCTCATTTCCCCGGTCTCTCCTTTCTCTCTCTACCTCTCTCCTCCCCCATCTCCCTTATTCTACTCATCACTTTCCCCACTCTCCCTCCTCATATCTCCCTATTTACTTGTTTCTTTGTGTCTCTTTCTAAATAACTGTCTGTTTCTCCTCACTCTTTCAACTAATTTGTTTTTCTCTCTGATTTCTTCTGTCTATTTTTTCTTTTCTACTCATCTAACTTTTATCAGTCTCTCTCCTCCCCTGATCTCACCTTACCTTACCTCTTTGTATCTCTAATGTTTCATGCTACGTTTGTTTGCTTTCTTTTTATTTGTCATTTTTTGTTTGTTTGTTTTACCCTCTCAGAATTTCTCTTCGGTCCATCTATCCTTCTCTTCCTTTACACATTGTTTCTTTTCCTCATTCATTCACCTAATTCACCTAATTTCTACCTTTTTAACTTCTTATTCCGTCTTTACCTCTCTCATTGACATTCACAGTATCACTATGTCAATCACTCCCATTTTCTCAGCTTCTCTTTTGATTCTTTTTTCTTCCCCCCATTCCTCTGAAAGTCTTTTTCACCCTTCATCTTCTCCTCTCGCTCTCTTTTGTTTAGAGTCTTTCTCCTGTTTTGATTAATTGACAAATCATCCCTCTTTCTCAGTCACAATCATTTCTGTGCTCAACTAATCTGTTTTTTCCTCCTTGTCCCTATTTTTTTAAGTGTTTGCCACCTCCATTTATTCCTCTCTCTCCCAATCTCTCATTTCTGCTCGACTCTCTTTCTCAAGATCACTCCCACCAATATCTTGTACACTTTCTCAGTCCTTCACTACCTTCTTTTTACTATCTCGCATTGTTTACTAACTCATCTTTCTATGTTTCTCTTCCATCCTCATACAACTATCACAATCTTATTTTTCAGTCTCTCTCTCTTTCCCTTTCCATTTGCCCCTTTCTCTGTTTTCCTCAAACTTTTTTTGTAATGTCTAATTTTTATTGCTCTTTTTCTTCCAGTCCCATCTGCTGTCCCTATTATACACCAGGTTAGTCGGTCTACGCAGAGCATCACATTATCCTGGCCAGAACCAGAACAGCCCAATGGGAAAATCCTTGATTACCAGCTGCGATACCGGGAGAAGGTATCACAATCCTCAGTGATGACCCACAAGTTCATAAACCCTTGGAACATCTGTTCACACAGACATCTGGCCAATTTTTACCATTAAAATCCAGCTTAAGACTCCATTGCATCATTTTCATTATCTTCAACCAATATAAAAATAGACACTTTGTCTTATGTCAATCCTTTCATTAGTGTAGAGTTCATCTGCTATTTCTAATACTTCTAGGAACTACAGCTAAATACTACTGGTTTCATGAGAAAGTCCAATTTTATTTATCTTTAACTTGTCAGTGGAATCCTTAATTTAAAAAAAAACAAACAAAAAAAACCCACAATATAGTTGGTTCTATACAAACCTATTACATTTTCATAGTACCTGTGGCGATTTTATATATTTGTATCTAATGGTAAATTAAGTCAGTGCTTGAGTGCTGTAGAAACTAAAGGGAATATTGTTCCTGCACTGTATTCTGGGGGAACGCCATTCCTAAACTTATCGGTGCTTAGTGGTCCTGAACTTTTCAATGAATCACAAAAAGTTGTAATATAGTTCACTGAGAAGAGGGAATGGCAGGCGTCTTTAAGCACAACACGGCTCACACTTCTGTTAGCTCTGTGACACTGATGGAACAGGAAGAAAACTTTCCTGGCTGTCTGTTTCTGCCAACAAATATACAAATGTGACAAGCTTCAGACACATAACGTACTTCAGCTAGCTAAAGTGCTTTATGTGTGTGATGTGTCCATATAATAAATACAATACAATGGAGAGTGGGGGTGTATATAAAGCAGCGTGGATTGAAGTTATTTTAAGAGAAACTGCAACTTCTTTTAGATACGTCCATGAGCGTATGTTTGTCTGTTAAGAAATGAGGGCATGATGGAGGAGTCATTCCTTCCTTGTCACGCATGTACGCACAACCACAAGCAAAGATCCATGGAGTTTAAAGTAATTTGGATTTATGTCATCCTATATATAAAAAAATAAATTAATAAAAATGTTTTGTTTTTACAAACAAAAACAGAAAAAAAAACATTCACTTAAAGGACCACTATAGTCACCCAGACCACTTAAGCTTAATGAGGTGGTCTGGGTGCCTGGTCCAGCTAGGTTTAACCCTTTTTTCTATAAACATAGCAGTTTCAGAGAAACTGCTATGTTTATAATAGGGTTAATCCAGCCTCTAGTGGCTGTCTCATTGACAGCCGCTAGAGCTTCAGCGCTTCTCACTGTGATTTTCACAGTGAGAAGACGCCAGCGTCCATAGGAAAGCATTGTGAATGCTTTCCTATGGACTGGCTGAATGCGCGCGCAGCTCCTGCCATGCATGCGCATTCAGCCGAAGAGGAGGAGAGGAGGCGGAGAGGAGGAGGAGAGCTCCCCGCCCGGCGCTGGAGAAAGAGGTAAGTTTAACCCCTTCCTCACCCTTCAGCCGGGCGGGAGGGGGACCCTGAGAGTGGGGGCACCCTCAGGGCATTATAGTGCCAGGAAAACAAATATGTTTTCCTGGCACTATAGTGGTCCTTTAAGCAAGAATTCAAAGGGAATTTTAAAATGAAGGTTAAAATAGCCAAACTTTTAAAATACTCTAAAGCATTTATGTTGTCAGTTTTGCTACTCTGGATTTAAATTAAAAATTCACTTTAAATTCTCACTTTAGTAAATAACCCTGTTAGATAATTGTTGGGTTGTGCAAAAAATGATGAGTGTGCATCAAGTTCCTATACTACTTATCTGAGTAAATAACCCTGTTAGATAATTGTTGGGTTGTGCAAAAAATGATGAGTGTGCATCAAGTTCCTATACTACTTATCAGAGAAGTCATTGCAACCTTAAGAAAAATTAAAATGAGTGCTCTTTCATACCATTGTTTTTTAGAGTTTTTTTCTAGGATTTTTTTCTGTTTTTTATATTGGAATTTTTTTTATATATATTATATTTTTTACATGTAGATAATAGACATGCACAGCATCAAATTAGGGAGTTATCTGGTAAACAACTGAAAATCAAAATTAAGAAAATTACTTCTTTATTTGATCTATAAGCAGAATTGTAGATAGATCCTGGTGTCCTAATTATGGCAATTATCCTTATTTGCTATCTTTGTATGAAATTGCCATTTTAAAGTATAGTAAATTAGGGAACTATTTACTAAACAACTGAAGGACAAAAATTAAGAAAACTCCATAAATTGTTACTTTTTAACTTGGTGACTGCCACCAAAATATTTTGTTTCGTCTGAATTGATATTTTTGGAATTTTGCATGAAATAATGTACAAATTAACAATTCAAGACAAAACGAAACAAAATACATTTTCCCTGTGCACATCGCTAGTAGGTAGCCACTTTTTTTCTAACTTATACACTCACCAAATCTCATTCATGAGAAGAATGCATCCATAAGGTTGCCTGGTGATATTATAGATAGCTTCTGTCCATGGTTTTGTTGTGAGTGGGAAATAAATGTCCGTCTCAGCTCATAGATTTTCAGCATAGTACAGTGCATGGTTTTGTTCTTCCAAAACAATAATGTAACTTCAGGTATAAATACTTTGGGTTTTATTCCCCTGGACTTTATCAAATTGGCAAATCGAAGCAGCTACAAGTCTATTAAAAGAATAACCCAGGAAAACTATTGTTGCAGAATGGTCATGGCCAGTCCACCACCTGAGTTAAGTCTTCATTCTTTAGCTAACTACTTACATTAGATGGAGGGGTGAAAGGGCACTCCTTGCACCATTACAACTACAGAATAATGTAGTGAGTATGGTGCTTGGAGTGTTCTTTTAACTAGAAAAAGTTAGCAATTTAAATACAACTATACTCAAACAGAGAATCAAGAATTGCATTTTTACTTCCAAATACCATAATCATTTTGAAGGAGCAAAATATTAATTAAAGGCAATTTCTCAAGCATTAATAATAGGGGAAACAAATTGTGAGACATGCATTTTAACTTGGTCTGTTTGTCCTCAGGCAGATGAAGGAGAATCGCTCTCTCTAATCAGTGAAACAAACACTGCAACAGTTGGAGGTCTGAACCCAGGGGCTATTTATTCCTTCCAGGTGAGAGCGAGAACCGAGCGTGGCTACGGAGCCTACAGCGGAAACATGTACTTTCAGACTCTGCTGGGAGGTACGTCCTGAAGCAGAACATGAATAATCCACACACTACAGAAATATACAAACAATGGGCGCTTAACTATGCAGACGTACAGTCAGTGGAACCTGTGCAAGGTTAACAATGACTAGGTACCTATGGATCTACAGAAACCAAATTACCTAGAGATTAAATCTGCATTGTGAGATATCTGGTACAGATGTCCTAGATGTACTAACTGGTGATAAAGCTCGTTATTGTTATTATTAGGTGGACTTGCTCTCCCTGACCTGTTTACATACCAGCACATAGCAGACAATCAAAGGCAACATTCACTGGTTGTCACTAAACTGAACAAGGAATAGAGCAGCACTAAACAAACTAAGAACACTAGGATGGGAAGCAGCATACCTGATAATAGGGGAATCCCTCCAACCCCCAAGAAAACTAAAACAAGTCAAACAACAATATACAGGTAGCTCCAAGAAAAATACTCCATATACAATAGTATATAATAATAAAAGCAATAAATGCAATAAGAGCAATAAAAAAACACACAGGATATAAAAGGAACCCACAATAAAACTTGAAAGAATAAAAAAATACCAAATGGTACGGCACAAGGGTGGCAATAGATCTTCTAGCCCTGGTATGGGACTTTCTTGGTAGCTTCGCTTAATAGCAGAATATGAAAAGGAAGCAAAAACAGAGGCAAACCAATAGTGCAATATGGTAGTATATGGTAGGACAAACGACACTTAGATAAGATGTCAACTCACATATGGTAGAGCTATAACCAGCTCTAGGTAAAACAGCAATACCACCCAGTGTTGATACATAGAGTGGTTAGTCTGCTAACTCTATTGTAAGTATATTTTTATTTACCTTATATATTTATTTACCAAGTGGTGATTGTATACCACTGCATTCTGTTTTACCTAGAGCTGGCTATAGCTCTACCATTTGTGAGTTGACATCTTATCTAAGTGTCATTTGTCCTACTATGTACTACCATATTGCAGTATTGGTTTGTCTCTGTTGTTGCTTCCTTTTCATATACTGTAATTAAGCGAAGCTACTAAGAAAGTCCCATACCAGGGCTAGAAGATCTATTGCCACCTTTGAGACTGTGTCGTACCATTTGGTATGTTTTATTCTTTCAAGTTTTATGGTGGACTCTTTTATTATTATTATATACTATTTAGTTTGGAGTAATTTTCTTGGCTCTACCTGTATATTGTTGTTTTACTTGTACTGGTTGTCACTACCCTAAGTACCCCAATCTCTATCTCTCTATTATTATTTTTTTGTATAGCAAATATTAGAGATTGGTAATGTCAGGGGACATTTGGCTACATGGGTAGGGATTAAAATTAAATACTTTTTATTGTGGAACATACATCTACTGGTCATTTCACTAAGGAAGGGACTTGGGGACACTCTTATACAGTCATCCAAGGTTTTGTCCTGTGGTGTGTTGTGTTGTGAATCATTGTGTATGAACAGTATTATGTTGCATGTGCCAGAACAAGCCGTGTGAGGTTACTACTTTAACTCTGAACCTTGTTTCATTTCCTAGGTGGAGTACAGACAGAGCTATCACAGGATAAACTCCCTCTCATCGTGGGCTCCTGTCTTGGTGCTTTAGCTTTTATCGGGTTATCCATTATTCTTGTCCTAATTCTCCTTTTCAAAAGGTTAATTTTACTTCTACCTACTGAAAAACTTGACCATAAATATATTTAATTGAAGAAGTTAAAGGGACACTCCAAACCCCTAAAGCACTTGCTTCTTTTCTTTTACAATAGAAATTGGCACTTTTTTTTTGTGAAACTTGCTACATCCCCCAGCTGTCAATCAGACAACCTGTCCTGTTACTTCCTGGTTTGTTTAGCTCAGTGGAGCTAAACTCAAGAAGCTGCAATTGCCTAGAGCACCTGCACTGCAAAGACTTCTCATTGAGCTGCATTGGGAAGTCTGTGATTGGAACTATTATTACTATTACTACTACAGAAAGTAATTTGTAATGCTGGACACTTGGGTCCAATGATATTGCCTTTATTTAATTTTGGAGTGCCTGGATCCTTTTTTCCTGTGATTACAAATCACTTTGAGGGGCTGGGTGCTGGCTCCTGGTCTGGTTGCACCTAAATTGTGCTTATGGTAAAGTGCAGTTCCTGTTATCAGCAACTACAGGTGTTAGAAGAGGAGGACTTCCCGATATATTCCCAATTAAAAATGTGTAATTAAATGCAAGCATGTTAATTGGGTGTATATTTTCTAAAAAGTGATTCTTATTTATTTATTTTGTATCTGGGCTGAACAATATAAAATCTGGAGATATTGCCTTGAACAAAATATAAGGCCAAATAAATACATATAAGAGCCAAAGAAAGGAAGGGAATGGCATGGGAGGGAAAAAATAAATATTCCTGTCCTAGAAGGTATTACTTATTTAACATCTTGAGACACACTAGAATGTTCTTCATGTCTACTCATTCTCTAAGCTTTAATGTGCTGTCAACTTTCAAGAATTAGGAAAAACCTCAGAAAGTAACTCAATATGACAACTTTCTTTTTAAGGCAATATGGTGTTCTAGAAAGAGTTGGAGTGCCTATAAGCAACCGTATGTACTCCTATCCTTACTGTGCCGTGGGCATACTTTGTCATCCATGCAGTTTCTATTTACTTAAAAAATAAAAATTAAGATAAAGTGTAGTACAAGACAAATGACAGTTTAAAAATTGTCAATTTCCCAGTCACTAAAGTGGGGCATTAATGCACCAATGTGATTGGCTCGAAAAGTCATGATACCGTGTGTAACTCCTTTATGGCAATGCTACCAATTCATTCTTCATAAAGCCATCATACATGATGCCTTGAAAGTTTTCCCTTGTTGCTAATGGGACTATACAAACTCCCAGGAGGCACCAGGCAAAACCATTGACTCTTTCACTTTAGGCAAATCCAAACTGATAGATGGTCTGCTGGCCCAGCATTCATTTAATTAGCATCTGTATTATAGCGGGAGATGCGGTAAGAAGCAGGTGGGCAATTTCTGGCTTTCCTACACAACACTCGCAACAATCACATTGCTTCCTTTTTGTGTCCATTGTGTGAAGGGAAGCTAGTGCCTTGTCCCTCCTGGTTAATACAACATCCTTTTCATTTTTTTAATTGCACAAATAGTTGTTTAATGGTTGGTTAATGCATTTGAATATGTTGGGACTAATTTGTATGATGATGTGGACTTTATTGGCAAGCACTTTTTTAAGCAATCCAGTGTCATTTTGGAATTGCTTCTGGGTTATTAAAGGCCATTTCAAATTAATTTGAATGTGTTCAATTTTCAACTCATTTGCAGCAGTTTGGGAATTACTTTGAAAAATGTAAAGAATAAAGTGAATAATCTCTGAAATGTTATCATCAACGTTACTTGGATTTTTTTATAGTAACCCATGTAGTTTAAAGGACCACTCTAGGCTTAATGAAGTGGTCTGGGTGCCAGGTCCAGCTAGGGTTAACCCATTTTTTTATAAACATAGCAGTTTCAGAGAAACTGCTATGTTTATGAATGGGTTAAGCCTTCCCCCTAATCCTCTAGTGGCTGTCTCATTGACAGCCACTAGAGGCGCTTGCGTGCTTCTCACTGTGATTTTCACGGTGAGAGCACGCAAGCGTCCATAGGAAAGCATTGTAAATGCTTTCCTATGCGACGGGCTGAATGCGCGCGCAGCTCTTGCCGCGCGTGCGCATTCAGCCCAGGAGGAGGAACGGAGGAGGAGAGAAGGAGGAGAGCTCTCCGCCCAGCGCTGGAAAAAGGTAAGTTTTTACCCCTTTCCCCCTTCCAGAGCCGGGCGGGAGTGGGTCCCTGAGGGTGGGGGCACCCTCAGGGCACTATAGTGCCAGGAAAACGAGTATGTTTTCCTGGCACTATAGTGGTCCTTTAAGTGGAGCAACATCATTTTTTTCCTTTGTAGAACCAATTTAGTAAAGTCATTTCTTTAAGAGCACACTCCATTGCCCAAATAAAAAATATATATATTTAGTAGATATATCCCCAGTGAAAGTATGCATGCATTTAATTATTCAGTTTTTTACTTGGGTGTATCTTCAATGAGCTTGCAACAAGCAGCAAATCTCTCTTCTGTAACCATTGCAAGTTATCCCCTTCTTCCCCAACCCAGCTTTTCTGTGTCTGTCAAATCAAGGTCTTCCCAATGCAGTTCAATGAGAAGTGTTTGCAAGCCACATTTCTCTAAGCAATTACTGCCTCCTGAGTTTATTTTCACTGAGCTAAACAATCAGGAAGAAGCAAGACCTGGTGTCTGATTGAAAGTCAGGGGGTGTAACATGGTTAATTTAGAAAAGTGTCCATTTCCATTGAAATCTGCAGTTTTGTGAAATGAAAAAAGAGCACATTCTATTCGCACATAAAGCACTTTAGCAACCTAAACTGCTTTAGGGGTCTGGAGTGTCCCTTTAACATTATTAATAGTACAAATGTCCCATAGCTACCTCTTCTTTTGGTCTCACATATGATCATTTCTGTTTTGTTCCAGTAAAAGACGAGAGACTCCATATACAGATAGACTGCAGCATTACATCAGTTCGCGAGGTGAGTATTATCGAGAGCAGATAATCAACCAAAAGGAAATTTTCCCAGATGTTTTAAAACTACATTCTACAGTTATGCAGAGCATCATGGGAGTTGTAGTTCTACAACATCTGGGGATCTACCTTTTGACCACCCTTGATCTAGAGTAATTCGTAATAGTGATACTTATAAATGTTGTATCACAAGCTAGTCACCATTAGCAGAAATTTGTATTTTACCTCTTCCACCAGAAGGTAAGATTGCATTAAGCTGCAGCCTGCAGAATACTTACTGCCAGGATAATTATCTAACGTAAGAATTTAAAGTGAATTCAAATAAAAAGTCAAACTAGCTGAAGAGCAAACATTTTTCAAGCCTTAAATATAAAATTCGCTTTGACCTCTCACTTTGGTGTTGAGCTAGGAATCCGAATATCAACATTTATTTGAAAAATATCTTTGTACTACAGCTGTTTTCTAAGAAATACAATTACCTGTTAAAAGTTGTGTATTCTGTATTTTCAGGGCTGGGTGTGAAGTATTACATTGACCCCTCTACATATGAAGACCCTGCAGAGGCCGTTCGGGAGTTTGCTCGTGAGATTGATGTTTCCTTTGTGAAGATTGAGGAAGTTATTGGTGAAGGTATCTGGATATTACATTTTACGCCCCTTGGATGGATCAATTTGTTTGGCATTTTTTTCAATAGTAATCTGTACCTGCAAGCATGGCGTTATATTCTCTCGTATTGCTTCACTTAAAAATGGAACCTCAAATTTCATGTTCTTTAATAATTCTTTAATAATTTTAGATGATATTTTTGCCAGAAAATAAGTTTGCAGCAAGAACAACTGACAGTTTAATGTACCCCATTGTTACTAAGCCTGTAGAATGCACTTTGGCTGAAACGTACGCAGTATTGATTTTTTCCTTTCGTTTAGGAAAAAGTATCTATATTAGGCCTAAATAAAGAACCCACACCCTACAAGAGAAGCATCGTTGCATGCTATGGCATAATTTGCTGAAAGTAATTCAAATTAATCAAATAATTGGTTTCTAATAGCAATTACGCATTCTTGAGCAATGAAGGTCACATTCCAGCTTGATTTTGTTGAGTTTTTTTAATTGAATACAAGTTTACACTGACAGGAATAACATAGATAAATAAAAAATGACTGAAACATGACGTGTTGTGACTCGTGTGTGTGAAATGTCTACTTCTTTTATCCATGAAATACTGTTTGGAAAATTAAATGTCAACTTTTGTCTCACAATCTTGACCATTGCCTCTATGTCATTTAGGAGATTTTGGCGATATGTGTCGGGGACGGCTGTGCCTTCCAGGTAAACGAGAGCAAACCGTCTGCATTCGTACATTGCGCACAGGAAGTGGGGACAAGGAGAAGGGAGAGTTTCTAAGTGAAGCCAGCATCATGGGTCAATTTGAACATCCCAATGTAGTGCGCCTCGAAGGAGCTGTGACCCGGAGCCGTCCAATCATGATCCTCACCGAACATATGGAACATGGCCCACTTGATGCCTATCTTAGGGTAAATGCACAGAGTGGGGGTGAGATTCTCAAAGTCGGTAGCCACCACATTGGTAGTAGGTGGATTATAGTTTCATATATATATTTAATCACTAACTATGGTTATGTTTATTCAGATAATTTAGCATGTGACAAAAGTGTATAAATTACCAACAAAAATAAAAAATCTAAAGAAAGAAAAGAAAAAAGTCTAAAGCAGAGAAAAACAATTATTAATATCACCCTGTGGTATTAAAATATTATCTCTTGCATTGTAAATGTTTGAGTGTATAATCTAAAATGGATTATTGATTTAGATCACTGACAGCACAATTTGAATAATATGCTAATAATAACTAGATGTTGACATTTGATTTGAATCAGATCACTGATTTGCATGGTTACTAATACACTTTCCCATTCTGGAATGTAAAATCCTGGAATAAAATTATTTATGTAATTTGTGCACAGAGCAGAGCATAAAGATATTTTAAACCCATTGTAAAAATTTAAATTTTACATGCCTTGTCGTTCCAAATTCTTCTAAATTTTTCTGAATCTCTCATGTTCCTGGGCTTCTCACCCTGATGGATTATCAAATTCCTCTCTCCTCTTTTGTTCATCTGTCTCTTCCCAAGTATTTTTTACACTCCTGATCAAATTATTATGGTCTCTGTATCCTTACTTGTTTATAACTAGTCTTCTGTACAGTCTTTTTTTTTCTTTCAATCTCTCTGCAACTATCTACCTCTTCAACAGTCTACTTTACTTTTACAATGCTCCTCATTTTTTGCACTACTCTTCTTAGAAATCTTTATTGAATCCTTCCCACCCTACATATCCAAGTTTCTCCATACCCTTTCCACCAGTACCCCTCTTTGCAGATTTAGCTTATATTGTCAATGTTTTTAATGTTCTCTTGGGTGTCACACCCATTAATGACTGAAGTCAAAGAGTTATGTGGTCTTATTCCAGCTTTCTGGTTCTTTATGAATAGCTGGACCAGAGACAGTTATGGGCCATGCAGATTTTACAATACTGAAACTGTTGAGTTTTTGATAATTTGGCTTCTGCTTCTGTGGAATTATTTTCACAAAAATGTAATCTTATCAGATTCTGTAGATTTTTTTAAAAAAGGGTCTGAATGTGTTTTTTTATTTTTTATTTATTCATTATTTTAAAAACCAAATATTAAAAGGTATAAAATGCATGGAACCATACTGCCATTATTGAGGCCATCGAAGGATGTTTTCCCTTTTTGTTGCAAAAATAGGTCTTCACTTTTGTTTTTTTGGCCTTCTTTTGGATCATCAACATATAAAGATGTGTTTAAAGGTTAAATGTGATGGTGTTGAGTCTTTATTAAAACTAGCTTACTACATAACTATATGGCAAACAGTCTTGGATATATTGTCAATATCACTGTCCATGTTCAGCATGTTTGTATTGTAATTATTCTGTTCATTCAGTCTCTGAGTGTTCTTTCTTGTGTCATGCAGCAATGTGAGGGTGGCCTCTCGGCTTTGCAGATGGTCTCCATGCTACGTGGTGTAGCATCTGGTATGCGTTATCTTTCGGATAGAAATTATACTCATCGTAATCTGGCTGCTCAGAGTGTCTTGGTGAATGGACAGCTGGTGTGTAAACTGTCTGGACTTCGTGGACCTGGAGATGTGGTAACTCTTACACCAAGCCATGCACTTTTAACATGAGTAATAAACAATACAAATAGAAATGTATAAAATATAATAAATTAAGGGGTATGGAAACATTTCAGATTTTTTCCCATCTGATTACCATGAAGCTAAGATGGGGTAATCATGCAAGTTTGAGAAAGAGAGCGAGAGAAAGAGATAAACTGAGATAAAAACAGAGCATCAAGATAAGGTGCATACATGCCCCATGTCATGTAACTCAAAATAATCAATAATGACGTCATGACGTCCTATGCTATTGCTCAGAGAAATTGTTCTAAATAAAATATATGATGTTGAAATTCATCTTTTTTTCTCTAATTCATTTAGCTTATTGACAGATATGCTATACTTTAGTTTTATGTTATGGAAGGTAACAAGTGAGATATATACAATATTAAAAGGGCTTTAAGGCTACATAAATCTAGTTCAACAAATGTAACATTTTTCACTGTTCAGTTGAAGCACTTGATGGATCACAAAATGTCATTGCTCTTAATATGTGTTTTTGTCACCTACTTCTGTCTGAAAACCAGACATTGCTCTATGTGACCGAGACTAGCTTCAGGCTTGTTTCATTCAGTCTTTTTATATCCTAAACTAGAGATTTATATTTCGTTGCACTCCAAATATCACATCACCATAGTATCCTAAATCCTTCCAGTCACCTCAAATTATTTTACAGAAAGCTAGAACCAAATTTTTTATTGTAAATCTGTGCTAGTTCAATGGATATATTTAAATAGAACTTGGTAAAATAATTTCATAGAATACTAGAATTCAGCCCCAAAATGTTTAACCCCTTAAGGACACATGACATGTGTGACATGTCATGATTCCCTTTTATTCCAGAGGTTTGGTCTTTAAGGGGTTAATGGAACACCAATAATTCCAAATTATTGGCTAACAGAGAGCATTGGTCATAAAAAAAACATCTGGGTCTTGAAATGTAAATGTCCTGTTGTTGACATCTATCTTTGTTTCAGGGTGGGAGACAATCCTTACGTTGGATGTCTCCTGAAGCCCATAAACATCACAAATTCTCCAGTGCGAGTGATGTGTGGAGTTATGGAATTGTTATGTGGGAAGTGACTTCGTATGGCGAGCGACCCTACTGGGACATGAGCAACCAAGAGGTGTGTTGGAATGTACATAGCAATCCGGTAACATCAGTCTATCCTTTGATTACAATGTAATCTATTTTTCCTAACTGTGCTTCCAAGGTTTTGGATGCCCTGGATCAGGAATATCGCCTTCCACCTCCCCCAGACTGCCCCAGTGCCCTGCATCTATTAATGCTTGACTGCTGGCAACGTGATCGCTCAAAAAGACCTCGTTTTGAACAGATTGTCAGCTCATTGGACAGAATGATTAGGAATCCTAATTGTTTAAAAACTGTAGGAGTTTCAAGTAGCAGGTAAGAATTTCATCTACCTGTCTTACAGGATGTTACATCGTAAGGAAGCACATTCACAAATCTAATTGGATAGTAAAGTTAGCTAAACAGTCAGATTGTTTCCTTATAAACAAGCTGTTATTATACCTTTGCTCACGAAGGTATATTTCTAGAAAAGTGTGCTTTTGAGGACTATTTGTTTAACAAATCTGCTAAAATAATAATTCCAAAGAAATCCTACTTTTAAATAAGCCCTGCACCATTTTGAGATCGAGTAATTCCTATATATTCATCTGTGGTCTGAACCAATAATACCTTGACAAACTTGACAAAAGGTGGAGCTTCTGTGAGATAATATATTTGGATATTATCTCTATATTACCACTGCAATATAATATCTATAGTGGCTCCTGCGTTCTTGCAGGATCCTCCAGAGATGTTGTCCTCTAATGCATGTACGGGAATACAGCACTAATTTGGTAGATGAAGTGCCAAGAGCTTAAGAAAGAAAATGGCTTACCCGGTAGATGACGGCATCAGGTAAATACAAGCCACCATAACTGCAACCCCAGATCACTGCACCCCAAATGACGATGTCATGAACGGGGTCTTTGCAAAATCTGTGGTGACAGAGCTGCTTTGAAGGTTAAGTTGGACTAACCTTGTAGTAGATTTGTACATTGCATATGGAACCAGCCTTAAAGGACCACTATAGGCACCCAGACCCCTTCAGCTTAATGAAGTGGTCTGGGTGCCAGGTCCAGCTAGGATTAACCTTTTCTTCTATAAACATAGCAGTTTCAGAGAAACTGCTATGTTTATAATAGGGTTAATCCAGCCTCTAGTGGCTGTCTCATTGACAGCCGCTAGAGGCGCTTCCACGCTTCTCACTGTGATTTTCACAGTGAGAAGATGCCAACATCCATAGGAAATCATTGAGAATGGTTTCCTATGAGACTGGCGGAATGCGCGCCCGGCTCTTGCCGTGCATTCAGCCGAAGAGGAGGAGAGGAGGCGGAAAGGAGGAGGAGAGCTCCCCGCCCGGCGCTGGAGAAAGAGGTAAGTTCAACCCCTTCCTCCCCCCAGAGGGAGGGGGTCCCTGAGGGTGGGGGCACCTTCAGGGCACTATAGTGCCAGGAAAACGAGTATGTTTTCCTGGCACTATAGTGGTCCTTTAACACAAATCTATTGATTATTCACTTAAGCCAAATCAGTCATCTTTTGAAAAGAAAACAATAAAAAAAGAAAAACCATAGCTTGCTTTTTCAATAAATTTGCAGCAGATACCTAACACACAAATAGCAATTAATTAGGAATTTGTTTTTGTCTTTTTACAAGGTTATTTACCATAGTGAGCATTGCAGGGCAAAGTGAATTTCAAATTAAAGGTCATTTTTGGCTTCACATTTAAAATTCAGTTTCAATTTCCTGCAATTCTCATGTTTAGTGAATAACCTCGTTAGTCAACAAATCCAACAGACCACCTAATTTAATTTTATAAATTCAAAAAGCATAAGAAAACACCTAAAATAGTCTGTTATGATACTATGATCTTTCATCCATTTCTTTCTCTCATCAGACCATCACAGCCACTCCTCAGTAACTGCCAGCCGGACTTCCCTTCTCTGTCCTCTCCACATGAGTGGCTTGAAGCAATCAAGATGGAAAAATACAAGGAAAACTTTGACAAAGCTGGTTATACAACACTAGAAATTATTTCACGCCTTACTGCAGAGTAATTATTTTTCTTTCATGTTACTTACCTGTTTATCTTAATTACACTATCCATGCATGTGTCTTTGTGTGGTACAGCCTTTGGTAAATGTGAGACCTTTCTTCTTTGTGTAAAAAGACTATAGTTCTAATGATGACCATTTTTTAGGTGTCTTTTCTGTCTCTCCTCCAATATCTAACCTTTATTATTTCTTCTCTCTCTCCCACTCTTTAGAGATATCAGGCTTATTGGAGTAACACTTTCTGGACACCAGAAGAAAATCATGAGCAGCATCCAGCTCTTGAAAGCTCACCTTCAGCCTCTAGAGCCCGTTGAAGTCTGAGAAACAAAATCAGATGCAACAACAATATGACTTACACACAGGATGCAGAGTAATGGACAACATCATGGCATAAACATGAAGGCAATACAATTTTACAAGGCATTAACCAACAGTCAAGGTGATCAACATAGGGACACAAGTGATAAATTATTGAATAAAGCATCGATGAAAAGGTATTGACTATTGTTGGGATTTATTTCAGGAGGACTTCAAAAAGATATTCTAGGCACCAAATTCACTTCATCTTATTAAAGTGTTAATGGTACCTGGGGTCACCTGGGGCTGGCCCACTGTTCAATGTTAAACTGTTTTAAATTGGTTTGACACTGAATGAGAGTCACTGGGTTCCCACCCTCTCTCTGCTGCTCAGACTAATGTTTTGCATGTTGCAGTTGATGGCTCTCAGCATAGTACTGCTGCTCATCCCTGGTATGAGCTCGTAGAACAATAACCTTCATATTACTCATATCCTCTAGTGGCAGAGGGTTTGGGAGGGAGAACCAACATATGGACATTCATCATCTAGGTTGGATTTACAGTGAACAATAGGATAGTACCAAGAGACATCAAACACCACAACCATTTCAAAACTGCTTAGAGTATCCATTTAACTAACACATGGACACTCATGAGAAAAGACTGGTTAACATGTAACTCTGATGAGTAGACATCGGCTGACTGGGAGATAAATGATTTTGTTTTCTGCATCATCGCCGCATATGGGACATTGACTGACACATTTGGCTGACACAGATGAGTAGTTAGTGACTGATTAATTGACATAAGCGAGGATACATTGACTGACTATGTCACACACAAAGAGAAGGACTCTACTGACACGTTGATGAAGTGGAGGTGACTTTGACTGACACATGGACATTCAAACAGATAATGAGACACAGATATTAACTTAGACATTAACACTGATAAAAAAGACATTGGCTGGCATAGCAGTGCAGAGGAGAAGACAGTGATTATCATTGATACATAGACAGTGAGACCTTAGCTCATGTCAAAACATATTTGTGGAGAGTTTAACTAATTTAGGGATACAAGTAAAGGCATGATGGACTGACTCTTGGGAAGGTAGTTACACGGATTAAATCACAACGCAACATGATAAGAAGTGGTACAATGTAAATGTGCCGTGCAAGAAATTGCTGCAGGATATTCATTAATGATGCCCGGTCTTGTTCTCTCGAGTGGTTTGTAGCTCTGTCTGTCCATTCATATAATACATTACACAACACATGTGATGGCACTGGCAGTATTTAATAAAATGGCAACTATACATTTAGCTCAATGTTGTCTCCTGCCACATTTGAAATGATTACGGCATTGTCTGTTAAATGTATTGTATGTAATGTCCTTGTCTTGCAAATACATTTGTATCACCTAATTATTAAACATGTTGGTGTTCTAGGCTAGGGCATATGAGATGTGTCCCCATGCACTGCTACAGAAACCTTTCTCTCCCAGTAGTGGGCAGCAATGAGCACTGTTCAGTGTATTATAATTCATATTAAGTATTGGAACCATAGTTTTCTGTTTGGGATCCATAGCCTAATATGTTACTATTTGTTCATTAATAATGTAACCACCACTAAACTATGACCACATTCAAAAACAATTGCATTATATAAGTGCTCTCAACACAGAGGAAATATATATCAGATGTGGTTTTGTACATATTGTATTATTCTATGTAAGTACATCTTGGCTTTCAATAACATTGCAAGCAATTAATGTTAGGGCTATAGTTGGGATGGGATAAAAAATATTAAACTTTTAATTATTTGTTTTAAATTCAGTCACAAACAATATAAAGTGAAATATGTTGGGGTTTTTTCCACTTGTAAGAGTTTATTTACTAAACAATACATTTTTAGTAAATTGAAAACCAAATTGAAAACCAAACTGTAAAATTTTAAAAATTATCTGCCTCTGTTAAAGTCATAGTTTGGCATTTTATCCTAAATTTGGCAATTTTGTTTTCGGTTAATTACATTTTGCTGCACAGTGAATAAACTCCCTAGTAAAGAGCCCAGTATGTATTTTATTTGGTACAGGGACACACTAAAGCAAAATTGAACAAAGATTGACCCAGCTGTTGTCAAACTAAATCTCCTAAGGTCTGGCAAAGCAGCATGGGAACTACATGTCTTCAATAACATACAACAGTATTTCTTAAAGGACCACTATAGGCACACAGACCACTTCAGCTCAATGAAGTGGTCTGGGTGCCAGGTCCAGCTAGGTTTAACCCTTTTTGCTGTAAAAATAGCAGTTTCAGAGAAACTTCTATGTTTACCTATGGGTTAATCCAGCCTCTAGCGGCTGTCTCACTGACAGCCTCTAGAGGCACTTCTGAGCTTCTCACTGTGATTTTCACAGTGAGAAGACGCCAGCATCCATAGGAAAGCATGCTTTCCTATGAGACTGGCTGAATGCGTGCAAGGCTCTTGCCACGCATGCGCATTCGGCCATGAACGTCAGAAGAGGGAGGAGAGTCCCAGTGCCGAGGGAGCCCGGCGCTGGAAAAAAGGTAAGGGATTAACCCCTTACTCCACTTTCAGCGCCACGGGAGTGGGACCCTGGGAGTGGGGGTATGTTTTCCTGGCACTAAAGTGGTCCTTAAAAGTGAGAACTGTAGGAAATCTAAAATGATTTGAAAGTGAATTTCAAATTTGTATTGATTTGTAAAATCATAGGGAATCCAGAGTGAATTCAAATTAAATTTCAAATTTAAGGCCAAAGTGGCAGAAGTTAAATAATTGCTGAATTTTTCCAGTTCGGCTAATTTGGAATTAAATTTGAAATTTATTTAGAATTTCTGACAATTCTTATTTTAGTGAATTAACATGTGAGCGTTTTGACCATCCTAGCAATAAAGGATCTGCACCTACTGTTACACCCTGGTACTCAAGCTAACAGAAAATAGACAAACAAAAAACCGCAAAACAGAATATTCACTAAACTGTACACTTAGAGAGATATGCAACAAACATCTCAAACTTAATTGAATTGGAGAATAAATCAGATATCACAGCCTACATTTGAGCAACTTGCAACTGTGTACAAACAGACCTCTAGGGATCATTTTCTGTTTATTGTACTGTAAGCAATTTAGTAACAAAAAAGAAATGGAGGCAAAATGTGGCACATACAGAACAAAAAACTTTACCTTTACGCTGTGATTTAGCTAAAGTTTAAGTATATATTTGCACCAACAGGTTATATCAGAATTTTTCTTACGTGTCATGTTTACAGCAGACTATAAATATAAAATTCAGCTGCATTGATGGAACTTTGATTTTACTGTCACTATTGATAATTTCTGTTACCGTTGAAATGTATGTCATTTAGCTGAGTATGTATATAAAAGTTATTGTTAGAATTTTATAAATGCCTAATTTTTTATTAAAAAAACATCTAAGTGTTGATTGTTAAAATTAAGTTCAAAACATATCAGCACTCAACAATATCTTTATTCTCCCGTAACAGAAGAGAAGCGTGGTTCAAAAATTCTTCCATGTAACTCTACTTATTAAAACACTATATAACACAGTGGTGAATCTACAGCACGGGTGTCCTAAAGGTAGATCCCAGATATAGTAAAACTACAACTCCCATGATCATTTGCATGCCTTTAGAATGCCTTTAAAATGACAAAGCATCATGGAAGTTGTAGTTTTAAACCGTTCGGGGATCTACATTTTGGGCACCCCTGATCTAAAAGTATTTCAGTTTTATTTGACTTTATTATTTAACAGTGACTCTACTTTGATCTCATTAAAAAGGTACTCTCTCGATTTAAACACAAAATAATACAGAGTTGTTTACTAAAGTGGGGGTGGTCACTCAAACTACCTGAACTGGAAGCATAGATGACTGGGAGCATTTTTTCAGTCTGGCTATAATTTCTCTCTTTAGTAATTACCCTGTAAAAGTTTGCTATTAAATTTACTATTTCTTCAAAGTTTACTCAGCCAGTCAAAAGAGGTGCTTCCACAATATAGTGGAGTCTCAGAGAAATCGTATTACTGGAGCAGCGCAGCATTTGCCATGCATGCGCACCCGCCTCCCAATTCTTTGCTTCGTGAAAGCATTGGATTGGCTGAGATCTTTGATCTTTATGTCCTCAGCTAAAAATGCCGAGCTTCCCCAATGACACCGGCGCTGAAAGGAGAGAAGATAAGTAAATACCTTATTAAACCTGGCAGCG
>OW240916.1:68693734-68704524 GCA_933207985.1 Pelobates cultripes | reverse complement strand
TGGCTCCATGGCTATTAAACTGTATTCGTGTGGTCTGAGCGCCATTCACTTAATAATGTGCGCTCAGACCTGAGCTGTCTGGGGATATGTGAAATGTCTGTGTTTTATGTATAAATGTGACTTTATGTATTTTAAAGTGTTTTGTGTCTTTTTGCAACCATGTGCTTAATGGAGTCTTGTGTCTGTCCTGGGTGATAATTGAATTACTTTCCAGGATAGAAGACTCTGAAACTGGTTTGGGCCAGAAAGCCATGCTTCATTTAGTCACAAAGGACTTTTTACTAACTTTTGAACCCCTGGTCTGATTCATGCCATTTTTTAATATGTTGTTCCCCTGAATGGATTGATTGTGAATATGTAATTTTATGTGAATGTGAGGTATGGTTTTAGAGTTATGAAAGTTGGGTAGAAAGTATGTTTTAACTGTATGTGTAATTGAGTTTGCTCTCAGGATAAGGGGAGGGAATATGTGGGATGTAACTGTGATGTGATTGGTTGTTTTATACCTCCCTGTGGGCGGTCCTGTATTTGCAAGACTGTAATAAAACCAGGCTGGGTGTGCCAGCACCTCAGACCACTGCTTGACCCTCAACACGGAGCCTTGTCTCGTTCTTGGGGGGATTCACTGTATGCTGTTAGAGACTGATTGCCAGGAGTGTAAGCTGTTCGTCTGCTTTTCCTGTTCGTCTGCTAGCAGCTATTTGGGAGGTTCCAGTTTGGGAGTTGGAGTGCTATTTTGTATCCAGTTCGTGAGTTTTGGTGTTCTGCAGTAGCTGTGCCTGCATCTCTGGAAAGGGGGCCGATCGCCTAAACGGTTTTTACCCCTTGTGTGCAAAACGGTCCGTTACATAAAGTATGCTGATTCTGAATATGCATGTTTTATGTGAATATGATGCATATTTTTAAAGTTACAGTATATGTGTAAAAAGTGTATTTTTCCTGCCTGTGATAAATTACATTAACCCATTGTGTTCAGTAATTATATCACAGGCAGAGGGGAGGGATTGTATGTTGGGGCTGGGTGCATTTTACGGTTTTCCTGTAAATGATTGGTTGTACTGTGTCCCACCCTGTGGGATGTCCCCTTGCATGGGGACTTGCATAAAAGCCAGTGTGAGGTAATTAAAATCAGATCATCTTGTACCTTTCTTGAAGCCATGGCTCATGTTTGGGGAATTGGAGAACTACACTCTGGGGATTGCTATAATCACTATACTCCCCAGGGTATGATCGCTAAGCTCTGCTAAGAGCTTGTTCCTGTTTCTGCTCTCTGGGGAAAGAGAGGTTCCCCGCTGGAAGTTGAACCCTGGATGCGCACACACACAAACACACACATAGAGACTGCTGAATACACACACACACACACAGACTGCTGAATACACACAGAATGCTGAATACATACACAGACTGCTGAATGCACATAGGCTGCTGAATACGCACACACACACAGATTGCTGAATACATACAGACAGACTACTGAGTACATATACACACGACACTGAATGCGCACACACACAAACACACACATAGAGACTGCTGAATACACACACACACAGACTGCTGAATACACACAGAATGCTGCATACATACACAGACTGCTGAATGCACACAGGCTGCTGAATACACACACGCACACAGACTGGTGAATACATACAGACTGCTGAATACACACATACAGATTGCTGAATACATACACACTGCTGAACACACACAGAGAGACTGCTGAACACACACACACACACACACAGACTGCTATATACATACAGACTGATATGAGGGGTGCAGTGTATGTGTTTGTGTGTAGGGGTGCTGTGTGTGTGAGAGAGGTGCAGTGTGTGAGTAAGAGGGATGCAGTGTGTGTGTGTGTGTGTGTGAGGGGTGCAGTGTGTGAAGGGTGCTGTGTGGGGAATGCTAACAATAGGTAATAATATGAAATACGAGTAATGTGTAAAGAAAGGTGCAGTAATGGCTTGTGAAGGGTGCTGTGTGTGTGTGAGGGGTGCTGTGTGTGTGTGAGGGGTGCTGTATGTGTGAAGGGTGCTGTGTGTGTGAGGGGTGCTGAGTGTATGTGAGGGGTGCTGAGTATGTGATGGGTGCTGTATATGTGTGTGTCGCTTTGTGCCAGGGGTGCTGAGTGTGTGAGGGGTACTGGGTGTGTGTGAGGGGTGCGGAGTGTGTGTGAGGGGTGCGGAGTGTGTGTGAGGGGTGCTTTGTGTCATGGGTGCTTTGTGTCAGGGGTGCTGTGTGTGTGAGGAGTGCTGTGTGTGTGTGTGAATGGTGCTCTGTGTGAGGGGTGCTGTGTGTGTCAGAGAGGTGGTGTGTGTGTGGGGGGGGGGTGCTGAGTGTGTGTGAGGGGGAGCAGGAGTCTGTCTGCCGGGGAAAGCTGCTGAGAATTTGGAACGGGTCGTTCAGTGCTCCCTCTGGTCCCAGCAGCCTCAATGCAGACCCCAGCACCTCTCTACAACCCCCCAGCATCTCCCAGCACCTCTCTCCTGACTTCCTACTACTAGCACAGAGCAAACTACCTACACAGCATACACTACCTATACAGCATACACAGCCAGCACAGAGCACACTACCTATACAGCATTCACAACCTATACAGCATACATTGCCAGCACAGAGAGCACTGCCTATACAGCATACAATAACTATACAGAATACACTGTCAGCACAGAGCACACTACATATACAGCATACGCTGCCAGCACAGCGACACTACCTATACAGCATACACTGCCAGTACAGAGCACATTGCCTATACAGCATAAACTACCTATAAAGCATACACGGCCAGCACAAAGAACACTGCCTACACAGCATACACTACCTATACAGCATACGCTGTCAGCACAGAGCACACTAAGTATACAGCATACACTGCCAGCACAGCGACACTACCTATACAGCATACACTGCCAGAACAGAGCACACTACCTATACAGCAAACACTACCTATAAAGCATACATTGCCAGCACAGAGCACACTACCTATACAGCATTCACAACCTATACTGCATACATTGCCAGCACAAAGAACACTGCCTATACAGCATACACTACCTATACAGCATACACTGTCAGCACAGAGTACACTACATATACAGCATACACTACCAGCACAGCAACACTACCAATATAGTGTACACTGCCATCACAGAGCACACAGCATATACAGCATACACTGCCAGCACAGAGCACACAACCCATACAGCATGCACTTCCAGCACAGAGCACACTACCTATACACTGTACACTGCAAGCACAATGCACATTATGTATACAGTATACACTACCTATACAGTATACTTTGCCAGCACAGAGGACACTACCTATACAGTGTACACTGTCAGTACAGAGCACACTCATAGCACAATACACACTATCAACATAGCATACACTACCAGGAAAGCACACATTATAAATACAGAATAGACTTCCAACATTCTGCCAGAACCACACGCACTATCAAGATGTCACACATTAACAGCTAACAAAACACTACCAACACAACATACACTACTAGGGAAGGACATATTACCAGTACAACACACACTGCCAATACAGTACAAAGTACCACAACATAACATACTACCAATACAACACACACTGTCAAGGCAGGACACATTAACAATACGTCACACACTACCAGCACAGAAAACACTATCAATACAACATACACTACTAGGACAGCAATACGCACAAATTGTAAAAAAATAAATAAAAGAAACGTAAATGTATCACAAATACCAAATGGCACTGGGATAGGTTTCAATATAAAAATCAGTAAAACTCAATGCCAAACCTAGTAATAATGTGTTATGTTTAAATCTCATCCTTGGATGCAATATGTGAATATAAAAACGGATAAATGGCATATATTCCTCAGATCCAGGGAGGGTGAAGGACACCTTCTGTGATATGGACTTAGCAAAAAAAGTTCTTAAGGAAACTTTGAGCTGCTACAGTCAGAGACCTCCAGAGTAAACACAGAAATGCCATGTACAAACATTTCTGAAAGATACTCATCTTCACTGAGTATGGGCAGAACTAAAATGAACTCACCACTGATGAGTGGAAACATCTTCAAGATGTAATTTATGCTGAGTGCAAATACCGTTGTTAACAGTGACAAATTACAGCACCTATTTACAAACAAGGTTGAAAACAATCCCAAAGAGTTAATTTACTAAGCTAAATCACTTGAAAACAAGTAGTCTATATATAACAACGTGAAGAGGCCTTGTTGCAGTTGGATGTCTGAAGACTTTATCATTCCATCTCCTATTTCTTCCTGATGCATCCATCACCGAATGAAATCCCGGAAGAGGTTAACCTCACTACACTTGCAGGTGTGTCTGTGACTTCCTGTGTAAGTTTGTTTGTAATGTTATTGTCAGTGAGGTCTCAGTGTCACCATGTCCCTCATACAGAGATGTCTCTTCTGCCTTCTAATTCCCGTCAGTGAGTATTGGGAGATAATTTACCCTAATTGGAGAATATTTAAATTTAAATAAAAAAAAAACTTTAATTATTATACTTACTTGGGTGATTATTTATTAATAAATGAGCTATGGTGCATCATCAAAGGAATCCCACATTTGCAGAGACCAAAAAAGTCAAGACAGAAGATCATCTTCGACCATTTGTTAGGAGTTTGTTATCTGGAAATGTGATTAACAAGTCCGTACACAAACTGTTTAGATGTTTCCAGATGTTTCCAATCAGTCAGAAATGCTGTGATATTGCATATAATCTTCTTTTCGTATCGTTTCAGGTCTGGCACAGACATCCACCATTAATCAGTGGCCCAGAACAATCATGAGAGAATTAGGTTCCACGGTACACATGAACTGCACTCAGACAACAGACCACGAATATATGTACTGGTATCTACAGAGGAATGGTCAAGGACTAGAGCTTATAGCCCGGTATCTCCGTGACCAAACACCCGAGTACGAGAATGATATTTACAAAGACAGGTTTATAATGACCAGGACTGATTCAGCAAAGAGGACTCAACTGGAAATCAAATCTGTGAAGAATCAGGATGAAGGGATCTATTTTTGTGCTTCTAGTGATGCACAGTGACTCAGGGCAGCCAGAAGCCTTTCCAATAACCTCACGCAATGAGCTAGAGCAGTTTACAGGGTGTTTATCGCTCACAAACTAGAAGACACAGTTCAGCGTGTTTCAAAAAGAAGAAACACTATCAGCATGGACTCCAACACATCCTATATTTGCACTACATGGGTTTATTCATTAAACAGTGAATGGACACCTAATTGCAATAGTTAGATAAAAATTTTAGAGATTTCAAGCCACAGCATTCGGTCTGTCTCAAATCTGGACCAAATTCAGGTTTAGTCCAAACATTTCTGAAAAGCAGGAACAATGTCTAGGTTTTGCAGTCTGAATGCACTACTTGGTATGGGGCTACTTGGACTTTCGTGTATAACATCTGCAGTCCAATTCATACACACAAACATATCTAATCACACACTCATGTACATAAGAAGCCATACTCACGCACACAGACCTAACTGGACACACACATTCTCATACATTTCTAGGAGCTCACAGTCCTAATTACCTAGGCACTCATAACTTCTGTATTTAGTTACAAACATACACAAATAATACATACACACATAAACAGACAAATATCCTTTAACACACACACACATATATATATATATATATATATATATATATACATATACATATCAAGAATTTCAGAAAAACGTTTTTACTTGAAAAAGTGTCACAAACAGCCAACGTTTCAGTTCCAAATAGGAACTTTCCTCACGACAGCCTGTGCTGATAATTTACTACCTGATATACAATTTAGTGCTATCGAGCACAGGGTGACAAGACTGTGAGTCAGAGTGCAAGGTTACTCATTTTTTGTTTATATATATATACACTGAACAAAATTATAAACGCAACACTTTTGTTTTTGCCCCCATTTTTCATGAGTTGAACTCAAAGATCTAAGACTTTTGCTATGTACACAAAAGGTCTATTTCTCTCAAATATTGTTCACAAATCTGTCTAAATCTGTGTTAGTGAGCACTTCTCCTTTGCCAAGATAATCCACCTCACAGGTGTGTCATATCAAGATGCTGATTAGAGAGCATGATTATTGCACAGGTGTGCCTTAGGCTGGCCACAATAAAAGGCCACTCTAAAATGTGCAGTTTTACTGTATTGGGTGGATCCAAGCAGGTCTGGCGGGGCCTGGGGGGGGGGTCCAAAAACCAGTCAGTATCTGGTGTGACCACCATTTGTCTCATGCAGTGCAACATATCTCCTTTACATAGAGTTGATCTGGTTGTTGATTGTGGCCTGTGGAATGTTGGCCCACTCCTCTTCAATGGCTGTGCGAAGTTGCTGAATATTGGCAGGACCTGGAACACGCTGCTGTGTACGCCGATCCAGAGCATTCCAAACATGCTCAATGGGTGACATGTCCGGTGAGTATGCTGGCCATGCAAGAACTGGAATGTTTTCAGCTTCCAGGAATTGTGTACAGATCCTTGCAACATGGGGCCATGCATTATCATGCAGCAACATGAGATGATGAATCGCACAACAATTAGCCTCGCCACGGTATCTCTGTGCATTCAAAATGCCAAAAATAAAATGCACCTGTGTTCATTGTCCATAAAATACACCTACCCATACCATAACCCAACCTCCACCATGGGCCAATCGATCCACAATGTTGACATCAGCAAACCGCTCAGCCACATGACACCATACACGCTGTCTGCCATGTGCCCTGTACTGTGAATACCGGGGGTTCATCCGTGAAGAGAACACCTCTCCAAAGTGCAAGACACCATCAAATGTGAGCATTTGTCCACTCAAGTCAGTTACAACGACGAACTGCAGTCAGATCGAGACCCAGATGTGCAGAAATTCTTTGGTTATGCAAACCGATTGTTGCAGCAGCTGTCTGGGTGGCTGGTCTCAGACGATCTTGGAGGTGAAGATGCTGGATGTGGAGGTCCTGGACTGGTGTGGTTACACATGGTCTGTGGTTGTGAGGCTGGTTTAATGTACTGCCAAATTCTCTGAAATGCCTTTGGAGACGGCTTGTGGTAGAGAATTGAACATTCAATTCATGGGCAAAAGCTCTGGTGGACATTCCTGCAGTCAGCATGCCAATTGCACGCTCCCTCAAAACTTGCGAGATCTGTGGCATTGTGCTGTGTGATAAAACTGCACATTTTAGAGTGGCCTTTTATTGTGGCCAGCCTAAGGCACACCTGTGCAATAATCATGCTGTCTAATCAGCATCTTGATATGTCACACCTGTGAGGTGGATGGATTATCTTGGCAAAGGAGAAGTGCTTACTAACACAGATTTAGACAGATTTGTGAACAATATTCGAGAGAAATAGGCCTTTTGTGTACATAGTAAAAGTCTTAGATCTTTTAATTCAGCTCATGAAAGATGGGGGCAGTGTTGCGTTTGTAATTTTATTCAGAGTATTTAGTCCTATAAAATGTACATGAGTGGGTTTATGCTTATGTATATATTTTGGGTGTACAATGGGTGTATTTGTAACCAGACAAGTTAAACACACCGGGACAGAGGTATTGAGAGCCCTGCTCAATGAGCTTACATGCTAGATGGAGTGGGTTATAGTGACACAAAAGGTAAGGGTGGTGTAGAAAACTAGGTTGTTAGAAAATTATTCACATATCACTAATGTTTAATTAGCAACATGCTATATCACTTGCATTATTATATTGAGACATAAGAAACATGCAATTTCAGGTTTTTACATTTTACCCCAATGTTACAATATGGGGAGCATTCAGACCTCAGGAATAACTTCAACAGACACAACTTTCCATTTATAAAATTCTTTGCACTTGTACATTTTCATCACTAGAGGTCAGCACTGTAGTTCTCTAAACCACGGGCTGACAGCTGAGGAGAATTAGAAAATCCATATAAAGGAAACTGGATCAGATGATCATATAATTCTAGTGATTTATATATTAAAAACATATCTTATAGCATGGTCATACATTAATCAAGCACAAGGGAAATTAGTAATCATTACAACCGTAATAGGGAGAATGCATTATTGGTAGCCATACTCTCCTGTTATCGTATTATTATTATTATTATTGGCATTTATATGGAGCCAACAAATTCCATAGCCCTTAACAATATTACAAGAGGGATAGATTTAACAATAAATTATACAATTACAAACTGTTATAGGAACAATAGGTTGAAGAGGACCATGCTGAAACGGAATTACAGTCTAGTGGAGGTGGGGTATAAAACACAATAGGACAGGAGATAGCAATCAAGCAAGGTAGGAGTGAAGCAGAGCTGGAGGAGAGAGTAGAGTGATGCACTGTTAGAGAGAGCAAGGGACAGGTATGTGAGGTTGAGGTTACTCTGGGAGGCCATAAGCTTTCCTAAAGAGATGGGTTCTAAAGGGCACTTTGTAAACAATTGAAGACTATGGGATAGTCTGATGGTGGTAGGCAGGTAATTCCAAAGGAAGGGAGCCACCCGAGAGAAGTTCTGAATTGGCCCTCCAAGTGGTAGCAGCGGACAGGAGAAGGTCATGGACAGAGCGGAGAGACCAAGAAGGGGGCTACCTATGGATCTGTGAAGAGATATAAGAGGGGCTAGAATTGTTCAATGCTATATAGTGATGGATTAGTAGTTTGAATTGACTCCTATAGGATACAGGAAGCCAATGTAAGGTATGAGAGGAGTGACTGGAGAGGAAAATCAGTCTGGAGGCAGCTTTCATTACAGACTGTAGCTACTGTATGGCCACTGGGAAGACCAATTATGAGAGAGTTACAATAATCCATGCAAGAGATTACTAGACCATGGACAAGCTCCTTGGTAGCATCTTGTGTAAGAAAGGGGCGGATGCTGGCAATGATTTTAAGGTAGAATTGACAGGATTTGGTAACAGACTGGATGTGAGGCTCAAAGGTGAGGCCAGAATCAACAAAAGGAAAATCTAATAACTGCTTTATAATCCATGCTCTACAGCGTCCTATCTCAACATATAGCATCACATACCTATTTCCAAAGTTATTCACCAAATTGTGAATTTTTGTTTACCAAAAAGAATTGGAACATGATGAATTATACTGAATTGAAAGTTGAATGGCACAATTTAGCCTGTCTGTTTTTTAGCCTACATTTTGCATTTGTCACAATTAAAAATTTATTGAACAAAATCCCTTAATTAGGTTCCTTTTCTTACAGAGAAGGAATGTTAAATGGTTACTCTAATCTTTTCTCTGATAGTGTGTTTAGTCTATAATGCCACACTACGCATTATGTACCAGATACAAAATAAAGGGTTAAACTCACCTTTAATTCACTGCCAGTCAAACATCCCAGTACTGCCTTTCACGCCCATCTGATGTCAGCAGTGCCAAATCGCGGTCCAATCAAATTGTTCTCATAGACTCACGAATTGTTTGCCTATCTCTGAGTGCATATGCACACTCTGAGCCTGGTTGGGATGGAAGGGAAAAGGTAGGAAAAGTGTGTGTATAACTCATTATAACTGCATGAGTTAATATGGATGTCCAGATAAAAACTAGGAAAACCCCAATAGCAATATTGCAGAGTTCAGCCATGTTCCTTGAGTCTCCTATTTCTAGATGGAGCATTTTAATGGCTAACTCTGCTGTGGGTGTCAAGTCATGGAGTATGTGTCCAATGTTTTATATTGAATAGGAAATATAAATTAGTATAACGATTAACTTTGTACTATCTCTGAATGAGGTGTTTCAAGCAAACACCCATCAAATTCCATTTCGTTCTCGGATGAAGTAAAATCAAGACACGTACACATCCATGCAACCAGGATTCTAAATGTTATGCATTATAAAATCATATATAAGCATAATGTATATATATATAGTTGCAAATTATTTTAGCTGGGACACTGGCCTTGATCATGCAAAATAGTGTAGTTTGATAATGCTTTATCATTCCATATGGTATTTACCCCGGATCTTAAAATCTAGGACAGGAAGAGGTTAACCTCACTACATTTGCAGATGTGCCTATGACTTGCTGCGTCAGACTGTGTACAGTGCTATTGTCAGTAATGTATCAGTGTCACCATGTCCCTTATACAGAGATGTCTCTTCTGCCTTCTAATTCATATCTGTGAGTATTGAGTGACAATAACAGGGACAGAACACATGCAGACATATATATGTAGTACGCATGAGATTAATATGTGCAAAGTCAGACAATGCTTCTATTTAAATTAAATTAACGTCTCTAAATGTTAATATGTGTCTTAATTGTGCAGGATAATATTAGGAGTGTAATCATCCTGTCAGAAGAATCTATATTTTAGCAAAATTATAGTAAAATAGTGAGCTGCGGTGCATCAGCATTGGATTTGCAAATCTTAGACCAACTAGGGAAGTCAGAAAAAAACCTTCAAATATTTCTTAGAAGTTTGGTTGTCCAGGAAGGTGATTCTCTCAAAATCTCTGTTTAATGAGCAGCCCAGAAATGTTTTATTGCAAAAATACAAATTTATCCAAAGAAAATACTTTTTGCCTCTGTCTGTACCTGAATCTAGTATCTGTATTACATTACAGCCAACTACAAAATATTCCTAAAACAGCAGAAATATTGGATACAATGTGCTATTCATATTATTTCAGGTCTGGCACGGGCATCCACCATTAATCAGTGGCCCAGAGTACTTATGCACAAGTTAGATTCCGATGTACACATGAACTGCACTCAGACGACAGACCAC
>OW240916.1:68652173-68693634 GCA_933207985.1 Pelobates cultripes | reverse complement strand
TGTGTGTATGGCGGGGCAGTGTGTGAATGTGTGTGGTGTGTGGGGGCAGTATATGTGTGGGGCAATGTGTGTATGGGGCAGTGTGTGAATGTGTATGATGTGTGCGGGGGCAGTGTGTGTATGGGGGGCAGTGTATGTGTGGGCAGTGTGTGTATGGGGAGCAGTGTATGTGTGTGTGGGGGCAGTGTGTGTATGGGGGACTGTGTATGTGTGTGGGGCAATGTGTGTATGGATGAGGTAATGTGAAGGCGTATGGTGTGTGTGGGGCAGTGTGTGAAAGGTTCAGTGTGTGGGTGTGGGGGGCAGTGTGTGAATGTGTATGGTGTGTGTGTGGGGGGGCAGTGTGTGAATGTGTATGGGTACGTGGGGGCAGTGTGTGTATGGGGGCAGTGTATGTGTGTGTGTGGGGCAATGTGTATATGGGGCAGTGTGTGGATGTGTATGGTGTGTGTGTGGGGGCAATGCATATATGGGGCGGCAGTGTGTGTACGGGGGCGGTGTATGTGTGTGTGTGTGTGGGGCAATGTGTATGTGGGGGCAGTGTGTGAATGTGTATGGTGTGTGTGGGGGCAATGCGTGTATGGGGAGAAGTGTATGCGTGTGTGTGGGCGGGGGCCTTGTATGTGGGGGCAGTGTTTGTGTGCATGTGGGGGCAATGTGTGTATGTGGGGGCAATGTATGTGTGTGGAGGGGCAGTGTATGTGTGTATGTGTGTGGAGAGGCAGTGTATATGTGCGTGTGTGTGGGGGCAGTGTGCTTGTGTGTGTGGCGGGGCAGTGTATGTGTGGACAGTGTGTGTGTGTGTGTGGGGGGCAGTGTATGTGGGGCAGTGTATGTGTGTGTGTGGGGCAGTGTGTGTTTGTGTGTGTGGGGCAGTATGTGCGGCAGTGTGTGTGTGTTTGTGTGGGGGGGCAGTGTATGTGGGGGCAGTGTATGTGTGTGTGTGGGAGCAGTGTATGTGTTGGCAGTGTGTGTATGGGGGAGCAATGTGTGTGTGGGGACAGTGTGTATGTGTGTGGGGGGGCAGTGTATGTGTGTCCCCAGTGTGAAAATGTGTGGTGAGGAGGGTAGGGAGGCTTTATATATATATATATATATATATATAATTTTTTTTATAAAAATAAATGTATGTCCCCCCCCTTCTTACCTTTACTGAGGGAGGAGGGGGACATTTCTTGATCCCTGGTGGTCCGGTGGGGAATCCCTGGTGGTCGCAGTGGTGAGAGTGAACTCTAGCCCGCTGCTCTAGGGCTAGAGTTCACTCTTGCGAGATTCGGAGCGTTGCCTTGGTAACTGTGGCAACGCTCCGTGCTCACGAGAGGAGAACCGGGTCCTCTCTCCCTCCTTCCCCTGCCCACTGTTAGCAATGTGCCTGTGGACCGGGGAGGGAGATCTCTGATCTCCACTCCTTTCCTTAAAGGCACATTGCAGGGCTGGCGCTTGGACAGTGCCAGCCCTGCATTAGACGGCAGGGGAGAATCTCATGGGGGGGGGAATTGCCCCGTTGCCCCCCCTGGATCCACCAGTGGTGAAGGGACAGTTTACACGCCTACGGCGCAACTGTTCCCATGCCCTCGATTTTAGGAAACAATCACGACATGTTAAGAAAAAAACTTTTGGAGAAGGGATATGAAAGGAATGCCTTGGGAAGGGAAATTTGTTTAATTACCCAAGTAGAGAGGGATATTTTATTGTCTGATAAACCTACTCAGTAAACATCAAATGACACCTTTAAATCTGCCTTCATTACACAGTATCATATGGTCCATAGAACGATAAGAAAGGGACTACATGATCATTGGTCTATTTTGTTACAGGGCCCGGTTTTGGGAGTACATTTACCCGATCACTCTACACTTCTATATAGAAAGAATCGTAACCTCAAAAATATGTAAGCTCCCAGTTATGCGATTAAACCTGCTACTAAAAATACTACTGTGAATATGGGACTTTTCAGGGGTTGCAATTCCTGTAAAGCCTGCCCTACTATATATACAAGTAGAATCAATATATTTTCTAGTTTCAGAACAGGTGACACTTATAAAATTAAATCTGAGATAGGATGTCACATGGACTTTGTAGTTTTTTTACTGCAGTGTCCATGTGGCAAACAGTACATTGGACGTACAAAGAGAATTCTCAAAGTCAGGGTCTTAGAACATCTTAACAATATCAAGAAAGGTCTTATGACACATTCAGTCCCAGTTCATTGTAATGCCTGTCCCCAATTTTATTTTAACAACTTTAAATGCATTGGTATTGAAAGAGTTTTGCCACATTGTTGAGGTGGCGATAGACTGAAGAAGTTGACTCAACGTGAGACATACTGGATCCACAAACTTCAAACACTAGAACCCAGGGGACTGAATGTGTACATAGATTTAGTTTGCTTTTTTAATGTAGAACTATTTTTTGAAAATAATTTTTCTCCCATTTAATCTTTTTCCTCCTCTTTCATTTATGCCCCCAGTGGATGTTCAGAATTGTAATATTACATTTTTTCTGAAAATACAATGTTCCCCTTTAAATAAACATTCTGGTACATCATGATAGTAGGGGTATTTAATATTATGTTGGTGTAAGATGCTGTTAAGCAACAACTAAATAGTATATAAGGATAGGTATGTGTGTTATATTGATCATATTAAATGGTCATATGAATTGTTATAAGAACATATATTTTCAATAATGTTACTTCTTATTTTATATTTCTTATGCACGTGTCACTTTCTAATATCATTTTAATTGGTTCACATTAAATATCATTAGAAATTTAATGTATGAATAAAGATGGTTATAATTCATATTATTGTATATTTGATTATTTACTTACCCTCTTTTTTAACTTATGAATATCATTATCCAAGCAGGGAGCTCAATATATGGTAATAACACCATCTCTCTTTAAGGAGATTTACATCGCTTTTCCCTCTATCAATTATTTCCTATAATTCATTTCTTCTGGCGACCACTAGATGGACACATATTGTTTCATTCATTCCATGGTGGAAAGCACTGCCATATTGCCTTTTATGGCACAAGGCTACAGTCAATGGAACGCGGAAGTACTAAGTGGAACGCACTTCCAGTTCCGGTAACCAACAGATGAAAAGGGGCTGCAATTGAACCAATCAGGATCACAGATGAGAGATAACGACCATGGAACCACCAATGGATGTAGGAATTGGCCCTATTTAAATGGACTTGTTGGTGGGGTTTGTTAGGCTGCTTTATTTCAATATTTGTTATTGTTTGATTTTAGGTCCCTGACAAAGTACCAAGTCTGAGACGATATGTGTAGGGCCATCTATTGCTTTTTAATTTATAATAAAGCTGCTGATTTTTTTACTTTCATCAATTGGAGTCCTGGTTCTTAGCGGCATATACAGATTGAAAAGAGGGATTCACAGCCCCCCAGCAACATCGGGGGAGGCACCCTTGAGCACATGACATATCGTCATCTTGTGAGTGCATTAATTTACACCGAACACTTCTAATTTAAAATTGTATTACACTATATTTTGTTTGTTCTTTTTTTTAGATTTAAAAGCCGTATCCCATATGTTTTTCTTGTTTGTACATTGGGTGCTTTTTTGTAACAATAGAATATTCAATAATATAATTGATATGTATGTAAATACGTTTTTCATCCAAGGAGAAATCTGATTGCCATTATGGAGTCAAGAAGGAAATTATATTGTTTCTCTTTTGTGGCATGGAAATGGTTACAATTTTACAACATTACAGGAGGCTTCATATTTTGCATAATCTCTCCTTACTAGCTCCACACAGCAGCAAAGAAACACAAAGAAAAAAGAACAAATCACAAGAGAGTAGGATGTACATAAGGCATAATTACCTTATCACTTCCTCTTCCTTTGTTGCTCCATCAAGCAGACAGGTCGGAGTATTACTCTTCTCAATTACTTTGTCTATATTGCCTCTTTTGAGGTTGTATCTGTATTATTGTTTTTTTAATTTACTTTGTTGTTTGTTCTTGCAGTGCTTCTGCACTGTGTGCATTTGTGTTTTTTCTAGGTTATTTATTGTGTTTCTACCCTATTCTTGGTTTCTGCCCTCTCCCCTCCTTGCTCTCACTTCTCTGGGGTTTGAGGGGCTTTTGGGTCTGTGACGAAGTGCCCTTCGCCACTTGGTACTGGAGAGGCCTGCTTGCCAGCCTCCTCCCCTGTGACTATGACTCTTTGATGTATTTGCCTTTAAAGCCCCTATTCTACCTTCAGACAGACTATTTATGTAGGCTGCTTTATTTATCTTATGTTTTAGTCACCCTGTACCCATTATAGGTGCAGGGTGTGTGTAATGTAATTGTTTATAGTGTGTGTGTGTACTGTGAAATGTATTGCCTGCTCTCTTGTATTGCTGAGGTTTGCTACCAACTAGGTGGGTTTGGCTATGGAGCTGGTCTAGTGCCCTCTGTTGGTAGCAACAGCAATATGCACTACCTGAATTGCAAGACTGGTTCATTTGCATATTCAGGTAGATTTGCATATTGCTAATTCTGCAGGCAGGTGAGATATTTAATGTTAAATATTGTCTCCCCCCACCCCTTTAAAAATGTACCATTGTGTTGTGATAAGTCACTGTGTGTTGCTTGATGTGTTTTGACTGTTTGTGATTTTATTGAGGTTTCACAACAATGTTATTGTGGTGACTGTATTGGCTGGTCCCAAGGGAATAAAGGTTTTGACAGTTCTTCTTGATCCCTCTAAATGTAGCCTTGTCTTGTTATTGGAGGGAGCTGTTATAATCACACTGGGGATTGCTATGCTCTGCATGCTCCCCTGAGTTTGAGTCACTTAGCTCTTTTAAGAGCTTGTTCCTGACACGCTCTCCTTGGAGGAGGAGTCTTCACCACACAGTCCTGGATGCTGGAGTTTCATACAGGGTGGAAGGAAGAGTTCATTCCCACACAGTCCTGGAGGACAGAAGCTGATCCAGGGTGGAAGGAAGACGGCGAGACTCCAGTCAAGACACGGCGGTCTTCAGAGTCTGCGGTGGTTGTGGTGTCTGCTGCAGCGCTTGGAGTCCTCAGGAAGCGCTAGGAGCATCCATCAACGGAGGGTACTCAGTCGGAGTACAAGGAGCTCCGTTACAGGGTCTTACTGGGGTTGCATGTTTATGTTGAATTAGGCCATTTATATAAGCTGTTTAACCCCTTAAGGACGGCGGGCTTTCTATGCCGTCCTTAGGGGCCTGGCTCTAAATGCCGGAAGGCGGCATAGAACGTCCAATCCGTCCTATGTACTTACCCGGTCGCCGGCGATCCCACGCTGGCGATCACGGTATGGGACTAACCTGGGAGCCCAGGGAGTCCCCCTCCGTCCTCTTCGTCCCCACTGGGCCATGTGATCGCGAGGTTCTTCAGAGGAGAACCCCCTGCTGTCTGTAAAAAAATTAAAGTTTAAAACAGTGTAAAATAACAGTGTAAAATAACATTATATATACTCAGATCATATATATATTTATTATATATGATCTAAGTATATATATATATATATATATATATATATATATATATATATACACACATACACTGTCTAAGTGTATTTTAATATAAATATATATATATATATATAATTATACATATACTAATCTCAAAATACACTGTAACGGACCGTTTTGCACACAAAGGGTAAAAACCGTTTAGGCAATCGGCCCCCTTTCCAGAGATGCAGGCACAGCTACTGCAGAACACCAAACTTCCGAACTGGATACAAAATAACACTCCAATAGAACTGGAACCTCCCAAATAGCTGCTAGCAGATGAACAGGAAAAGCTCCCAAGCGGCTTACACTCCTGGCAATCAGTCCTTAGCAGCATACAGTAAATCCCCCCCAAAGACGAGACAAGGCTCCGTGTTGAGGGTCAAGCAGTGGTCTGAGGTGCTGGCACACCCAGCCTGGTTTTTATTACAGTCTTGCAAATACAGGACCGCCCACAGGGAGGTATAAAATATCCAGTAACATATTAGTTACAACCCACAGATTCCCTCCCCCTTATCCTGAGAGGTAACCCAATACACATACCTTTTACCACAATGCATCCTGGCTTCCTCTCCTCTGCCCTGGAGATAAGTGAGAAGTAATTCAATTATCTCCCAGGACAGGGACAAGACTCCATTATGCACATGGTGGCACAAAGACAGTAAAACACTTTAAAATACATAAAGTCACATTTGTTACATAACACACAGACATTTAACATATCCCCAGATAGCTCAGGTCTGAGCGCACATTATTAAGCGAATGGCGCTCAGACCACACGAATACAGTTTAATCGCCATGGAGCCAAAGTCTTAACAGTCAGTTTCATACGAATGGGCTCCATGGGATTCCTATCTGGGGTATAACACATTCAAACAAATCTACCAAACCCCAGGCAGAAAAGCACGAATGAAGCTTTTTTGCAGGTAAAAAAGATGTCTTTTAACAGGGGGCCATAGTCCAAAGGCAGCAGGCGAGCAACCAGGCTTCTCCAATGCAACGTGGCGAGATTGGTCTCGTCACATCTCTCCCCTTTTCCAAATAGACTAACAGGGTATCTGACCTCCTGCCGGTCAGTGCCCTTGTTAGTCCAGCAGCCCACCCACAAAACATAATCAACAGCACAGCCCACCCACAATAAATGGTTACTACACCTGGGTAAAGGAGAAGCTTGTCCATGTCCAGGTGCCTCACCACGGCTGTGCTGGGTACGGGTACGCTGACTGGGTGGGTTGCTGCGTGGGCAGAGACCAGCGGCACTCTGCCCTGTTGCCAGCGCTACTGGGAGGGTAGCCTGGTTGAAGCCTGGTTGTTGGAGGGGGAGACCGACTGTCTCCCCTTTAACTACACCGCTCTGCTGCTGGAGACCGACTGTCTCCCCTTTAGATACACCGCTCTGCTGCTGGAGACCGACTGTCTCCCCTTTTGTTGCACAGCTCTGCTGCCGGAGGGGGAGACCGACTGTCTCCCCTTTGGATACTCTAAGCTGTCGCTGGGGAGAGGGGGTAACAGGCTCCTCTCCCGATAGAACACTCTGCCGCTGGGGAAAGGAGACTGAGCTCTCTATTCCCTGCCCATTAATGATCCGCCGCTGGGGAGAGGTGGTAGCAAGCTCCTCTCCCATACATACTTTCATCCTCTGTGGAGGGAGACCGACTGTCTCCGCTCCCAATACAGTGTCCTGCTGCTGGGGAAAGGAGACTGGGCTCTCTATTCCCGGTAGGACACTCTGCCACTGGGGAATGGAGACTGGGCTCCCAATTCCCTGCTGTATCTCCCGCTGGGGAATGGAGACTGGGCTCCCAATTCCCGGCACATCACTCGGCCGCTGGGGAATGGAGACTGGGCTCCCAATTCCCAAAAAATCACGCTGCTGCTGGGGGGCAGGAACAACTACCTCTGCCCCCTGTAGCTCAGCCTGCCGCTGGGGAGGGAGGACGCTGCTCTCCTCTCCCTGCACTTTACACTGCCTTCCCGGCATATCACTCTGCTGCTGGGGGGCAGGAACAACTACCTCTGCCCCCTGTAACTCAGCCTGCTGCTGGGGAGGGAGGACGCTGCTCTCCTCTCCCTGCACTTTACACTGCCACTGGGGAATGGAGACTGGGCTCCCAATTCCCGGCATATCACACTGCCGCTGGGGAATGGAGACTGGGCTCCCAATTCCCTGCATATCACACTGCCGCTGGGGAGAGGAGACTGGGCTCTCTCTGTCCCGCAACTGTAGCTGCCGGTGGAGGTCCACCCACCGTGGCAGCTGACCGTCACCCTCTGCCCGGTACAGCAGAGTCTTGAATACTAGACTCCTCACGAACTTCACGGATTTCTCAGCTGGATTAGGTCCGAAGAAGTTCAGCCGCAACCACATCATACGGTCAAATTCCTGTACAGAGTATCTGTACTCCACTGCTGGTTCCATTCTGTTGCTGTCAGGGTCGCTGTACTGAGACATGCGTTGCCCTCAAATTGTAAAATCCACGGAATGGTGTCTCCTGTAGCTGTCCTTCTGGCTGTAGGAACGATCCCGCCGCTTGCCACCAATTGTAACGGACCGTTTTGCACACAAGGGGTAAAAACCGTTTAGGCAATCGGCCCCCTTTCCAGAGATGCAGGCACAGCTACTGCAGAACACCAAACTCCCGAACTGGATACAAAATAACACTCCAATAGAACTGGAACCTCCCAAATAGCTGCTAGCAGACGAACAGGAAAAGCAGACAATCAGCTTACACTCCTGGCAATCAGTCTCTAACAGCATACAGTGAATCCCCCCAAAGACGAGACAAGGCTCCGTGTTGAGGGTCAAGCAGTGGTCTGAGGTGCTGGCACACCCAGCCTGGTTTTTATTACAGTCTTGCAAATACAGGACCGCCCACAGGGAGGTATAAAATATCCAGTAACATATTAGTTACAACCCACAGATTCCCTCCCCCTTATCCTGAGAGGTAACCCAATACACATACCTTTTACCACAATGCATCCTGGCTTCCTCTCCTCTGCCCTGGAGATAAGTGAGAAGTAATTCAATTATCTCCCAGGACAGGGACAAGACTCCATTATGCACATGGTGACACAAAGACAGTAAAACACTTTAAAATACATAAAGTCACATTTGTTACATAACACACAGACATTTAACATATCCCCAGATAGCTGGGATCTGAGCGCACATTATTAAGTGAATGGCGCTCAGACCACACGAATACAGTTTAATCGCCATGGAGCCAAAGTCTTTACAGTCAGTTTCATACGAATGGGCTCCATGGGATTCCTATCTGGGGTATAACACATTCAAACAAATCTACCAAACCCCAGGCAGAAAAGCACGAATGAAGCTTTTTTGCAGGTAAAAAAGATGTATTTTAACAGGGGGCCATAGTCCAAAGGCAGCAGGCGAGCAACCAGGCTTCTCCAATGCAATGTGGCGAGATTGGTCTCGTCACATCCACGTACAATGATATTGATTAAAATATGTAAACATGTTAAAAAATAAAATAAATTAAAATATATGTGTAAATTCGTTCTAACTGTATTTTAAAATTAATATATTGATATCAAAATACATGTAGAACGAAATAATACATCTATCTATATACATAAGTATATACGTATATATCACTATATATATATAGGTATATATGTATATACCTATATATATATATATAAAAATTATTTTTTTTAAATTATATACATACATATATATCTTGAGAAAAGTCCCTGGAGGACTGAAACGTTGACACCATTTACTAGAAATTGGATGCTTTGAAAAAACAGCACGATTTTAAATAATTCTGAGTCCTGTGAGTGCACTTCAAACAAGGATTTATTTATGTATATATATTGTAACGGAGCTCCCTGTACTCCGACCGAGTACCCTCCGTTGATGGATGCTCCTAGCGCTTCCTGAGGACTCCAAACACTGCAGCAGACACCACAACCACCGCAGACTCCACAACCGCCGTAGCTTAACTGGAGTCTCGCCGTCTTCCTTCCACCCTGGATGAACCTCCAGCATCCAGGACTGTGTGGTGAAGACCCCTCCTCCAAAGAGAGCGTGTCAGGAACAAGCTCTTAAAAGAGCTAAATGACTGAAGCTCAGGGGAGCATGCAGAGCATAGCAATCCCCAATGTGATTATAACAGCTCCCTCCAATAACGAGACAAGGCTACATTTAGAGAGATCAAGAAGAACTGTCAAAACCTTTATTTCCCTTGGGACCAGCCAATAGGGTCACCACAATAACATTGTTGTGAAACCTCAATAAAATCACAAACAGTCAAACCATATCAAGCAACACACAGTGACTTATCACAACACAATGGCACATTTTTAAAGGGGTGGGGGGAGACAATATTTAACAGTAAATATCTCACCTGCCTGCAGAATTAGCAATATGCAAATCTACCCGAATATGCAAATGAACCAGTCTTGCAATTCAGGTAGTGCATATTGCTGTTGCTACCAACAGAGGGCACTAGACAAGCTCCATAGCCAAACCCACCTAGTTGGTAGCAAACCTCAGCAATACAAGAGAGCAGGCAATACATTACACAGTACACACACACACACACTATAAACAATTACATTACACACACCCTGCACCTATAATGGGTACAGGGTGACTAAAACATAAGATAAATAAAGCAGAATACATAAATAGTCTGTCTGAAGGTAGACTAGGGGCTTTAAAGCCAGATACATGAAAGAGTCATAGTCACAGGGGAGGAGGCTGGCAACTAGGCCTCTCCAGGACCAAGTGGCGAAGGGCACTTCGTCACATATATATATAATTATAAATAAAATTTCATAATTAGGTCATTTTATTAATTACTATTAGCGGGACCTGCTTGACAACCCAGGCCAAAAGTCCAGGGAATTTAATTTGATAGCGCTATATTTAACCCTCTAACTTACACCATAAAACCTGTTCATGGGGGGTACTGTTTTACTCGGAAGACTTCGCTGAACACAAATTTGTTTTTTTGTTTTTGCATTTTTCACACACAAACAAATATTAACACTAACTTTGGCCAGTGTTTGTGACCAAGTGGCTACTAAAAAAGACTGGACATACCCCATTTGCAATACCTTGGGTTGTCTACTTTTGCAAATGGTATGCCATCATGGGGGTAATTCTCATTCCTGGGCTACCATACGATCTCAAAGGCAACGTAGCCAATCTGGCGAATTTCAATGTGAAAAAAATGAAAAATGTAACATGCTATATTTGACCGTGTAACTTCCCAAAACACCATAAAACCTGTACATAGGGGGTACTGTTTTACACTTGAGACATGGCTTAATACAAATATGTGTATTTTATTGCAGTAAAAGCAAACAGTATTATGACACAGTTAGAATGACACATAGAACTAATTTTTTTTTTTTATTCTTATTTTTTCCCATTTTATTCATATTAAATTATGTTTCATACCTAAATATTTGATGTTAAATGAAAGCCCAGTTTCCCCTGAATAAAATGATGTATAATAAGTGTGGGTGCACATAATATGAAAGAAGCAAATTACGCCTGAACAGACATATTGAAGCCCATGGAACAGCGCAGTGAGGGGAATGGGCCTTGACAGAGCCAAGGAGTAGGCAGGTGGAGTTAAAAAATTAGGGGTGGGTAATTAGGAATGGGGTGGAGAAGAAAGGAGTATATTAAGCAGCCATTTTAGCAAGTGGCCATTTTAATCAGAATCTGCACTTACCTGTTTATTGTCCCTCCCACCCTCCCTAGGTTTTGGAAGTTTCCTGTTTGGTCACAGTGGCGGATAGGGCTTGGGTAATTGGGATGGAAGAGCAGTATCAAGTGGCTAGGCTAAGAGTGGTAAGTGCTCTGTTGGTTCAAGCTCATCGGTGGCTCCGAACCTGGTGGTGGTCTTGGTACACCCCTACAGTTAAGGAAGTTATGGTTATGGGGCCTCTTTGATGGGCCATGTGTTATATATTATGTGTTATTTATATTGTTATATATTGTTTATGGTATGGGATCATTGCCAGGGGTAATTCTGTATGGAAGGGGATGGTAAATTATTATGCGGCAATGACCCCAATTTGTTATCTTGTTTTTATTACAATAAAACAAGGCTTTGGACTTTTATATTTCCAACAGAAATACGGTGTCTGTGTTTTTTTGGGGGGTAAAAATGCCACAGGCCGAATAACGACTGTGCGCATGTCAAGCGCAAATTCAAGTTTTTGTTTACGTTTTGTTTTGATCACAACATCCTTAAGGGGTTAAAGGGATTTCACCCATAACCTTGGATTACCAACCAGAGCATGGATTAGTGCTCTATGTCAGGACTTTGGCCTGCAGCCCTACACTCAAGGGGTAAGCCCCCTACTGTATTTTTAAAGTGCTACTGAATGGAGATATGCTGTTACAGCCTCTGTTAACTGCTGGACAGGATTTCCAGGACATATTGCTTAATTGACTGTTTGAGCACAGATTAGTGCTCTCTGTCAGAGCTGTGACCTGCACTGAAGGATTCATGCCCTGTGCTCCTTGGGGGACGCCCCTACTATATATTTCAATACACTGTGCTACTGTGTGGAGACAGGCTGCTGCAGCCTCTGTTAACTGCTTAACGGCTGGATATGATCTCCCATGACAGTGCATTAATTATTGGAAGAGCTGCGGGAAGCTCTCTATCAGGCTGATGGCCAGCACTTAAGGGTTCATACCCTGTGCACCTGGGGTGAGGCCCCTACTATACTTATGCTACATTGTGCTACTGTATGGAGACATGCTGCTACAGCCTCTGTGAACTGCTGGATATGATTTCCAGGACATACTGCCTAAAGGAATATCTCCCATGACAGTGCATTCATTATTGGAAGAGCCAGCACCCGGGGTGAGGCCCCTACTAGATGTGCACTGCATTACTGAATGGACACATGCTATGACAGACACTGTTAACTGCCAGAAAGGAGTTTCAGCGCTCCCTGCTTAAAGGAATATCTCCCTCAACGACAAATTTATTTGTTGGAAAACTGATTGTTGTGCTCTATCTGAGCTATGGCCAGCATTTAAGGGTTTGTACCCTGTATACTCGGGGTGAGGCCCCTACTATATGTGAGCCGCATTATTCAGCTAAGGGAAGACATACTGGGGCAACCTCTGTTAACCGCTGGACATGATTTTCAACACTTCCTGCTTGAAGTAATATCTCCATCGACAGTGAGTCATTGTGGAGAACTGATTTATGCTCTATATAAGGGCTGTGGCCAACACTTAAGGGCTCATATCCTGTGCACCCGGGGTGAGGCCCCTTCTTTGCGTGCGCTTCACTGGAAAGCTGGGGGCGAACTTGGTCCCCATGGTGGTCCCATTAATCTGGAGGTAGAAATCTTCTCCAAACCCAAAAAAATTATTTTCTAAAATTAGTCTAATACCTTCCAACACATACTCTATTTGGATATCTTGCATGCCAGTGTAATTCCTTAAAAAACAATCTACTGCTTCACATCCATAAATATGGGGTATATTACTATATAGGGCTGTGACATGACATGTAACTAGTAACCAGCCCTCTTCCCAAACATTTAATTTTAATAGGTTCAAAACTGCTGTTGTATCTTTTATATATGATCTAGTTTTTGAAACTACAGGTTGCAATTGTAGATCGATGTAATGGGATAACCTACTAGAAATGGAGTCTATCCCTGCGACTATAGGTCTCCCTGGAGGATTTTCTACATTCTTGTGGATCTTAGGGAGAAAATAAAAAACAGAGGGGTGTGGCTTAGGCTCTGACCGGGATGGACGCATGATCTGGGAGCTCCGCTCCACCAGCGCCGTAAACAGCCTGCTAATCAGCAACCACCAGCGTTTATGGGGCGCCACCGACGCACCGAGGCCCCCAAAGCCCGAGGGGTACACAGCTGGGCCAGACACACGGCCCAATGGACGGGTTCCTCCAGACTCAGCCTGATGCGACCGAGGGAGCAAGCGGCTCCAATATGGCGCCGACGGCACCTTCCCCCAGGGAACCACATGGTGCCGCACTGGAAAAGATTGGAGACGAACTCCGAAATATGGCAGCGGCAATGGCCACAAAAGCTGACCTGTTAGTCCTCACCACCACCATACAGGACGCTCTGAGAGCTGAGATGGCGGGGCTCCGGACGGAGGTGACTGCGCAAGCGGGCCGCATCCAGGAACTGGAATGCACACAAGGGGCTCATGCTGCGAGACACCAAGCAACGGACACAGCACTCACACGTCAAGGGGAGCTGTTACTCCATATGAGACGGTCAGTTGAAGATTTGGATAACAGGGGGCGCAGATGTAATATCAGGGTCCGTGGGGTCCCTGAAACTGAGGGCATGGAGGAAGACGCAGCAGATATTTTAACTAACCTATTCCGCATGATATTGGGAGAGGCCGCACCCCAGACTCTCAAATTCGAACGCGCACATAGAGCCCTGCACCTCCGGTCCCTGGAAGAAGGCCCGCGGGACTTGATTTGCTGCCTCCATTCTTTTAAAGACAAGGACGCTATCATGAAGGCGGCCCGCTCCCGCCCAACTTGGGATTTTAAAGGGGCTTCAGTCTCTCTGTACAGTGACCTTTTGCCCATCACGCTTGAAGCCAGGAGAGCGTTAAAGCCCATTACCACAGCCCTGCAGGAGTGGAATATTCCTTACATTTGGGGCTTTCCCTTTGCACTGCTGGCGCGCAACCAGAATGGATGGGTGTCGATCCGCTGGCCTGAGGAGGTCCAACGGTTCCTGGAGGAGATGGACCTGCCTCCGATATCCGTCCATGATTGGGTTTTAGGCCCGCTGGGAGGGAGGCCACGCCAACAGAGAGCGCCCCGCAGGCGTGGAGACAACCCACCAAGAGGCCCGGCTCCCTGCAGACGCGTCAACCCGGAGGCACCAGAGTGAAAGGTGAGCCCTCCACCGGTCCCTCTATTCCCCCCTTAGGCATCCCACTGGGGAGGACACCCCATCATGCACAGGCGCTAGGATGGGAATTGATGTAGTCCCCCATGTACACATCGGGCATGTTAGCCTTATAGTTGACTCCCCACCCCTCCCAGAGAGATGAACTGGGGCTTCCTCTAACTTCTTCGTCTCCGAGACGTTTTGAGTGGGGGTGAAAGGGATTGTCTCTCCCCCTAACGGACCGGGATGTGTTGGGGAACTCATCTGACCCAGTGAACGACACCGCGGAATCTCATTGGGGAGGTGGGCTGTTATAGGGCACTTTCTGATTGGGGTGGGCCCTGTTTATAGCCTCATGAGGCACGTTTCATATCATTGACTCCAGGGGACTCTTCCACTCGTATCGGAACAGAGTTCAACGGGACTACGCCACTCTCCTGCAGACCTGAGTTCTGGACTCACGGTATGGGGTGATATCACCCGGCATACGCCGCCTAGGTCTCACTCAACAAATCCCTGATAAGTTACAAATGTTTATTGCCGTGCTTAACCTCTATACTTCATGTTATGCTAGCTGCTGAATGTCGCGCCTCCTGAATATGTATCCCCCCCCACCTTTTTAGGCACACAGATTAGCGGGATGACCTGACTTACTCTAACGCCCCATGACGTAGGAGACGGCATCCTAACTAGTGGACGATGGGGCCCACTGCCACTAACAGATGTCTGAGGGGAACCGAACGCTAGAGGAGGGTTCAGCTGGGGGGCGCAATAATCGACATACTTACGCACAACATCCGCTAAGGGGATCCTTTATCAGATTGCTAAATGGGGGAGTGCTCAGGGGACACGTAGCGGTTGCCACACACAGCAGGGGGAAGACCGGGGACACGGGGAGGGGGGAACGGACGGGGCTTTGAGCAAAAGGTGGGATAAGGTACCCATCATATGTGTAGGAACCTTCATGTTGTACTCGCATTATTGTACTGTTGAAATGTTACTGTATTCATGTTAACATGTACCACCCCTGTTGGGTGGCGCCTTGGAATTTGGGAACTTCATATGGCACTAGGCTGTGGTGCTGGTGGGGGGGAACCTCACTTGGTATCATTCTCATTTCTCTCTCTCACACCGGTCTGGAGCGGAGCCATTGACTCCACCTAAGAGTCGTGCACCTCTTTTGACAGCGGAACGCCCGGTGGACCATATCTCGGTCTGGTTACTGGAGTGGCCCCCGGCAGCTCCTGCTGTCGCATGACTACTACCTCCAAACACTGAGGAGGTATTGAGGTGAATCCTCATCCCACCCTGTTCCCCCACCTAGAGGGACTTCTCCACTTGGGGTCCTGCTCTTACGACCCACATTTTTTAAACTATTCCCCTCCTAACCAATATACCCAATACCACTCGCACTTCCCTGGTGTCCCCTCCCCAACCCCGACACGATCAAGTGCCGCACACAGGAATCACATCTTCCACACACCAGTCATATACGCCCTTGACGGTCACGAAAGCGGTAGCGAATTTGCAACTAGACTGTACAGGGGGACATAGGAAAGAAGGGGGTTCGCCCATATACAGGACAACCCTAGCACAGTTGACCCTGAGCCCGGTTTGGGGGTGCATAGTCTGGCCTTCCGTCCCCGACACCGCGCTCCCACTAGCACCAAACAACATACGACACCGGATAGGACTCTAACGGGTCCCTACAGCTAATTGTAGTGAAGGGATTGAGGGACAGACACAGAGCTCTCCGCGTGCTCTCGGAGCCTTACAGGGATGTTCACGTCCTACCACGATGCGCCATTACGTGTCCTTACCCTCAACTGCAGGGGACTGAATGTTCCCGAACGTCGCACCCATCTACTACGCGACTTGAGGAAGACACAAATATCTGTTGCTATGCTTCAAGAGACCCACTTCCTAGAGGGATCCTCACCAAAACTACGGAACCGGTACTACCCCAACAATTTCTTCAGCAACCACAACACGGCTCGTAAAGCGGGCGTAGCCATCATCTTGTCAGCTGATCTGGACTTCAAGGAATTAGACAAGATATTCAACACACAAGGGAGGTTCCTTTTCCTGAAAGGCACCATAGCGGACAGACTTTACACCTTCAAATCGATTTATGCACCCAACACAAACCAGGCCAGATTCCTCAGAAGAACCCTGAGTAAACTGAAGGGCTTCGCAGAAGGGGCAATCATCATGGGAAGTGATTTTAACACTCCACTAGACGCCCAGATGGATACATCAACAAGCCACAGTAGCTTACCATCCTCAAGCATTCACTCAATTCGCAAATCACTGAGCGAGATGGGACTGGTGGACTGCTGGAGAACACTCCACCCGGACTCCAGAGACTACACCCATTTTTCGGCATTACATAATCGCTACTCGCGAATTGATTACATATTGATACAACAGGAAGGATTGTCGCGACTCAGGACTGCTACCATAGGCCCAGCCACATGGTCAGACCACAGTCCGACGATAGTGGAAATGGAATCACCATTATTCAAACCAGCCCGCTGGACCTGGCGACTGAATGAGTCCCTACTCCAAGACCCTGAGGTAATAAGCGAAGTCACGCAGGCATTGGAACTATATTTCAAAGAAAACGATGGAGACAATATCTCGCCAATTACACTCTGGGAGGCACACAAAAGTGTAATCCGAGGCATACTCATCAGAATAGCCTCTCGCAAGAGGAAAGCAATGATGCGGGAATTAACGGAAGTCTATGAAACCATTGCAAAATTGGAACAACGACACAAACGGACGCAACTTGATATCACGCAAACAGAATTGACGAACGCCAGACGACAACTCAGAGACCTTATCACACGTAAATATCATCGCTCCTTGCAATATTCGAAAAATTTCTTCTACACTCACGCCAACAAGGGCGGCAAGTTTCTGGCACGCCTCCTGAGGGGCGATACCCCCCCGCACGAGGGTGCACAAAATACGCCTCCCATCGGGATCCACGTCCTCATTCCCTGAGGACATCGCAAATGAATTCCGCCAATACTATCACACCCTGTACAACCTTCCCACGCCAGTTGAGTCTTCGCAAGGACACACCGTACCCGCGCCGATCCAGGCCTTCCTCCAAGATAACGTACGCAGGCGAGTAAACCTAGACGCGACGGCTATGTTGGATGAACAAATTAGTGTCAAAGACGTGGCTGCGGCCCTGAAGGCCACGAAGGTGGGCAAGGCACCGGGCCCGGATGGATACTCTGCGGGGTATTACAAACATTTCTCCTCAATCCTCTTACCTTGGCTAACTAAGGCATTCAATAACATCACAGAGGGGGGAGGCTTTGGCACAAAATCACTGGCAGCTACTATTGCAGTCTTACTCAAACCCGGGAAAGATCCCGAACACTGTGGCAGTTACCGGCCAATTTCCTTAATAAAAATGGATTCAAAGCTTCTTACGAAGGTGCTGGCCACCAGAATACAACGAGTACTGCCGAGCATAGTCCATGCGGATCAGACGGGGTTTATACCTGGTAGGGAAGCCCGAGACAGCACACTCCGACTCTTCTCCAGACAACATCGAGCACGGACTTCGCGAGAACGCCTTATACTGCTATCCATGGATGCTAAAAAGGCCTTTGATCGGGTCAACTGGTCTTACATGATGCACACGTTGAGGGCCATGGGAATGGGACCGAAGATGATGTCGTGGATATCTGCCTTATACGATAAACCTAGCGCAGCGGTTAAAGTAAACGGAGCACTAACGTCCAGCTTTGAGATTCACAACGGGACCAGACAGGGGTGCCCCTTATCCCCCCTTTTATTCGCAATGTCTCTGGAACCGCTCTTACAGGCAATACGACAGAACCCTGACATCCATGGCTATTCATGGAAAGGGACGGAACACAAGGTGGCTGCGTATGCGGACGATCTCCTCTTTTTCATCTCTAATCCACGAATCACACTGCCATGCTTGCTACGGGAATTTGAAAGCTTCGGCAAAATTGCAGGATTCAAACTTAACCTATCTAAATTCTTAACGTTACCTTCCCACCAAACGAATTTACCACGCTGAGCGCCGCTTTCCCATTTCGCAGGTGCGAGGGGAAGATGAAATATCTCGGCATCTGGGTGACACACGACCCACGCGACCTTTACCAACACAATTTTGCCGCCATACTACGACAAGTAACTTCGGACCTCGACCGATGGGCATATCCACACATCACTTGGCACGGCAGGATAGCGGTCCTCAAGATGAACGTGCTACCATGGATCTTATACTTATTTCAAACCATCCCAATTTCGTGGCCGACAACGTTCTTTTCCAGCACGAAATCGGCGGTCATCCGATATGTTTGGAGAGGGGAAAGATCCCGCCTTCGACACGAAACGCTCTGCCTACCCAGGATCAGAGGAGGCCTGGCACTGCCGGATTTCAAAAAGTACCACCAAGCTACCACCATGCAACGTATCCTGGAGTGGCACGCAGCCGCAGATCCGAAACAATGGGTAACCCTGGACAGAGGAGACTCGGGGACCAAACTTAAAGCAGATGTGTGGAGGGAGGGGAGAGGTTGGTGTGGAACAGAGGAGGATGGCAATCCGGTGGCACAGACTCTGAAGACCTGGAAATCGACTAGAAAACTGGAACAGGTCTCCCCGACCCCCAGTCCTATGATCTCAATCACACACAACCCCAATATAGGGGGAGGACTCCCCTATAGGATCTGGGCCTTTTTGGGGGAAAGGGAATATATCCCAATGTGCACGATACTGGAAGGAGGTCGGATACGGTCCCTCAACTCACTACTAGCTGGAAGACCACAGACCCCCCTCCTGACCCTCCATTATCTACAATTAGCACACTATTACGAATCCTTACCCCGCAAGGATCTCCTACACAGAGACCTTACATGGTTCGAAAGCATATGCCGCAGAGGTTCTAAACTCGAGAACGCGGTATCTAAGCTCTATCAACATCTGCTGATCGGGGCCTCTTCGGATAATAATACATTTCAAAGACGGTGGGAAACACAACTAGACATTTCCATTACACCAACGCAATGGGGGACAGGGCTCCTATGGCAGCACAAAAGCTCCTCTAGCTCCTATTATCAGGAGGTCAATTATAAACTGATCTCCATGTGGTATAAAACCCCGGTCGCCATACAGAAGATTTATCCAGAGGCGTCCCCACTCTGCTGGAGATGTCAAGATGCGAGACGTACCATAGTACATTTATGGTTGGAATGCCATGCCATCGCACAATATTGGGACCATATCCACGCCGAAATAAAGGAGATCCTGAGGGATGGTCCCGAGAATTGGCCCTACTACATATTACTTCACAACCTATCCCCAGATATAAGAAATCAATTCTACGCCATCTCCTGAATGCTGCCAAATCCCTAATTCCAGTATATTGGAAGACAGCAACCATTCCCACGATAGAAGAATGGCTCCATAGGGTCAAGGACATTCAGGCAGCAGAGGCAGTGCGGGCATCCCTAGCGGGACGTTCGACAAAGCACGCGGAGACATGGCAACCCTGGTTCTCGTATCAGGCAGATAGATAAAGGGCCCATACGGGGCGCAATGGGGGCGGGGAGGCGGGACGGACAGGCCGGGACTCGTCGCCTTTATTGGCCGATCTTACCCCCCTGTGTAGGATAATCCATCTTGGGAGGAGTTATGGCCCGTAGTAACATACGATCCCTTACCGACCCGAACTTATGCTCGCACACGCTAGATAACCGACAATGTGGCATCATGAAATCCCTCCCGACACACACACGCCCAATCAACGCACACGATAGACTAAACTACACTCTATAGGACACATCATACGGTTGTGCAAATTGGAAGATGGAGCCCGAAGGGAAGGACCCAACACACAATATAGAGCCGACCCCCAGACGATCCCACTGAGACAATAACACAGCCTAGGTTCACACTGCATGATCAACGTACTACAGTAAGCCGCTATGACAAGACCTGACGAAACCCCGACCATCACGCGCACGCTCACGGCCCGTTTCGGTTGGGCATGAGAGTGCGGACACCAGGGAGGACTCTCCTCATACCTACACATCATTCCTTAACTTTCTTCTTCTCACCCTACAACACATTATATTTCTAGTTACTCTCATATGTCTCTCAGGGATATAAGTCACTAACCTGATGACTGAAAGCAACGTCTGCCTGACTATATCTAGGGGGTCGAGCATCAAATGTGGAACATGCCCCACACAAACATACTAGATAATGCCCTGCAAACAATTACTGAAAATGCTCTTTTGTGCTGTATTTGTGCAAATAACATGTACGCTAAATATGTCTTAAACTGATATCGGAATGTAAAAGCTTTAAGTTTTGGGAAAATTCCAATGTATTGCTCTGAAGACTAACCTATGTTGTAACACGTAATACTGCTCTCCATTGAGGCCTGCGAGCCTAATTCTTTTTCTTCAATAAAAACAGATTTGAAAAAAAAAAAAGAAAAAAAAAAGAAAAGAAAAAACAGGTGTTTTAGGATATGGGAAATTCATATAGTCAAATTCTTTCTTATTTAGAATTTCTAATTCTAAAACTTTTGTTAAAAAAGCTCTGAACTTTTCTTTTATAGTACTACTAGGGTTAATAGTTAATTTTTTTAAAGTTAGTAACGTCCATCAAAATACGTGAAGCTTCTTTATTGTAGAATTCTTTAGACATAACCACTATTCCTCCCCCTTTGTCCGCTGGTTTTATCACTAAATTTTCATCGTTTTTCAATTCCCTTAGCGCTTTCCTTTCCTTTATTGATAAATTGTCATTAAATGTATCCTTTACTTTTATCTTTCTATACTCATTCAAGACCATAGTCTCAAATGTAATCATACTTTCTGAAATCATATGTTTAGGAAAGAAACTCGATTTCTTTCTAAGGTCTGTATGCTTAAATTCATTATCCCACTCAAGTTTTCTTTCTATAGGATTTTTAAGTAAGAATTTCTTTAAACATAAATTTCTTTTAAATTTATTCAAAACCACGTAAAAATCAAAATGATTCTGATGCTTACTTGGGGCAAATTTTAACCCTTTACTAAGAGTATTTACCTGATCTTTTGTTAACTCTATACTGCTTATATTATAAATACCCATTTCCTTCATAGTTGCAGGGTTCATAAGTTCTTTCTCCAAAGCCTCTATTTCCTTTCTCTCCTGGCTTTTTTTGATTGATTTACATCCTCTCCTTCCTCTTGTGTCGAAACTCTTCATCTTTTGAGGTATAAAAGTTGATCTGCTCCCTGTTCTCTCTTGTGTCTCTCTATCTGACGACTCCTCCAAAAATCCTGTTCCAGTTCTTGTCCTTCCAGGACTTGATACCGGTTCCGTTTCCTTAAGGATTCTTGCATAGATGGTCTATATTCTCTTTGCTCTCTGTTATATCTGACATCTTGATTATAGAGTCTATAGTCTTCCCTCTTTCTTCTGTACTCATGTTGGGCATTATGTCTATCTACATAACCCCTATCTTTGGTTCCATAAAACCTAGTTTATTCTGATACTGCTTATATCTAGGTCTATCCCTGTGTGGTGATGCCCGGGATTTGTATCTATATTTCCTATCTTCTTCTCTAAAACCACAAGAGTAATGGGACACCCTGTGGTTATCTCTATGTGTATAGTTCTCTCTATGCTTTCTTAATGGCACTAAATTTCTTTGCTCATTTCCGTATTTTTGAGGAGTATAGTGAGGTTTCATATTATCTCTTTCAGTCTTTGCAGTCTCTTGATTTCTAAATTGTCCCTGATATTTAGAGAAAGACCTCACTTGATGGTTTTTATAATCCCGTACATCTCTCTGATATTTTTTTTTTTTAGTTTCTACCACTCCTCTCTCTATCCTATCTAAATTGATCTTGATTTCTTCCGTCAGACTATCGAATTCTTCCTGATTAAGAGCATTAAGGATTTCATCTTGACATTTAGTAATCTCAATGTCTAGCTCTTTCAAGTTCTCCCTCCTTCTTCTAATAATAAGCTGCATGGAGGTAAAGGAAAAACTTTCTAACATAGTATTCCAGTCCTCCATGAAGCCTATAACATCTTGATCAAAAGTGGGCATTTTAAAATATCTTAAACCTCTCAGGGTAATTTTTTCCTCTATATATTTTTCTAACGTAGCGACTTCCCATTTTATTCTCAATTCCTTCTGTATAAGTCTCTCTAATTTGATGATAGTCTTATCAGGTTCAACTCCTCTTTTATTCTTAGGTTTATTACTCCAGTTGGCAAATTCCCTTGCCATATCCTTCTGAATATTGTTTCTTTTATCAAATAAAGCCATATTGATCAAAAGCTGCCTAGTATAAATAAGAAAGACAATAGCCAATAGAAATAAAAACAATATACTGGCGCTGAAACAAAATATAACACTCTCTAGTAGAAACACTAAAAAGAGCTGCTGTAACACCCAGATGCAATCTTTCTCACTTACATCAATACAAATAGGAATACAAAAAAGAAGAAGGTGTAGCGCTACATACATACAATAGGACTGAACCTAGCCTGTGAAAAAACGTCCTGATGAAAATAGTCCAAATACCATATAAAGTATACCTAAAACAGAGGAGAAAGAAAAGACTCTGACAGTGTAACACTGTAAAGCTTAATAGTAATAAGTACCAAAAGCAATATTGCACTCACATTCTCCTGAGCTTAACGCCAAACTCAGGGATAAGCGTATGTAGGTCCGTACAGGTGACCTTCCCCTTCTTCAAGCCGGGTAGTCTTGTATAATCACCTCTAGGACTCAAATAAAACAAATATATGGTATAGTATTGTGATAAGGTGAATGGGGTGGTCTGTGAGGGAGTCTATATCTTGACAGAATTGTTCAGAGAGGCATATGATTTTTAACCCCAGGGGGAGTGTATGTTTCTGTGTATGTAACCAGAATGAAAATTTAGTTATGGGCCCCTGGGGTGGAGCATTTGGAGAGAAGGGTGGGCCAGTGCTCCACTCCGCAGTTTAGCGGTTTTCTTGGAAGACATAGATCCAGCCCAGGGTTTTGGACTGTCTCCAACCTACTGCTCAGCTGCAGGTAATCGGCTGCAGCAGTGGGAATAAATCCCTCCCTGCTGGGCAGGTAGGGAGAGAATGTTTTGTTTCTCTCTGAAAGGCTGGAAGCAGCAGGCTGGCTAAATACTGGAGTGCTGAGAGTGGACAAAGACTCTAGGTTGGTGAAACCAATATTGTTTTGTTTAGTTTAACTCTGAGAGATAGGGAACCTAATGTCAGTTAGTGCTCAGACGAGCTAGGCTTTTGTTTATAAGGTTTTGCGTTACATTTATGTTTTCATTTACTGCTGTATCCTGTGTGGATTTACAAATAAAGTGTCTGCAGTATATGCAATTACAAGGACTGTGCCTATTTTTTACCCTAGAGGACCATGCTACCTGCAAACAAGGATCACAATATGGTGGAGAATGCGGGCAGTGTAGCACATTGAGGGTCTGTGGGTGTGCCAGTCATTCGGTAGTCTGCTTGAGGACTTTTATTTTGGCAGACCTGCTAATCAAATAAGTAGCACCGTACCTTTAAGACTGTTACCTGCTTGGTGCTATAATGGAGGAGCTGGTGAAAGCTCTGGTACAGGCAACCGCTGTACAACAGGAAACAAATCGTCTACTGGTTACCCAGGTTGAGAACCTGAAGGAAGCCCAGCAGATGGATAGAGCTGCCCTTACTGATGATGTTTAGCAGAATGGGTATACCTAAGGAAATTCTCACAGATCAGGGAACCCCTTTTATGTCAAAAATCATGCGTGATTTGTGCAAATTGCTCAGAATCAAGCAGCTGAAAACCTCGGTATACCATCCGCAAACTGATGGATTAGTGGAGACGTTTAAAAAAACTCTAAAGGCTATGCTGCGGAAGGTGATAGACAAGGATGGAAAAAACTGGGATTATCTCATACCCTACCTGATGTTTTCTATTAGAGAAGTCCCGCAAGCTTCCACAGGGTTTTCACCTTTCGAGTTAATGTATGGTAGGCATCCTAGAGGCATACTGGATGTTGCCAAGGAAACATGGGAACAAGAGCATACCCCCCATCACAGTCTTATAGAGCATGTAGCGCAAATGCAAGAGTAGATCGAAGCGGTAATTCCCATAGTTAGGGAAAACATGGAAAAGGCCCAGAGAACCCAACAAGCAAGCTATAACCGGAACGCAAGGCTACGGGTATTCAAACCAGGTGATAGGGTTCTAGTTCTTGTTCCCACGGTAGAAAGCAAATTCTTAATTGCATATTTGAGGCCTATTTTCTTTTTAATTTCCTCCCAAACAGGCAACATTTGGGCCCATATAATATTATTTTTAATATCTGTCCCTATATTATCTAGAGTTTTCGTATTCCATAACAAGCCTTCTGGGTTTTTTAGTCTCAGATCTTCCATTTCAATACTATACCAGCTTTCTTCTTCAGCTGTCCCCGTCTGGGACCTATACATATGATTGATCACATTTGCCCAGTATATAACTCTTATATTAGGAAAGTTTAATCCGCCTTCCTTAATTTTTAATGATAGAATATTTCTCTTTATTCTGTTTTTCTTACCCTTATTAATGAAATTTTCTAGATTATTTTGTAATAGTGTCAACCATATGTCTGGAATCCTAAGTGGAATCATCTGAAATAAGTAACTCCATTTAGGAATCATATAGGAATTGATAACGTTAATGCGGCCCCACCAGGTAATCTGCATATTTCTCCACTCTTTAAGTAATAAATTTGTACTTTTTAATAGACTTAGGAAATTTTCTTCCATCATCCTCTCTATATTTTTAGTAACCAGTATTCCTAAGCAATTGAATTTCTGAGATGCCCATGTAAATGCGTATTGATTACTAATTTCCTCTCTTAACTTCTTATCCAGTTCGATACTCATCACAACTGTTTTTTCATTATTTAATTTATAATTTGCCAATTGGCTATACACTCTAACTTCCTCCATCAGATAGTTCAAAGAGCTAGCTGGTTCAGTAATTGACAAAAGGATATCGTCCGCATAGAGACTTATTTTAAATTCTTTATCTCTTATTCTATATCCTTTTATATCTACATTTTTCCTAATGTTTTCCGCTAGGGGCTCTATTGAGAGAACATATAGTAATGGCGAAAGTGGACATCCTTGTCTCACCCCATTGTTTACTGATACCCAGTCTGAACAGATATTTGGGCCTACTATTCTAGGTATTGAAGGATTTTTATATAAAGCCATAATTCCTCTTAACAACCAGCCTTCTATTCCATATGCTTCTAAAGTTAATTCTAAAAACTTCCAATTTAGCCTATCGAAGGCTTTTTCTGCATCAACTGCTAAGGTCATAAGAGGAATGTGTTTCTTATTAGCATTATCAATTATATCTATGATTCTTCTTGAATTAGAGCCTACCCATCTATCTGGTATAAAACCTATTTGATCATTGTGAATAAGCTTATTAATAATACTCTTAAGGCGGTCTGCCAATATAGATGAGAATATTTTTACATCTGAATTAATTAGAGAGATAGGGTGATAACTAGCCACAACAGTTGGATCTTTTCCTTGTTTCAAGATGGGGAGCATATTAGCTCTAGTCATCTCTTCGGGAAAACGTCCTATTTGAACCGCATTATTAAACGTTAATGCTAATTGTTTACTCAAAATAGATTTATAAGTATGAAAAAACAGATTAGAAAATCCATCTGGACCTGGTGTTTTTAACTTCTGGGTTTTAGATATAGCACTATTCACCTCGGCTTCTGTAATCGGATTATTGAGACTATCTTTCTGAATTTGATCTAATTTTGTTAGATTTGTACTAGTTAAATACTGTTTAATCTTATTTGTAGTAGCTTCAACAGGAAGATTATATAGTAACCCATAATAATCTCTAAAGCAGTCCCCAATATCTTTTGGATTTGTATAAGTTATTTGATTATATATAATCTTAGATATCCGAGCATTAGCATATTGTTTCCTCAACTTATTAGTTAGCATCTTATCTGTTTTATTCCCTCTACAGTAGAATCTCAATTTCAGTTTTTTAATATTTTCTATTGTTTTAGTATTCAAACATTGTAGAATATTTTTTTGCACTTCTGTTATTCGTCTTCCTTTCTCCATTGTGGGATCTGCTTTATTGTCTGTTGTAAGCTTATAAAGTTCAATATATAAATCTCCTAATCTCTTTTCTTTACTTTTAGCTTCATGATTTAGCTTTATACGATAACCTTTTTGTAACTGCTTTGAATGAACACCACGTATTTAGATATGAAGTGTCTGAAGGATCATTCTCCTTAAAGAAACATATTATCACTTTCTCTAACTTGGTCTTACTGCTTTTGTTATATAACAGTTATTTAGTTTCCACGTTGTATTATTTATAGCTGTCATCTTATCTTTTATTTCGAATATATACATACTATGATCTGACCATACGTTTTCCACTATATTTATTTCAACCAAATTATCTATTAGAGTTATATTGCCCCAAATCATATCAATTCTTGAATATGTAAAATGTACTCTAGATAGATGGGTGTAATCTCTTAATTCGGGATTTTGAAGACGCCAAGCATCAAATAGATCATAATTGTTTTTAGTATTAGTCAATGAGCTCGCATTTTTAATTATTGTTTTATTCATTACACTCCCTTTCAGCAATTTTTTATCCTTTTGTGGATCTAATATACAATTAAAATCTCCTGCTACTATATATATCCCAGTTTTGACTAAATCCGCTTTATCTAATATTTTCTTCAGTTGAGAAACTGGAGCTACATTTGGTAGATATATGTTAACTATCGTATATTTAACATCATTTATCTTGCCTACTAAAATCATAAATCTTCCTTCTTTATCTAATTCCTGATAAAGGTTCTCCCACTTGACCCTATCTGAAATTATCATTGCTACACCTCTTTTTCTTTTGTCCTTCATAGATGCATGTAAAAAAATTGGAAGCTTATTACCTCCCCATGTTAATTTCTCATTTTGTCTCCAATGTGTCTCCTGAACTAAACAGATATCTATTTTTCCTTTTATCATTTGATTTCGTAGCAGAGATCTTTTATACATCGTATTCAGGCCCTGAGCATTAATAGACATAAATTTAACCATATTTTAATCTTCTCCCTCGATTTTCTTCCCTCCTACCCTTAAGACCCCGCAGATAACACACATTTATCACATACAACATTACATTAATTAAGGACATCTTATAGTCCTACTTGTTAACCTATCTAACAGAAGACTAACCCTAATTTCTGTAGATAGACCCCGTCCCGTGAGAAACCAACTACTCCGAGACTTATGCTTAATACAAGCATCAGGCAGATCTATATATTGGAGTCATGAGGCACCGGCCAGGGGGGAGGAGAAAAAAAACAACATTTTCTTTGCATTACATTATAGAGACTATTACCAACTAGTTCTCTTACAATGATAGTTTCTCTACAGGAGCCCTCTCCTTCCCTTTCCTGTTTTTCTTATTCTTCTTCTCTCCCCTTTCCCTTTCTCATTCCTTTTTTATGAGTTGCTATAGCATATTTGAGAAAAAAATAAATAAAAAAAATTAACCTATTTGTTCACTATACCAGTTTGTACAAACACTTACGCCTTTATCATTATAGTGACTTTTTCTCTACAAAACCTTTTTCTATGCTTCTGTGATACACCCTTATTCTAAATTTACCCCTTAACTACCATGTTATATTGTTTTATCTTGTACCAAATTATACATACTCTTAATTAGTACTTCTTCTCCATTTACCGATATCTAACTCTATAGTGAATATATTAACATTTGTGAACTTTTCTTGTTTGATAGTACAATCTATACTTATACAAATTTGTACAAACTCTTGAAATTCAGAAAAGTTATAGTGATTATTTCTCTACGCAAACCTTGTCTATATTTCAATAATAAATTATTTTTTCAAATTGGTCAAAATTTACCAGTGAATAACCATCTAAATCGGCAAATTTAAGGATAATAGAAGCTAATATGAAAGACCTATCTTTAGAAATTTGGAGATCTCAAGGAATAAATAAAGTTTCACAGATATTAAACTCAGATGAAATATTGCCTTTTGATATTATAATACAAAAATACCATCTCCCTCAACGAGAGTTATTTACATACTTGAGGCTTAAACATTTTCTGCAGAAACATCTTATTAAAGATTCTAGAAAATCGCATATAATGATAAAACGCATATTTTCAAATCAGAATATATCGAAAGTTTTAGCTAAAGCAATAGAGATAATCAGAAATACTAATGAGGTAGCTAATTTTCCCCAGAAGACTAAATGGGAAAAAGATTTGAAGTGTTCTTTAGAACAAGAAGATTGGTGTAAAGCTATAAATAATACTCGCCGACAGGTCCAATGTTTAAATTTATTAGAAACTTATTATAAGGTTATGTATAGATGGTATTTAGTTCCTAGCAAGCAATCTCAGATGTATCCTGGAGTTACCTCTAGATGTTGGAGATGCGATAAAGAGGAGGGATCATTCCTCCACATTTGGTGGAGTTGTTCAAACATTCAGACCTCTATTAAGAGACTGATAGGATTTATTAGAGATAATACTGGAATAGAATTAGAAAAGAAACCAGAGGTAGTCTTGTTACACATGCATTGGCCGAATATGTCATATATAAATAGTTGTTTTATAATTCACTGTCTTACTGCATTTAAAATTGTTCTTGCACGGAACTGGTCACGGAATCAAGTAGTTTATTGGGACGCCATTAAAGATCAAATCATCCTTCAGATGAGGATGGAAAGAGACCTAAGTATACCGTATTTGAATTCCCCAAAAAGAAGGGATCTATGGCAAAGATGGGTTAATAAAATAGAACCTACTATATAAATTAAACAGATACCTATTAGATCTGGTAATAACTGAAGAGTAAGAGTCCTGAGCTAAAACATATTCCTATACTAGCCCGATCCCGCAGATAATAGTGTAATTTGTTTGTCTGTTGTGAATGTTTTGATTGTGTAAAGATGTCACGTGACTTGTGGTGTTGTGCTGATATTTCTATTTATGTAAGAAATTGAATAAAAGAATTTATATGAAAAAAAAGAAAGCAAATTCTTAGCCAGCTGGCAAGGGCCATATAAAATCACTGAGCGGATCAGTGACGTGAACTATAAAGTAAGACAGCCAGGCAGACGGAAGCCAGAACAGACATATCATATAAATTTATTGAAGCCATGGGTAGAACGAGAGGTTTTCATCGTGACCAGAGATAAACCTACTCAAGCCACTCGTGAGCAGGGTCCGGAGGTGCATGTCGCTGATACTCTTGCCCCCCATCAGAAACAGGAAGTCAAGGAGTTTGTGTCTAAAAATAGGGATGTGTTTTCCCCAATACCAGGAAAAACACATATAATCAAGCATGATATCCTAACTGAACCTGGGAAGAAGATCAATCTGAAGCCCTACAGGATACCTGAGGCTAGACGTGAAGCGGTTAGTGCAGAGGTTAAAAAGATGCTTGAGCTGGGGGTGATTGAAGTATCACAAAGTGAGTGGAACAACCCAATTGTGTTAGTGCCCAAACCAAATGGGGAAATCCGTTTCTGCAATGATTTCCGTAAGCTAAATGATATCTCTAAGTTTGATGCCTACCCGATGCCTCGTGTGGATGAGCTAATAGAGCGATTAGGTAAGGCCAGATATCTGAGCACCTTGGACCTCACCAAGGGATACTGGCAGGTACCCCTGACAGAGAAAGCAAAAGAGAAAACCGCGTTTTCTACCCCTGATGGGTTGTTCCAATATAAAGTGCTGCCATTTGGGTTGCATGGTGCCCCAGCAACGTTTCAGCGTATGATGGATAAGATACTTCACCCCCACAGACAGTATGCAGCCGCCTACCTGGATGATGTGGTGATTCACAGTGCGGACTGGGAAACCCACTTGATGAAGGTTCAGGCAGTTGTGGATAGTATAAGGGCTGCCGGTTTGACAGCTAACCCTGCTAAGTGTTCTTTAGGGCTAGAAGAAGCAAAATATCTGGGGTACACTATCGGGCGGGGGCTCCTTAAACCACAAGAGAGCAAAGTAGCAGCCATCACCAGTTGGCCACGTCCTGTAACTAAAAAGCAAGTCAGGGCTTTTTTAGGCTTAACCGGCTACTATCGTAGGTTCATCCCTGGGTACGCTACCATTGCCAACCCATTGACTGAACTTACTAAGGCAAAAGGCCCGATTATGGTTAAGTGGACCCCGGAAGCAGAGCATGCCTTTCAAGTCTTGAAGGGAGCCTTGTGTGCTGACCCTGTTTTGGTGGCTCCGGATTTCACTAAACCATTTGTGGTACAGACCGATGCGTCTGATGTGGGCCTTGTCGCGGTTCTGTCCCAGGTACATGAAGGAGAGGAACATCCTGTCATGTATCTGAGCCGGAAAATGAATCCCCATGAACAGAGGTACTCCGTAGTGGAAAAGGAATGCCTGGCGATAAAATGGGCTTTAGAATCCCTGAGATATTACTTACTAGGGAGATGTTTTACACTGATCACGGACCATGCTCCTTTAACATGGATGAGGCATAACAAAGAAAAGAATGCCAGGGTGACTAGATGGTTCCTAAGTCTTCAGCCATACCAGTTTACTATTGCTCACAGGGCCGGAACTGCCCAAGGTAATGCGGATGGCCTCTCCCGAGTTCACTGTTTATGGTGCCAGGCCGCTCGCCCTGATGGGTCTGAGCTGGGGAGGGGGATATGTGATAAGGTGAATGGGGTGGTCTGTGAGGGAGTCTATATCTTGACAGAATTGTTCAGAGAGGCATATGATTTTTAACCCCAGGGGGAGTGTATGTTTCTGTGTATGTAACCAGAATGAATATTTAGTTATGGGCCCCTGGGGTGGAGCATTTGGAGAGAAGGGTGGGCCAGTGCTCCACTCCGCAGTTTAGCGGGTTTCTTGGAAGACATAGATCCAGCCCAGGGTTTTGGACTGTCTCCAACCTACTGCTCAGCTGCAGGTAATCGGCTGCAGCAGTGGGAATAAATCCCTCCCTGCTGGGCAGGTAGGGAGAGAATGTTTTGTTTCTCTCTGAAAGGCTGGAAGCAGCAGGCTGGCTAAATACTGGAGTGCGGAGAGTGGACAAAGACTCTAGGTTGGTGAAACCAATATTGTTTTGTTTAGTTTAACTCTGAGAGATAGGGAACCTAATGTCAGTTAGTGCTCAGACGAGCTAGGTTTTTGTTTATAAGGTTTTGTGTTACATTTATGTTTTCATTAACTGCTGTATCCTGTGTGGATTTACAAATAAAGTGTCTGGAGTATATGCAATTACAAGGACTGTGCCTATTGTTTACCCTAGAGGACCGTGCTACCTGCAAACAAGGATCACAGTATGTATGCCCAAAGTTCTAATACTTCTGCATAATATACTCACAAATGTGGAGCCTCTGTATCGGCTCTGTCTCTGCACGTTGTATCAAAATTAAACTCTTGTAAGCAGAAACCAAACAGCCCACAATAATAATAGAAAATAATAATTTTATTACCAAAAGGGGTATATTAGACCCTTAACAGTATAAAACACAAAATAGTATGCAATATTAAAAAAATATAAATAAAAAAATAATAAATGGTCATAAAAGGTATCATACACTCCTTCCCAGAACGCGTTTCACCGTAACTCCAATGGCTTCCTCAGCTGTGTCTTCCCAATATGTTGGGATCCTGCTTATATAGTCCTCTCTTATGCTGTTAATTCAAAAAAGGCGCGCATATCCTCTGCCTGCCCGATCGGCACTTGCGTTCCACACCTCATTCCCCTCTTCGGATCACTTCCGCATATGACGTCATCTCTATTGATCATGTGAACTAGTGCTGGGCGTCATATGCAAATACCGTGTCTATTATATCATCAGTCCAGAATCAAATAATACAGAGAAATGAAAATAATAGATAAACACTACTATAAAGAGTGCAGAAAAGAAAAAATGAATATACTTAATAAATACAGTCAGCAATAATTCTACAGTGTATAGTGGAGCCATCCCGTGGGGAATATCCCCTTACTATAATTCAACACTTCCTCCAGAGGAAACAGTTTCAGTTAAATGCAACAATTATAGTTACATTCCCTCTACATTACATGTATCATTCATCTGGAGGATTACAAAAGTTAAAAAGTAACTTATTCCATCAAATAGCACAATTCATTATATAAAATATGTAGGTTACTCAACCCAATTTATCCCTTTCATAGGGTATCTCTAAAAATCCTATAATCTACACTGTGATATAGTACTAAATACTATGCAAAATAAAATCTCTTCTTATTCCATTTTGGAAACTTATATGAAGGATGGAGGAAGAAAAAATGAAATCTCATAATAATAAAATACAAAACCATACTAATAAAAAATAAACTGTTATTCTAAAAAGTGGCAGATTTCGAAATCCGTATTAAGACCGTAGGGAGTGACAGTATTCAGTTCAAAAATCATTCTCATTTCCTCCCTACAGAGATTTTGATTAAACGTACCTCCTCTCCAATCTTTTGAAGCTTTAATACTTAAAAATAAAGAGCCTAAAGGTTATGAAATTGTTTATAATGTGCAGGTACACTGTGGTTATCTGCTCCTTTCATAATGTTTCTACTATGTTCCTCGATCCGAATATGTAGGGCCCGAGTAGTTTTCCCCACATAATTCAGACCGCAGGGACACTGAAGAACATAAATAACATTTTTCGTATAACATGTTATCATTTCCCTTATCTTGTAGTCTTCCTTACTTTCAAAGTGTGTTAAACTACTATTTTTATTCCCTGTCCTCTTTCAGGCCAAACAGTAACCACATCCGTAAAACCCTTTCCCTTCATTTAAAAAGGTATCGTTCATTTTCCGATCTCTAATATAACTAGAAGTTAAAGTATAACGGAGATTTCCCACTCCTCTATGATAAAAAGTGGCTTTTCCGATAAAATAGTTGCCAAAGCTGGATCTTGACGTAAAATAGGCCAAAACTTATAAATAATATTTCTAATTTTACCATTTTCCAAACTATAATTGCAGATAAAAGGTACATCTTCCACATTTTGTTTTGCCCTCTCCTTATACACTAGGAGGGCCTCCCTTTCTGTATCTTTCACTCTCAATCTAGCTTCTTCTAACTTATTTTTTTCATATCCTTTTTCCAAAAAGGCATTCTTAATTTTAATCGATTGATATATTGATCCCATATATTTGTTTTATTTGAGTCCTAGAGGCGATTAGACAAGACTACCCGGCTTTAAGACCCAAGACTACCTTGGCGTTAAGCTCAGGAGAATGTGAGTGCAATATTGCTTTTGGTACTTATTACTATTAAGCTTTACAGTGTTACACTATCAGAGTCTTTTCTTTCTCCTCTGTTTTAAGTATACTTTATGTGGTATTCGGACTATTTTCATCGGGGCGTTTTTTCACAGGCTAGGTTCAGTCCTATTGTATGTATGTAGCGCTACACCTTCTTCTTTTTTGTATTGATGTAAGTAAGAAAGATTGCATCTGGGTGTTACAGCAGCTTTTTTTAGTGTTTCTACTAGAGAGTGTTAGATTCTGTTTCAGCGCCAGTATGTTGTTTTTAAAAAAAAGAAATCATTTATCTTAATGAAGTGAAGCCGAAACGAGAAGCAAGCAGGAAAAAGGAGGAAAGCACTGCACCATTCGTCAAACAGATTCCCACGAGTGTTTGAACCAAGGCGCTTTAAATAAGCGTATGACGTCACGCACTAGAGCGCATGTGCGAAGTGGCAAATTGTGTATGCGCGCGAGCACACGCCGAGAGGCACCATTCATGGGAACAGACCGAGAGTTCGCACAGTTTATGCAAATGACCCATGCGCGTGAACGGGCATGAAACCTCACGGCAACCCGCAAACCCATACAAAAGCATTGTAATGATATTGATGTTACAAAGTTTTGGAGTCCAGTAGCCAGATCAGCAATGTTTTCTGCCAGAGGTAGCCACTCGTTACCCAGGTGGTTGAGCCCCTGAGCCTTGAGTGGCCTTCTGGTCTTAAGCAGAGATGGGAGACTGGAACAGAAAGATGATAATCGTAGTGAAGCAAGCCGAGGTCAGTGGGAAGGAGAAGCAGCAAAGTCAAAACAGTCCAAATTCAGCAACAGAAAGTAGAAACAGGAACACGCTTGATTAGAGAGTACAGGAACCACAATAATCTGGCAAAGGTACAGAGACAGGAAGTTGCTTTTATAGGCCAAGAACCAGACACCTGACCAGACACAGCTGAAGAGAGTTGTCACTGATAACCTTTACTCTACAAGCAATGGTATCAGATCTCAGGTAAATTTGCAAAAGGCAGGCTGGTGTACTGGTAAGGAAGAGGTTAAGCACCATGTAAACCAGGGTTCGAAACCCAGCAGAGTCAGTTCCTCACATTACCTCCACCTCTACAGGCGCAGCCTCTGGATGCCCTATTTCCTGGTTTAGCAGGGTACTGTGCATGGAAAGACTGAAGAAGATCAGGAGCATGAATATTGTCCACTGGTTCCCACGATCTATCCTCCTCACCATAGCCTTTCCAATGAACCAAATATTGAAGCTTGTTGCGGAAGATCCTGGAGTCAAGAATTTTTTCCACCTCGTATTCATCTTCACCATCCACGAGGACTGGTGGTGGGGCAGGCAAGGCTCGACCAGGGAAAGTATTTTCATGGAAAAGGTTTAAGCAGTGCCACGTGAAACACCGGATGTATTTTCATGGAATCCGGAAGTTGCAGACGGAAGGTGACTGCATTGATCTGAGCGATTATCTTAAAAGGTCCCATGAACTTTTGACCCAATTTATGAGAAGGAATCCTAAGCTTAAGATTCTTTGTTGACAGCCAAACCTTGTCACCAACATGATAAACTGGGGCCTCCTTTCTGTGCCTATCAGCAGCTCTTTTGTAACATTCCTGAGCCTCCGAAAGAGTCTCCTTCAACAGTTCTTGGGAATCTCGTAAGGCGGTTAGCCGGTCAGTGACTGCAGGAATGGGAGTAGTAATTGGGAGACTCACTAGAAAGGTTGGATGGTAACCATAATTGGCAAAAAATGGGCTCAGAGAAGTGGAGCAGTGTTGGGCATTGTTATAGGCAAACTCCGCCGTGGGTAGAAAATCCAGCCAGTCATCCTGCAGGTAACTAATATAGCACCGCAAATATTGTTCTAAAGTCTGGTTGGTTCGCTCAGTCTGTCCATTACTTTGTGGATGAAAAGCTGAAGACAGATTTACATTAATACCTAGAATAGAACAAAAATATTTCCAAAAATGAGATGTAAACTGCACTCCCCTGTCAGAAATTACTTCATCAGGCACTCCATGCAAGCAAAATATTTCCCGAATAACAAGGTCAGCAGTCTGTTTAGCTGAAGGGAGACCACGAGCTGGTATGAAATGACTCATCTTGGTTAACCGGTCCACAACAACAAGAATGGTAGTGTGTTCCTTAGAGGGAGGTAGTTCCACAATAAAGTCCATGGATATAGATCCCCAGGGACGATGAGGAATCGGAAGAGGCTGAAGCAAGCCAACAGGGGATGAGCGAGGAGTCTTATGTCTGGCACATACATCACAAGAGGACACATACTTCTTAACATCCTCATAATATTTAGGCCACCAAAAGGATCGGGTAAGTAGTTCTTGTGTCTTTCGGATTCCTGGATGACCTGCTGGTTTAGAGTCATGGTAGAGGCGTAAAACGTCCAGTCGCACTGATTCTGGAACAAACAGACGTTGTTGAAAAATCCAAAACCCATTAAGCATGGTCATTTGAAGATCACGAGGAGGATCACGAAAAACTGGATCTTTAGAGTAGCCCTTTTTAATGCGAGACATTAGATCAGAAGGAAAGGTAACTCCTAAAAATCTGCTCTCCGGCAAGATGGTGGCCTTGGTTACTGTAGTATGGAGGGGGTCAGCTATCCTAGACAAGGCATCTGCCTTGCCATTTCTGGAACCAGGGCGGTATGAAATAAAAAAATTAAACCTTGAGAAAAATAGGGACCAGCGTGCTTGTCTGGCTGACAGTCTCTTAGCGGATTGGATACATTCCAGATTTTTGTGATCTGTGAGGACAGTAATTGGATGGGTGGCTCCGTCCAAGAGATGTCTCCATTCGGTGAAGGCAGCTTTTATAGCCAAAAGTTCTTTATTCCCTATGTCATAATTTCTTTCTGCTGGTAACATCTGGTGGGAATAGAAGGCACATGGATGTAACAACATCTTAGGACCAGTCCTTTGAGACAGTATAGCCCCAACAGCTGAATCAGAAGCATCTACCTCTACAGTAAATGGCAATTCTGGCTGAGGATGTACCAAGATAGGGGCAGATGTAAACAGAGTCTTTAATCTGGAAAATGCAGTGTCAGCCTTATTGGACCACTGAAAAGGAGTCCCTTTACATGTAAGTTCAGTGATTGGTGTAATAACGGCAGAGAAATTCTTAATGAAACGCCTGTAAAAATTGGCAAACCCCACAAATCTCTGTATATCTTTTTCATTCTTGAGGATGGGCCAGTCCAGCACAGCTTTAATTTTACTTGCGTCCATACTTAAACCTTTATGAGTTATTACATACCCCAGGAACTGAATTTCTGTTTGTTCAAACTCACATTTTTCCAGTTTAATGTATAGGTGGTGGGTACGAAGGCGCTCAAGAACAATGCAGACCTGTTTTCTGTGATTTTCAAGATTATCAGAAAATATCAGGATATCATCCAAATATGCCACAACAAACTGATCCAGGAGATCCCGTAGTACATCATTGATTAGATGCTGAAAAGTTGCAGGGGCATTACAAAGCCCAAATGGCATTACTAGATATTCGTAATGTCCGTACCTGGTTCTGAAAGCTGTTTTCCATTCATCATTTGGTCTTATGCGAACCAGATTATATGCCCCCCGTAGATCAAGCTTCGTAAATATTTTAGCTGAACGAAGTCTCTCCAGAAGTTCAGGAATGAGAGGCAAGGGATAACGGTTTTTAACAGTGATTTTATTAATGTCCCTGTAATCGACACATGGCCGTAGACTGCCATCTTTCTTTTCTACAAAGAATATAGGAGCTCCTGCTGGAGAAGTGGATGGTCGAATAAAGCCTTTGGCAAGATTTTCTTGTATGTATTCACGAAGTGCTTTCAATTCAGGCTCAGAAAGGGAGTATATACGGCCAAATGGGATAGCAGCTCCAGGTAGCAGCTCTATGGGGCAATCATAAGGCCTGTGAGGTGGAAGCTGATCAGCATTCTTCTTATCACAGACATCTGCAAAATCCCGATATTGTAGCGGAAGCTTAGTTAAGTTTGTAGCAACCATTTCATTAATTGTTGTGGTAACAGGTGTCGCCTTAGAGGGTTGACAATTCATTAAGCAGTGTTCTGAAGGAAAGGACAAAGTTCTAGTCTTCCAATCAATCTGTGGGTTATGCAGAGCAAGCCAGGGTATACCCAAAATCACTGGAAACTGTGTTGAGGAAATTAGGTGGAAAGATATAGACTCATGGTGATTCACTTCCAGAATCAATTTTAAGGGCACAGTCTCATGTGTAACCGGGCCTGACGTAAGTGGAGAACCGTCTACTGTTTCCATTAACACAGGTGAAGATTTAGGGATAGACTGAATTTTATTTCCTGCTGCAAATTTAATGTCCATAAAGTTTCCGCCTGCTCCGGAATCTATCATAGCTGTAGTTGAAATTTTATTATCACCATATTGCAAAGTGATAGGCACCACCAAATGAGGATGTTGAGTCATCATACCTTCTTCACCCTGAGCCAGAGAAAACAAGGGTTGTGTGACAGAATCCAGTTGGTCTGAAATCTGGGATTGGTGTTGAATCTGTGCACCCTCAGCAGTCATAGCTATTGTTCTTTTAGACTTGTTAGGGCAATTGATGGCATAATGCCCTGCACTACCACACTACAGGCATAAGTTGTGAGTGCGTCGCCACTGTTTTTCTTCATTGGATAATGGCCCTCTTATTAGATCTACCTGCATAGCCTCAGGTTCAGCGTCTGTAGGTGTTTGTGGGGTCGGAGTAGAAATTCTTGAATAGAAAGTAGGAGTAGCACTTGGTTTAAAAGAGCCCTGTCTTTCCAATCTTCTTTCTGAAAGTCTCCGATCAATACGGATAGCCAACCGCACAAATGCATCAAACTCAACAGGAAGATCAACACGAGCTAGCTCATCTTTTATAGCTTCTGAGAGACCCCTTCTGAAGTGGAACCTCTGGGCTGATTGGTTCCAAGTAGTATCAGTAACCCACTGTCTGAATTCAGCAGCATATTCATCCACAGAGCGCCTCCCTTGATGTAAATGAAGGAGAGTGGCTTCTGCTGTAGCACAGCGATTGGGATCATCAAAAACTAGGCACATGGCCTCAAGAAAGTCTTTCAAATTTCCCAGGACTGGACTGTCCTGTTCCAGAAAAGGGGAGCCCCAGGCCAGGGCTTCATCTTTGAAGAGGGAAAAAATAAATCCCACCTTCTCTCTTTCAGATGGAAAACGGTTAGGTAACATCATGAAATGCAAACGGCATTGATTTAGGAAACCCCTGAATTTTTTGCGGTCTCCTCCAAATTTTTCTGGTAGAGGCAAGCGGGCATCTTGTGCAGGTGTAACAGTAGTAGTAGCAGCAGCAGCCGCAACATCATGTGCCCTGTAGCTGGTAAGCTCACTATGCATTGATCGAACTTCATTTTGCAGTTCAGCTACCTGATCCTGCAGCACTTGAATGGTCTGTGCCTGGGTCTGCATAGTTCTTGCATTAAAAGCAACCTGCTGGGCCAATGCAGAATCTGATCCGACGGTCTCCATGAATGGGCCAGATTATTCTGTAATGATATTGATGTTACAAAGTTTTGGAGTCCAGTAGCCAGATCAGCAATGTTTTCTGCCAGAGGTAGCCACTCGTTACCCAGGTGGTTGAGCCCCTGAGCCTTGAGTGGCCTTCTGGTCTTAAGCAGAGATGGGAGACTGGAACAGAAAGATGATAATCGTAGTGAAGCAAGCCGAGGTCAGTGGGAAGGAGAAGCAGCAAAGTCAAAACAGTCCAAATTCAGCAACAGGAAATAGAAACAGGAACATGCTTGATTAGAGAGAACAGGAACCACAATAATCTGGCAAAGGTACAGAGACAGGAAGTTGCTTTTATAGGCCAAGAACCAGACACCTGACCAGACACAGCTGAAGAGAGTTGTCACTGATAACCTTGACTCTACAAGCAATGGTATCAGATCTCAGGTAAATTTGCAAAAGGCAGGCTGGTGTACTGGTAAGGAAGAGGTTTAGCACCATGTAAACCAGGGTTCGAAACCCAGCAGAGTCAGTTCCTCACAAGCATACATGTTCGAAAATACGAATGCCGAGTTGTCACATGGAAATAAAACCGGGCACTTACCCCCCAAGGAGGATGGAGGAAATGGCAGAGGGAAGATGGAACAGGGAGACCTCCAGACCAGCAAGATACACATGTCCAGGTCCATATCCACCTGCCCACTGCTACCCCAAGGGTCACCGCAGCATAAGGGAAACAGGCACAATGTCTTGATACCCCTCGAGTTACTGCAAGTACAAGACCCCGGGTCACTAAAGGGGTTTCTCCAGGGGGTCACCTTTGGGCAGGGCCATGTACTGGAAACTTCCCAAGGGACTGAGGCTGAACTCCCAAGGGGCCAGAGGAACAAATCCCCAGGTAAGCCATAAAAGAAAAAATAATAGTTCCAAGAAAAAACACATGTCCTATAGAGATAGGACAGGAACAAAAAGACTGATGGAGGAGGGGATAGGAGGTGGTACTTATACATTTATTTTAATTAGTACCTGTCTAATTAGGGATAGGGAGGAGCTACCCATTGTTGTGCTGCCATGGATATGGCTAGGAAAATCAAACTAATCTTACTTTTTTTCCTACCACTTGTATACCTCAGACTAACTCATGAGTATCTCCAGAATATATCCAATTACAGTTAGAAGCAGCCCAGCTAAATTAGCCAAGCTAATTTCTACAACACTTACCGTATATACTCGAGTATAAGTCGACCCGAATATAAGTCGAGACCCCTAATTTCACCCCCAAAAACTGGGAAAACGTATTGACTCGAGTATAAGACTAGGGTGGGAAATGCAGGAGCTACTGGTAAATTTCTAAATAAAATTAGATCCCCCAAAAATTACATTAATTGAATATTTATTTTGTGTATATAATGAATGCAGTGTGTGTGTGTATATAATGCAGAGTGCGTGTGTGTATATGAGTGCAGTGTGTATATGATGCAGAGTGTGTAACCTTGGTGGGGGTGGGCATTTTTTTATTTATTATTATTTTAATATTAATTTTTTTTATATTATTATATTTACTTTAATATTATTAATTTTTTTTATTTTATTATATTATTTAAATTTTTATTTATATTTTTTTGGTCCCCCTCCCTGCTTGTTAGATGGCCAGGGAGGGGGGCTCTCATTCCCTGGTGGTCCAGTTTCATGGGCTGGGGGGCTGGCAGGAAGCTGTTACTTACCTTTCCTGCATCTCCTGTCAGCTCCCTTCTCCTCTGTGCCGGTCAGCTCCCCCATCCGCTCCAGTGTAAGTCTCGTGGTCTGCGTGCCGCATGGAGCGTTGCCACGGTAACCCGTGGCAACGCTCTGATGCCGTGGCCCTCGCGAGACTTACACTGGAGCTGACAGGGGAGCTGATCAGCACAGAGGAGAAGGGAGCTGACAGGAGCTGCAGGAAAGGTAGCTGCAGCCCCCAACAAGACCGCCGGGCTTGTAATTATGGCAATGTAAGTTGCCATAATACAGACATTGACTCGAGTATAAGACGAGTGGGGGGTTTTCAGCACAAAAAATGTGCTGAAAAACTCGTCTTATACTCGAGTATATACGGTATATAACTAGGAATGTTGAACAGCTGAGTGGGCCTCTGCTTTTAACAAACTATAGCTTATTAACAAACAATCAATAGCAAATAGCAAATACCTAACTAAACCAATCAGATGCTTTAC
>OW240916.1:68500871-68635713 GCA_933207985.1 Pelobates cultripes | reverse complement strand
GCCACTCATATCTGGTGTCACAATAGCGTGCATTTAGAACCAAAAAACTTTTTTCACTGTTATAGATTTAATAGCAGTTAGTTGTCTCAAAGCGGTTGTGTCAGGCTCACAGTGGATACTGTGCCAGTTCACAGTGCCACTCATATCTGGTGTCATAATAGCTTGCATTTAAAAACAAAAGACTTTTTTCACTGTTATAGATTGAATAGCAGTTAAATGTCTCAAAGGGGGTGTGTCAGGCTCACAGTGGATACTGTGCCCAGTGCCACCACTCACTCACTGGTGTCACAATAGCGTGCATTTAAAACCAAAAAACTTTTTTCACTGTTATAGATTGAATTGCAGTTACTTGTCTCAAAGGGGGTGTGTCAGGCTCACAGTGGATACTGTGCCCAGTGCCACCACTCACTCACTGGTGTCACAACAGCTTGCATTTAAAACCAAAAGACTTTTTTCACTGTTATAGATTGAATAGCAATTAGTTGTCTCAAAGCAGGTGTGTCAGGCTCACAGTGGATATTGTTCCCAGTGCCACCACTCACTCACTGGTGTCACAATAGCTTGCATTTAAAACCAAAAACTTTTTTCACTGTTATAGATTGAATAGCAGTTAGTTGTCTCAAAGCGGGTGTGTCAGGCTCACAGTGGATACTGTGCCAGTTCACATTGCCACTCATATCTGGTGTCATAATAGCGTGCATTTAAAACCAAAAAACTTTTTCACTGTTATAGATTGAATAGCAGTTACTTGTCTCAAAGGGGGTGTGTCAGGCTCACAGTGGATACTGTGCCCAGTGCCACCACTCACTCACTGGTGTCACAATAACGTGCATTTAAAAACCCAAAAACATTTTTCACTGTTATAGATTGAATAGCAGTTAGTTGTCTCAAAGCAGGTGTGTCAGGCTCACAGTGGATATTGTTCCCAGTGCCACCACTCACTCACTGGTGTCACAATAGCTTGCATTTAAAAGCAAAAAACTTTTTTCACTGTTATAGATTGAATAGCAGTTAGTTGTCTCAAAGCGGGTGTGTCAGGCTCACAGTGGATATTGTGCCCGTTCACAGTGCCACTCATATCTGGTGTCATAATAGCTTGCATTTAAAAACAAAAAACTTTTTTCCCTGTTATAGATTGAATAGCAGTTAGTTGTCTGCAAGCGTCTGTGTTTCAGGCTCGAAACATATACTGTGCCCACTTGCCCAGTGCCACCACTCACTCACTGGTGTCACAATAGCTTGCATTTAAAAATAAAAAACTTTTTTCACTGTTATAGATTGAATAGCAGTTAGTTGTCTCAAAGCGGGTGTGTCAGGCTCACAGTGGATACTGTGCCCAGTGCCACCACTCACTCACTGGTGTCAAAATAGCTTGCATTTAAAACCAAAAAAAAATCTTTTTCATGGTTATAGATTGAATAGCAGTTAGTTGTCTCAGCTTAGGTGTGTCAGGCTCACAGTGGATACTGTGCCCAGTGCCACCACTCACTCACTGGTGTCACAATAGCTTGCATTTAAAAACAAAAAACTTTTTTCACTGTTATAGATTGAATAGCAATTAGTTGTCTCAAAGCGGGTGTGTCAGGCTCACAGTGGATATTGTGCCCGTTCACAGTGCCACTCATATCTGGTGTCATAATAGCTTGCATTTAAAAACAAAAACTTTTTTCCCTGTTATAGATTGAATAGCAGTTAGTTGTCTGCAAGCGTCTGTGTTTCAGGCTCGAAACATATACTGTGCCCACTTGCCCAGTGCCACCACTCACTCACTGGTGTCACAATAGCTTGCATTTAAAAACAAAACTTTTTTCCCTGTTATAGATTGAATAGCAGTTAGTTGTCTGCAAGCGTCTGTGTTTCAGGCTCGAAACATATACTGTGCCCACTTGCCCAGTGCCACCACTCACTCACTGGTGTCACAATAGCTTGCATTTAAAAACAAAAAACTTTTTTCACTGTTATAGATTGAATAGCAATTAGTTGTCTCAAAGCGGGTGTGTCAGGCTCACAGTGGATATTGTGCCCGTTCACTGTGCCACTCATATCTGGTGTCATAATAGCTTGCATTTAAAAACAAAAAACTTTTTTCCCTGTTACAGATTGAATAGCAGTTAGTTGTCTGCAAGCGTCTGTGTTTCAGGCTCGAAACATATACTGTGCCCACTTGCCCAGTGCCACCACTCACTCACTGGTGTCACAATAGCTTGCATTTAAAAACAAAAAACTTTTTTCACTGTTATAGATTGAATAGCAGTTAGTTGTCTCAAAGCGGGTGTGTCAGGCTCACAGTGGATACTGTGCCCAGTGCCACCACTCACTCACTGGTGTCACAATAGCTTGCATTTAAAAACCAAAAAACTTTTTTCACTGTTATAGATTGAATAGCAGTTAGTTGTCTCAAAGCGGGTGTGTCAGGCTCACAGTGGATACTGTGCCCAGTGCCACCACTCACTCACTGGTGTCACAATAGCTTGCATTTAAAACCAAAAAACTTTTTTCACTGTTATAGATTGAATAGCAGTTAGTTGTCTCAAAGCGGGTGTGTCAGGCTCACAGTGGATACAGTGCCAGTTCGCAGTGTCACTCATATCTGGTGTCATAATAGCTTGCATTTAAAACCAAAAAACTTTTTTCACTGTTATAGATTGAATATCAGTTAGTTGTCTCAAAGGGGGTGTGTCAAGCTCACAGTGGATACTGTGCCCAGTGCCACAACTCACTCACTGGTGTCACAATAGCTTGATTTTAAAAACAAAAATTTTTTTTCACTGTTATAGATTGAATAGCAGTTAGTTGTCTGCAAGCGTCTGTGTGTCAGGCTCGCAACGTATACTGTGCCCACTTGCCCAGTGCCACCACTCACTCACTGGTGTCACAAGAGCTTGCATTTAAAACCAAAAAACTTTTTTCACTGTTAGTTGTCTCAAAGCAGGTGTGTCGGGCTCACAGTGGATACTGTGCCAGTTCACAGTGCCACTCATATCTGGTGTCATATTAGCGTGCATTTAAAACCAAAAAACTTTTTTCACTGTTATAGATTGAATTGCAGTTACTTGTCTCAAAGGGGGTGTGTCAGGCTCACAGTGGATACTGTGCCCAGTGCCACCACTCACTCACTGGTGTCACAATAGCTTGCATTTAAAACCAAAAAACTTTTTTCACTGTTATAGATTGAATAGCAATTAGTTGTCTCAAAGCGGGTATGTCAGGCTCACAGTGGATATTGTGCCAGTTCACAGTGCCACTCATATCTGGTGTCAAAATAGCGTGCATTTAGAACCAAAAAACTTTTTTCACTGTTATAGATTGAATAGCAATTAGTTGTCTCAAAGCGGGTGTGTCAGGCTCACAGTGGATATTGTGCCCGTTCACAGTGCCACTCATATCTGGTGTCATAATAGCTTGCATTTAAAAACAAAAACTTTTTTCCCTGTTATAGATTGAATAGCAGTTAGTTGTCTGCAAGCGTCTGTGTTTCAGGCTCGAAACATATACTGTGCCCACTTGCCCAGTGCCACCACTCACTCACTGGTGTCACAATAGCTTGCATTTAAAAACAAAACTTTTTTCACTGTTATAGATTGAATAGCAGTTAGTTGTCTCAAAGCGGGTGTGTCAGGCTCACAGTGGATACTGTGCCCAGTGCCACCACTCACTCACTGGTGTCACAATAGCGTGCATTTAAAAACCAAAAATCTTTTTTCATGGTTATAGATTGAATAGCAGTTAGTTGTCTCAAAGCAGGTGTGTCAGGCACACAGTGGATACTGTTCCCAGTGCCACCACTCACTCACTGGTGTCACAATAGCTTGCATTTAAAACCCAAAAACTTTTTTCACTGTTATAGATTGAAAAGCAGTTACTTGTCTCAAAGGGGGTGTGTCAGGCTCACAGTGGATACTGTGCCCAGTGCCAACACTCACTCACTGGTGTCACAATAGCTTGCATTTAAAACCCAAAAACCTTTTTCACTGTTATAGATTGAATAGCAGTTAGTTGTCTCAAAGCAGGTGTGTCAGGCTCACAGTGGATATTGTGCCAGTTCACAGTGCCACTCATATCTGGTGTCATAATAGCTTGCTTTTAAAAACAAAAAAAGGTTTTTCACTGTTATAGATTGAATAGCAGTTAGTTGTCTCAAAGCGGGTGTGTCAGGCTCACAGTGGATTCTGTGCCCAGTGCTACCACTCACTCACTGGTGTTACAATAGCGTGCATTTAAAAACCAAAAAACTTTTTTCACTGTTATAGATTGAATAGCAGTTAGTTGTCTCAAAGCAGGTATGTCAGGCTCACAGTGGATACTGTGCCCAGTGCCACCACTCACTCACTGGTGTCACAATAGCTTGCATTTAAAAACAAAAAACATTTTTCACTGTTATAGATTGAATAGCAGTCAGTGTCCTTAAAGGGGGTGTGTCAGGCTCACAGTGGATACTGCGCCCAGTGCCACCACTCACTCACTGGTGTCACAATAGCTTGCATTTAAAAACCCAAAAACATTTTTCACTGTTATAGATTGAATAGCAGTTAGTTGTCTCAAAGCAGGTGTGTCAGGCTCACAGTGGATATTGTTCCCAGTGCCACCACTCACTCACTGGTGTCACAATAGCTTGCATTTAAAACCAAAAAACTTTTTTCACTGTCATAGATTGAATAGCAGTTAGTTGTCTCAAAGCGGGTGTGTCAGGCTCACAGTGGATATTGTGCCAGTTCACAGTGCCACTCATATCTGGTGTCATAATAGCTTGCATTTAAAAACAAAAAACTTTTTTCACTGTTATAGATTGAATAGCAGTTAGTTGTCTGCAAGCGTCTGTGTTTCAGGCTCAAAACATATACTGTGCCCACTTGCCCAGTGCCACCACTCACTCACTGGTGTCACAATAGCTTGCATTTAAAAAAAAAAAAACTTTTTTCACTGTTATAGATTGAATAGCAGTTAGTTGTCTCAAAGCGGGTGTGTCAGGCTCACAGTGGATACTGTGCCCAGTGCCACCACTCACTCACTGGTGTCACAATAGCGTGCATTTAAAAACCAAAAATCTTTTTTCATGGTTATAGATTGAATAGCAGTTAGTTGTCTCAAAGCAGGTGTGTCAGGCTCACAGTGGATACTGTGCCCAGTGCCACCACTCACTCACTGGTGTCACAATAGCTTGCATTTAAAAACAAAACACTTTTTTCACTGTTATAGATTGAATAGCAATTAGTTGTCTCAAAGCGGGTGTGTCAGGCTCACAGTGGATATTGTGCCCGTTCACAGTGCCACTCATATCTGGTGTCATAATAGCTTGCATTTAAAAACAAAAAACTTTTTTCCCTGTTATAGATTGAATAGCAGTTAGTTGTCTGCAAGCGGCTGTGTTTCAGGCTCGAAACATATACTGTGCCCACTTGCCCAGTGCCACCACTCACTCACTGGTGTCACAATAGCTTGCATTTAAAAACAAAACTTTTTTCACTGTTATAGATTGAATAGCAGTTAGTTGTCTGCAAGCGTCTGTGTTTCAGGCTCGAAACATATACTGTGCCCACTTGCCCAGTGCCACCACTCACTCACTGGTGTCACAATAGCTTGCATTTAAAAATAAAAAACTTTTTTCACTGTTATAGATTGAATAGCAGTTAGTTGTCCCAAAGCGGGTGTGTCAGGCTCACAGTGGATACTGTGCCCAGTGCCACCACTCACTCACTGGTGTCACAATAGCTTGCATTTAAAAACAAAAAACTTTTTTCACTGTTATAGACTGAATAGCAGTTAGTTGTCTCAAAGCGGGTGTGTCAGGCTCACAGTGGATACTGTGCCCAGTGCCACCACTCACTCACTGGTGTCACAATAGCTTGTATTTAAAGCCCAAAAACTTTTTTCACTGTTATAGATTGAATAGCAGTTAGTTGTCTCAAAGTGGGTGTGCCAGGCTCACAGTGGATACTGTGCCCAGTGCCACCACTCACTCACTGGTGTCACAATAGCTTGCATTTAAAACCAAAAAACTTTTTTCACTGTTACAGATTGAATAGCAGTTAGTTGTCTCAAAGCGGGTGTGTCAGGCTCACAGTGGATACTGTGCCCAGTGCCACCACTCACTCACTGGTGTCACAATAGTTTGCATTTAAAAACAAAAAACTTTTTTCACTGTTATAGATTGAATAGCAGTTAGTTGTCTCAAAGCGGGTGTGTCAGGCTCACAGTGGATACTGTGCCCAGTGCCACCACTCACTCACTGGTGTCACAATAGCGTGCATTTAAAAACAAAAAATCTTTTTTCATGGTTATAGATTGAATAGCAGTTAGTTGTCTCAAAGCAGGTGTGTCAGGCTCACAGTGGATACTGTGCCCAGTGCCACCACTCACTCACTGGTGTCACAATAGCTTGCATTTAAAAACAAAAAACTTTTTTCACTGTTATAGATTGAATAGCAGTTAGTTGTCTCAAAGCTGGTGTGTCAGGCTCACAGTGGATACTGTGCCCAGTGCCACCACTCACTCACTGGTGTCACAATAGCTTGCATTTAAAACCAAAAAACTTTTTTCACTGTTATAGATTGAATATCAGTTAGTTGTCTCAAAGGGGGTGTGTCAAGCTCACAGTGGATACTGTGCCCAGTGCCACAACTCACTCACTGGTGTCACAATAGCTTGATTTTAAAAACCAAAATTTTTTTTCACTGGTATAGATTGAATAGCAGTTAGTTGTCTGCAAGCGTCTGTGTGTCAGGCTCGCAACGTATACTGTGCCCACTTGCCCAGTGCCACCACTCACTCACTGGTGTCACAAGAGCTTGCATTTAAAACCAAAAAACTTTTTTCACTGTTAGTTGTCTCAAAGCAGGTGTGTCGGGCTCACAGTGGATACTGTGCCAGTTCACAGTGCCACTCATATCTGGTGTCATATTAGCGTGCATTTAAAACCAAAAAACTTTTTTCACTGTTATAGATTGAATTGCAGTTACTTGTCTCAAAGGGGGTGTGTCAGGCTCACAGTGGATACTGTGCCCAGTGCCACCACTCACTCACTGGTGTCACAATAGCTTGCATTTAAAACCAAAAAACTTTTTTCACTGTTATAGATTGAATAGCAATTAGTTGTCTCAAAGCGGGTATGTCAGGCTCACAGTGGATATTGTGCCAGTTCACAGTGCCACTCATATCTGGTGTCAAAATAGCGTGCATTTAGAACCAAAAAACTTTTTTCACTGTTATAGATTGAATAGCAATTAGTTGTCTCAAAGCGGGTGTGTCAGGCTCACAGTGGATATTGTGCCCGTTCACAGTGCCACTCATATCTGGTGTCATAATAGCTTGCATTTAAAAACAAAAAACTTTTTTCCCTGTTATAGATTGAATAGCAGTTAGTTGTCTGCAAGCGTCTGTGTTTCAGGCTCGAAACATATACTGTGCCCACTTGCCCAGTGCCACCACTCACTCACTGGTGTCACAATAGCTTGCATTTAAAAACAAAACTTTTTCACTGTTATAGATTGAATAGCAGTTAGTTGTCTCAAAGCGAAGATTATTGTCAGGCTCACAGTGGATACTGTGCCCAGTGCCCACCACTCTCCTGAATTATCTGGCAATAGCGTGCATTTAAAAACCAAAAATCTTTTTTCATGGTTATAGATTGAATAGCAGTTAGTTGTCTCAAAGCAGGTGTGTCAGGCACACAGTGGATACTGTTCCCAGTGCCACCACTCACTCACTGGTGTCACAATAGCTTGCATTTAAAACCCAAAAACTTTTTTCACTGTTATAGATTGAAAAGCAGTTACTTGTCTCAAAGGGGGTGTGTCAGGCTCACAGTGGATACTGTGCCCAGTGCCAACACTCACTCACTGGTGTCACAATAGCTTGCATTTAAAACCCAAAAACCTTTTTCACTGTTATAGATTGAATAGCAGTTAGTTGTCTCAAAGCAGGTGTGTCAGGCTCACAGTGGATATTGTGCCAGTTCACAGTGCCACTCATATCTGGTGTCATAATAGCTTGCTTTTAAAAACAAAAAAAGGGTTTTCACTGTTATAGATTGAATAGCAGTTAGTTGTCTCAAAGGGGGTGTGTCAGGCTCACAGTGGATACTGTGCCCAGTGCCACCACTCACTCACTGGTGTCACAATATCGTGCATTTAAAACCCAAAAACTTTTTTAACTGTTATAGATTGAATAGCAGTTAGTTGTCTCAAAGCGAGTGTGTCAGGCTCACAGTGGATACTGTGCCCAGTGCCTTCACTCACTCACTGGTGTCACAATAGCTTGCATTTAAAACCCAAAAACTTTTTTCACTGTTATAGATTGAATAGCAGTTAGTTGTCTCAAAGCGTGTGTGTCAGGCTCACAGTGGATACTGTGCCAGTCCTTGAGTGTCACTCATATCTGGTGTCATAATAGCTAAAGCTTGCATTTAAAAACAAAAAACTTTTTTCACTGTTATAGATTGAATAGCAGTTAGTTGTCTCAAAGCGAGTGTGTCAGGCTCACAGTGGATACTGTGCCCAGTGCCTTCACTCACTCACTGGTGTCACAATAGCTTGCATTTAAAACCCAAAAACTTTTTTAACTGTTATAGATTGAATAGCAGTTAGTTGTCTCAAAGCGAGTGTGTCAGGCTCACAGTGGATACTGTGCCCAGGGCCTTCACTCACTCACTGGTGTCACAATAGCTTGCATTTAAAACCCAAAAACTTTTTTCACTGTTATAGATTGAATAGCAGTTAGTTGTCTCAAAGCGGGTGTGTCAGACTCACAGTGGATACAGTGCCAGTTCGCAGTGTCACTCATATCTGGTGTCATAATAGCTTGCATTTAAAACCAAAAAACTTTTTTCACTGTTATAGATTGAATATCAGTTAGTTGTCTCAAAAGGGGTGTGTCAAGCTCACAGTGGATACTGTGCCCAGTGCCACAACTCACTCACTAGTGTCACAATAGCTTGCATTTAAAAACAAAAATTTTTTTTCACTGTTATAGATTGAATAGCAGTTAGTTGTCTGCAAGCGTCTGTGTGTCAGGCTCGCAACGTATACTATGCCCACTTGCCCAGTGCCACCACTCACTCACTGGTGTCACAAGAGCTTGCATTTAAAACCCAAAAACTTTTTTCACTGTTAGTTGTCTCAAAGTGGGTGTGTCAGGCTCACAGTGGATACTATGCAAAGTGCCACCACTCACTCACTGGTGTCACAATAGCGTGCATTTAGAACCAAAAAACAGTTTACACTGTTATAGATTGAATTGCAGTTAGTTGTCTCAAAGCAGGTGTGTCAGGCTCACAGTGGATACTGTGCCCAGTGCCACCACTCACTCACTGGTGTCACAATAGCTTGCATTTAAAACCAAAAAACTTTTTCACTGTTATAGATTGAATAGCAGTTAGTTGTCTCAAAGCGGGTGTGTCAGCCCTACAGCGTGTACTCTGCCAGTTCACAGTGCCACTCTTATCTGGTGTCACAATAGCGTGCATTTAAAAACCCAAAAACCTTTTTCACTGTTATAGATTGAATAGCAGTTAGTTGTCTCAAAGCAGGTGTGTCAGGCTCACAGTGGATATTGTGCCAGTTCACAGTGCCACTCATATCTGGTGTCATAATAGCTTGCTTTTAAAAACAAAAAAAGGTTTTTCACTGTTATAGATTGTTAGTTGTCTCAAAGCAGGTGTGTCAGGCTCACAGTGGATACAGTGCCAGTTCGCAGTGTCACTCATATCTGGTGTCATAATAGCTTGCATTTAAAAATAAAAAAATTTTTTCACTGATATAGATTGAATAGCAGTTAGTTGTCTGCAAGCGTCTGTGTGTCAGGCTCGCAACGTATACTGTGCCCACTTGCCCAGTGCCACCACTCACTCACTGGTGTCACAAGAGCTTGCATTTAAAACCAAAAAACTTTTTTCACTGTTAGTTGTCTCAAAGCGGGTGTGTCAGGCTCACAGTGGATACTATGCAAAGTGCCACCACTCACTCACTGGTGTTACAATAGCGTGCATTTAGAACCAAAAAACTTTTTTCACTGTTATAGATTGAATTGCAGTTACTTGTCTCAAAGGGGGTGTGTCAGGCTCACAGTGGATACTGTGCCCAGTGCCACCACTCACTCACTGGTGTCACAATTGCTTGCATTTAAAACCAAAAATCTTTTTTCACTGTTATAGATTGAATAGCAGTTAGTTGTCTCAAAGCGGGTGTGTCAGGCTCACAGTGGATACTGTGCCAGTTCACAGTGCCACTCATATCTGGTGTCACAATAGCTTGCATTGAAAACCAAAAAACTTTTTTCACTGTTAGTTGTCTCAAAGCGGGTGTGTCAGGCTCACAGTGGATACTATGCAAAGTGCCACCACTCACTCACTGGTGTCACAATAAACTTTTAGAACCAAAAAACTTTTTTCACTGTTATAGATTGAATTGCAGTTACTTGTCTCAAAGGGGGTGTGTCAGGCTCACAGTGGATACTGTGCCCAGTGCCACCACTCACTCACTGGTGTCACAATAGCTTGCATTTAAAACCAAAAAACTGTGCCAGTTCACAGTGCCACTCATATCTGGTGTCACAATAGCTTGCATTGAAAACCAAAAAACTTTTTTCACTGTTAGTTGTCTCAAAGCGGGTGTGTCAGGCTCACAGTGGATACTATGCAAAGTGCCACCACTCACTCACTGGTGTCACAATAAACTTTTAGAACCAAAAAACTTTTTTCACTGTTATAGATTGAATTGCAGTTACTTGTCTCAAAGGGGGTGTGTCAGGCTCACAGTGGATACTGTGCCCAGTGCCACCACTCACTCACTGGTGTCACAATAGCTTGCATTTAAAACCCAAAAACTTTTTTCACTGTTATAGATTGAATAGCAGTTAGTTGTCTCAAAGCGGTGTGTCAGGCTCACAGTGGATACTGTGCCCAGTGCCACCACTCACTCACTAGTGTCACAATAGCTTGCATTTAAAAACAAAAAACTTTTTTCACTGTTATAGATTGAATAGCAGTTAGTTGTCTCAAAGCGGGTGTGTCAGGCTCACAGTGGATACTGTGCCCAGTGCCACCACTCACTCACTGGTGTCACAATAGCGTGCATTTAAAACCCAAAAACTTTTTTAACTGTTATAGATTGAATAGCAGTTAGTTGTCTCAAAGCGAGTGTGTCAGGCTCACAGTGGATACTGTGCACAGTGCCTTCACTCACTCACTGGTGTCACAATAGCTTGCATTTAAAACCCAAAAACTTTTTTCACTGTTATAGATTGAATAGCAGTTAGTTGTCTCAAAGCGGGTGTGTCAGGCTCACAGTGGATACAGTGCCAGTTCGCAGTGTCACTCATATCTGGTGTCATAATAGCTTGCATTTAAAAACAAAAAACTTTTTTCACTGTTATAGATTGAATATCAGTTAGTTGTCTCAAAGCGCGTGTGTCAGGCTCACAGTGGATACTGTGCCCAGTGCCACCACTCACTCACTGGTGTCACAATAGCTTGCATTTAAAAACAAAAAAATTTTTTCACTGTTATAGATTGAATAGCAGTTAGTTGTCTCAAAGCGGGTGTGTCAGGCTCACAGTGGATACTGTGCCCAGTGCCACCACTCACTCACTGGTGTCACAATAGCTTGCATTTAAAAACAAAAAACTTTTTTCACTGTTATAGATTGAATAGCAGTCAGTGTCCTTCAAGCGGGTGTGTCAGACTCACAGTGGATACTGTGCCCAGTGCCACCACTCACTCACTGGTGTCACAATAGCTTGCATTTAAAAACAAAAAACTTTTTTCACTGTTATAGATTGAATAGCAGTTAGTTGTCTGCAAGCGGCTGTGTTTCAGGCTCGAAACATATACTGTGCCCACTTGCATAGTGCCACCACTCACTCACTGGTGTCACAATAGCTTGCATTTAAAACCAAAAAACTTTTTTCACTGTTATAGATTGAATAGCAATTAGTTGTCTCAAAGCGGGTGTGTCAGGCTCACAGTGGATATTGTGCCAGTTCACAGTGCCACTCATATCTGGTGTCACAATAGCTTGCATTTAAAACCAAAAAACTTTTTTCACTGTTATAGATTAATAGCAATTAGTTGTCTCAAAGCGGGTGTGTCAGGCTCACAGTGGATATTGTGCCCGTTCCACCACTCATACTGGTGTCATAATAGCTTGCATTTAAAAACAAAAACTTTTTTCACTGTTATAGATTGAATAGCAGTTAGTTGTCTCAAGCGGTGTGTTTCAGGCTCACATATACTGTGCCCAGTGCCACCACTCACTCACTGGTGTCACAATAGCTTGCATTTAAAAAAAAACTTTTTTCACTGTTATAGATTGAATAGCAGTTAGTTGTCTCAAAGCGGGTGTGTCAGGCTCACAGTGGATACTGTGCCCAGTGCCACCACTCACTCACTGGTGTCACAATAGCGTGCAAAACTTTTTTCACTGTTATAGATTGAATATCAGTTAGTTGTCTCAAAGGGGGTGTGTCAAGCTCACAGTGGATACTGTGCCCAGTGCCACAACTCACTCACTGGTGTCACAATAGCTTGATTTTAAAAACAAAATTTTTTTTTCACTGTTATAGATTGAATAGCAGTTAGTTGTCTGCAAGCGTCTGTGTGTCAGGCTCGCAACGTATACTGTGCCCACTTGCCCAGTGCCACCACTCACTGGTGTCACAAGAGCTTGCATTTAAAACCAAAAAACTTTTTTCACTGTTAGTTGTCTCAAAGCGGGTGTGTCAGGCTCACAGTGGATACTATGCAAAGTGCCACCACTCACTCACTGGTGTTACAATAGCGTGCATTTAGAACCAAAAAACTTTTTTCACTGTTATAGATTGAATTGCAGTTACTTGTCTCAAAGGGGGTGTGTCAGGCTCACAGTGGATACTGTGCCCAGTGCCACCACTCACTCACTGGTGTCACAATTGCTTGCATTTAAAACCAAAAATCTTTTTTCACTGTTATAGATTGAATAGCAGTTAGTTGTCTCAAAGCGGGTGTGTCAGGCTCACAGTGGATACTGTGCCAGTTCACAGTGCCACTCATATCTGGTGTCATAATCGCTTGCATTTAAAAACAAAAAACTTTTTTCACTGTTATAGATTGAATAGCAATTAGTTGTCTCAAAGCGGGTGTGTCAGGCTCACAATGGATATTGTGCCAGTTCACAGTGCCACTCATATCTGGTGTCATAATAGCTTGCATTTAAAAACAAAAAACTTTTTTCACTGTTATAGATTGAATAGCAGTTAGTTGTCTCAAAGCAGGTGTGTCAGGCTCACTGTGGATATTGTTCCCAGTGCCACCACTCACTCACTTGTGTCACAATAGCTTGCATTTAAAACCAAAAAACTTTTTTCCCTGTTATAGATTGAATAGCAGTTAGTTGTCTCAAAGCGGGTGTGTCAGGCTCACAGTGGATACAGTGCCAGTTCACAGTGCCACTCATATCTGGTGTCATAATAGCTTGCATTTAAAAACAAAAAACTTTTTTCCCTGTTATAGATTGAATAGCAGTTAGCTGTCTGCAAGCGTCTGTGTGTCAGGCTCGCAACATATACTGTGCCCACTTGCCCAGTGCCACCACTCACTCACTGGTGTCACAATAGCTTGCATTTAAAACCAAAAAACTTTTTTCACTGTTAGTTGTCTCAAAGCTGGTGTGTCAGGCTCACAGTGGATACTGTGCCCGTTCACAGTGCCACTCATATCTGGTGTCATAAAAGCTTGCATTTAAAAACAAAAAACTTTTTTCCCTGTTATAGATTGAATAGCAGTTAGTTGTCTCAAAGCAGGTGTGTCAGGCTCACAGTGGATACTGTTCCCAGTGCCACCACTCACTCACTGGTGTCACAATAGCTTGCATTTAAAACCCAAAAACCTTTTTCACTGTTATAGATTGAATAGCAGTTAGTTGTCTCAAAGGGGGTGTGTCAGGCTTACAGTGGATACTGTGCCCAGTGCCACCACTCACTCACTGGTGTCACAATAGCTTGCATTTAAAAACAAAAAGCTTTTTTCACTGTTATAGATTGAATAGCAGTTAGTTGTCTCAAAGCGGGTGTGTCAGGCTCACAGTGGATACTGTGCCCAGTGCCACCACTCACTCACTGGTGTCACAATAGCGTGCATTTAAAACCAAAAAAACTTTTTTCACTGTTATAGATTGAATAGCAGTTAGTTGTCTCAAAGCGGGTGTGTCAGGCTCACAGTGGATACTGTGCCCAGTGCCACCACTCACTCACTGGTGTCACAATAGTTTGCATTTAAAACCCAAAAACTTTTTTTACTGTTATAGATTGAATAGCAGTTAGTTGTCTCAAAGCGGGTGTGTCAGGCTCACAGTGGATACTGTGCCCGTTCACAGTGCCACTCATATCTGGTGTCATAATAGCTTGTATTTAAAAACAAAAAACTTTTTTCCCTGTTATAGATTGAATACATTTAGTTTCTCAAAGGGGGTGTGTCAGGCTCACAGTGATACTGTGCCCAGTGCCACCACTCACTCACTGGTGTCTACAATAGCTTGCATTTAAACCAAAAAACTTTTTTCACTGTTATAGATTGAATAGCAGTTAGTTGTCTCAAAGCGGGTGTGTCAGGCTCACAGTGGATACTGTGCCCAGTGCCACCACTCACTGGTGTCACAATAGCTTGCATTTAAAACCCAAAAACTTTTTTCACTGTTATAGATTGAATAGCAGTTAGTTGTCTCAAAGCGGGAGTGTCAGGCTCAAAGTGGATACTGTGCCCGTTCACAGTGCCACTCATATCTGGTGTCATAATAGCTTGCATTTAAAAACAAAAAACTTTTTTCCCTGTTATAGATTGAATAGCAGTTAGTTGTCTGCAAGCGTCTGTGTGTCAGGCTCGCAACATATACTGTGCCCACTTGCCCAGTGCCACCACTCACTCACTGGTGTCACAATAGCTTGCATTTAAAACCAAAAAACTTTTTTCACTGTTAGTTGTCTCAAAGCGGGAGTGTCAGGCTCACAGTGGATACTGTGCCCAGTGCCACCACTCACTCACTGGTGTCACAATAGCTTGCATTTAAAAACAAAAAACTTTTTTCACGGTTATAGATTGAATAGCAGTTGTCTCAAAGCGGGTGTGTCAGGCTCACAGTGGATACTGTGCCCAGTGCCACCACTCACTCACTGGTGTCACAATAGCTTGCATTTAAAAACAAAAAACTTTTTTCACTGTTATAGATTGAATAGCAGTTACTTGTCTCAAAGGGGGTGTGTCAGGCTCACAGTAGATACTGTGCCCAGTGCCACCACTCACTCACTGGTGTCACAATAGCTTGCATTTAAAACCAAAAAACTTTTTTCACTGTTATAGATTGAATAGCAGTTAGTTGTCTCAACGCGGGTGTGTCAGGCTCACAGTGGATACTGTGCCCAGTGCCACCACTCACTCACTGGTGTCACAATAGCGTGCATTTAAAACCAAAAATCTTTTTTCACTGTTATAGATTGAATAGCAGTTAGTTGTCTCAAAGTGGGTGTGTCAGGCTCACAGTGGATACTGTGCCCAGAGCCACCACTCACTGGTGTCACAATAGCTTGCATTTAAAACCCAAAAACTTTTTTCACTGTTATAGATTGAATAGCAGTTAGTTGTCTCAAAGCGGGTGTGTCAGGCTCACAGTGGATACTGTGCTCATTGCCACCACTCACTCACTTGTGTCACAATAGCTTGCATTTAAAACCAAAAAACTTTTTCCCTGTTATAGATTGAATAGCAGTTAGTTGTCTCAAAGCGGGTGTATCAGGCTCACAGAAGAAACTGTGCCCGTTCACAGTGCCACTCATATCTAGTGTCATAATAGCTTGCATTTTAAAAAAAAAACTTTTTTCCCTGTTATAGATTGAATAGCAGTTAGTTGTCTGCAAGCGTCTGTGTGTCAGGCTCGCAACATATACTGTGCCCACTTGCCCAGTGCCACCACTCACTCACTGGTGTCACAATAGCTTGCATTTAAAACCAAAAAACTTTTTTCACTGTTAGTTGTCTCAAAGCTGGTGTGTCAGGCTCACAGTGGATACTGTGCCCAGTGCCACCACTCACTCACTGGTGTCACAATAGCTTGCATTTAAAAACAAAACATTTTTTTCACTGTTATAGATTGAATAGCAGTTAGTTGTCTCAAAGCGGGTGTGTCAGGCTCACAGTGGATACTGTGCCCATTGCCACCACTCACTCACTGGTGTCATAATAGCTTGCATTTAAAACCCAAAAACTTTTTTCCCTGTTATAGATTGAATAGCAGTTAGTTGTCTGCAAGCGTCTGTGTGTCAGGCTCGCAACGTATACTGTGCCCACTTGCCCAGTGCCACCACTCACTCACTGGTGTCACAATAGCTTGCATTTAAAACCAAAAAACTTTTTTCACTGTTATAGATTGAATAGCAGTTTGTTGTCTCAAAGCGGGTGTGTCAGGCTCACAGTGGATACTGTGCCAGTTCACAGTGTCACTCATATCTGGTGTCATAATAGCTTGCATTTATAAAAAAAAAACTTTTTTCCCTGTTATAGATTGAATAGCAGTTAGTTGTCTCAAAGCGGGTGTGTCAGGCTCACAGTGGATATTGTGACACCAGTGCCACCACTCACTCACTGATGTCACAATAGCTTGCATTTAAAAACAAAAAACTTTTTTCACTGTTATAGATTGAATAGCAGTTAGTTGTCTCAAAGTGGGTGTGTCAGGCTTACAGTGGATACTGTGCCAGTTCACAGTGCCACTCATATCTGGTGTCATAATAGCGTGCATTTTAAACCAAAAAACGTTTTTCACTGTTATAGATTGAATAGCAGTTAGTTGTCTCAAAGCGGGTGTGTCAGGCTCACAGTGGATACTGTGCCAGTTCACAGTGCCACTCATATCTGGTGTCATAATCGCTTGCATTTAAAACCAAAAAACATTTTTCACTGTTATAGATTGAATAGCAGTTAGTTGTCTCAAAGCGGGTGTGTCAGGCTCACAGTGGATACAGTGCCAGTTCACAGTGCCACTCATATCTGGTGTCATAATAGCTTGCATTTAAAAACAAAAAACTTTTTTCCCTGTTATAGATTGAATAGCAGTTAGTTGTCTGCAAGCGTCTGTGTGTCAGGCTCGCAACATATACTGTGCCCACTTGCCCAGTACCACTCACTGGTGTCACAATAGCTTGCATTTAAAACCCAAAAACTTTTTTCACTGTTAGTTGTCTCAAAGCGGGTGTGTCAGGCTCACGGTGGATACTGTGCCTATTGCCACCACTCACTCACTGGTGTCACAATAGCTTGCATTTAAAAACCCAAAAACTTTTTTCACTGTTATAGATTGAATAGCAGTTACTTGTCTCAAAGGGGGTGTGTCAGGCTCAAAGTGGATACTGTAACCTTTTCCACCTCTCACTCACTGGTGTCACAATAGCGTGCATTTAAAAACCCAAAAACTTTTTTCACAGTTATAGATTGAATAGCAGTTAGTTGTCTCAAAGCGGGTGTGTCAGGCTCACAGTGGTTACTGTGCCAGTTCACTGTGCCACTCATATCTGGTGTCATAATAGCGTGCATTTAAAACCAAAAAACTTTTTTCTCTGTTATAGATTGAATAGCAGTTAGTTGTCTCAAAGGGGGTGTGTAAAGCTCACAGTGGATACTGTGCCCAGTGCCACAACTCACTCACTGGTGTCACAATAGCGTGCATTTAAAACCCCAACAAATTTTTCACTGTTATAGATTGAATAGCAGTTAGTTGTCTCAAAGCGGGTGTGTCAGGCTTACAGTGGATACTTTGTCAGTCCGCAGTGCCACTCATATCTGGTGTCATAATCGCTTGCATTTAAAAACAAAAAACATTTTTCACTGTTATAGATTGAATAGCAGTTAGTTGTCTCAAAGCGGGTGTGTCAGGCTCACAGTGGATACCGTGCCCAGTGCCACCACTCACTCACTGGTGTCACAATAGCTTGCATTTAAAAACCAAAAACTTTTTTCACTGTTATAGATTGTATAGCAGTTAGTTGTCTCAAAGCGATTGTGTCAGGCTCACAGTGGATACAGTGCCAGTTCACAGTGCCACTCATATCTGGTGTCATAATAGCTTTCATTTAAAAACAAAAAACTTTATTCACTGTTATAGATTGAATAGCAGTTACTTGTCTCAAAGGGGTGTGTCAGGCTCACAGTGGATACTGTGCCCAGTGCCAACACTCACTCACTGTTATCACAATAGCTTGCATTTAAAACCAAAAAACTTTTTTCACTGTTATAGATTGAATAGCAGCTAGTTGTCTCAAAGCGGGTGTGTCAGGCTCACAGTGGATACTGTGCCCAGTGCCACCACTCACTCACTGGTGTCACAATAGCTTGCATTTAAAAACCAAAAAACATTTTTCACTGTTATAGATTGAATAGCCGTTAGTTGTCTCAAAGCGGGTGTGTCAGGCTCACAGTGGATACTATGCCAGTTCACAGTGCCACTCAAATCTGGTGTCATAATCGCTTGCATTTAAAAACAAAAAACTTTTTTCACTGTTATAGATTGAATAGCAGTTACTTGTCTCAATGGGAGGGTGTCAGCCTCACAGTGGATACTGTGCCCAGTGCCACCACTCACTCACTGGTGTCACAATAGCGTGCATTTAAAACCAAAAAACTTTTTTAACTGTTATAGATTGAATAGCAGTTAGTTGTCTCAAAGCGGTTGTGTCAGGCTCACAGTGGATACTGTGCCAGTTCACAGTGCCACTCATATTTTGTGTCATAATAGCTTGCATTTAAAAACAAAAAACTTTTTCACATAGAAGCGTCTGTATGGACGAGAAAGCGTTTAGTTGGATCAGGAGAAGAAAGTACAGGTGATTTAATGAGCGCCGTCTTGAGCTGTTGGAAGGCCTGTTCACACTCTGGGGCCCATACTACTATCTTGGGGAGGTTTTTACGTGTTCCTATATGGCACTTAATGGGCTTTAGGGTCAGTCCGGCCTCCGTAATCCAGTCTAGTACGGCTCCTATGTGGGTCAGGTGTTTGGGCCAGGAGCAGCTACAAATGGCTATATCATCCAAGTAGGCGCAGGCATACTCCTGAAACCCATCCAGTAGCCGATCTACCATCCTCTGAAAGTTAGCTGGGGCATTCTTCATCCCGAATGGCATGACCTTAAACTGATACAGGCCAATCGAGGTGAAAAATGCCGACTTGTGGATGGCGTCCTCAGCTAATGGAATTTGCCAGTACCCCTTGCACAGATCTATTGTGGTGAGGTACTGGCCTCTGGCCATTTTGTCTAGGAGCTCGTCTATCCGGGGCATAGGGTAGGCGTCTGAGGTTGTTTTATCGTTTAGCCTTCGGTCGTCTACACAGAAACGGGTCGTGCCGTCCCGTTTCGGTACTAGTGCTACAGGGGAGGCCCAGGGGCTGTCAGAGTGTTTTATCACCCCTAACTGCATCATTTCCTCAATTTCTTTCCGCATATTTTCTTTAACTGCTTCGGGAATGCGATAGGCGGTTTGGCGAAGGGGGATCTGGTCTAGGGTTTCATCTTTGTGAGTGGTTAACGGACTGTACCCAGGTAGGTTGGAAAACGTGGCCCCCTTGTCCTGGATTAGTCTTTGGACCTGGGTTCGCTCCTGGGGGTCTAACCGTTCTCCTAACTGTACTTCTCCCAGGTCTCCGCTCTGGCCCTCTAGGTCTAGGAGATCTGGGAGTGGCAAATTATCATAATCTTCAGTGGCAGGTGCACAGATCGCGTTTACCTCTTCCGTGCGCTCGTGGTATGACTTGAGCATGTTCACATGGAGCATGCGCTTGCCTCCCGTGCCTGTGACCGCACCGATCACAAAGGTGGTATCACAAACCTGCTCTACCACCTTGTATGGGCCCTGCCAGGAAGCCTGCAGCTTGTCCTTGTGGACAGTGTCAATCCATATCTGCCAAGTGACCCTATGTAGGGGAACAGTCCCTATTCTGCTCTGTGTCAGTGTGTATCATGGTCTCTGAGGACAGGTGTCAATCCATATCTGCCAAGTGACCCTATGTAGGAGGAACAGTCTCTATTCTGCTCTGTGTCAGTGTGTATCATGGTCTCTGAGGACAGGTGTCAATCCATATCTGCCAAGTGACCCTATGTAGGAGGAACAGTCCCTATTCTGCTCTGTGTCATTGTGTATCAGGGATCCTTAGGACAGGTGTCAATCCATATCTGCCAAGTGACCCTATGTAGGGGAACAGTCTCTATTCTGCTCTGTGTCAGTGTGTATCATGGTCTCTGAGGACAGGTGTCAATCCATATCTGCCAAGTGACCCTATGTAGGGGGAACAGTCCCTATTCTGCTCTGTGTCAGTGTGTATCAGGGTCTCTTAGGACAGGTGTCAATATGTCATATGTCAGGTGTCAATCCATATCCATTGTGATTTAGGAATGTTAGGTGATTTATACCCTTTATGGATTAAGACCAGACTCTGCATCAACTGTGTAATTTTCCATGGGAGTTTTGCCATGGATCCCCCTCCGGCATGCCACAGTCCAGGTGTTAGTCCCCTTGAAACAACTTTTCCATCACTATTGTGGCCAGAAAGAGTCCCTGTGTGTTTTAAAATTCGCCTACCCATTGAAGTCTATAGCAGTTCGCCCGGTTCGCGGAAGTTTGCGGAAGTTTGCGTTCGCCGTTCAAGAACCGAAAATTTCGGGTTCGCGACATCACTAATATCTCTGTGTGTGTGTGTGTGTGTGTCTGTCAGTATGTCTGTCTTTGTCAGTATGTCTGTCTGTGTGTGTGCCAGAATATTTGTCTGTTTGTCAGTATGTATGTCAGTATGTCTCTCAGTCTGTCAGTATGTCTGTGTGTGTCTGTCAGTATGAGTGTGTCAGTGTGTGCATCTGTGTGTCTGTATAGCTGCATCTGTATGATTGTGTATATCTGTGTATCTGCAAGTGTTTGTGCATGTGTATATGTGCATAGATCTTAGCATTCAAACGCCAACACTACACGCAAATACACACCTGCATTCAAACTGCAACACTACATATTGTGATGGGATTCCAGCATGGTCAAAATTTAGTAGGCCGAAATCTCCACATGTTTTTTTTGCAGTTAAAGCTAACGGTATTATGACATTTACAGCTAAAATGTCTACAATTTTTTTTTTAAATCTTAATTTCTCAGTTTTTTTAATTTTATTCATAATAAAATTATGTTTCAAATATGAATAGTTCATGAGAAATTAAAGCCCATTTTCTCCTGAACAAAATTTTATATAAAAAGTGTGGGTGCACTTAATATGAAAGAGGTGAATTACGGTTGAACAGACATATTGCCCAAATACCAGTTTTTGTTTACATTTTGTTTTGATCAGAACGTGTACTATTGACTCCGTCCTGAAGGGGTTAAGAATAATGGTTAGAGTGCAACAGATGAAAGAAATCCAAAAGATTTTGTAAACTGTGCTGAATATTAGACATTGAAAAATTGGGGAGATGTATCACTGTCTTTTACGATCAATGTTTTTAAAGAAAACATTAGTTACATAGTTACATAGCTGAAAAGAGACTTGCATCCATCAAGTTCAGCCTTCCTCACATATGTTTTTGCTGTTGATCCAAAAGAAGGCAAAAAACTTAGTCTGAAGCGCTTCCAATTTTGCAACAAACTAGGAACAAAAACCTTCTTAACCCCAAAATAGCCATCAGATGTCTCCTTGGATCTAGCAGATATTACCCCACTAATTAGAAATTATATCCCTGTATGTTATGTTTTTGCAAGTATTTATCCAATTGCAGTTTAAACAGCAAAGAGTTAACATGAAGATACGTAGTGCAAAGCTAAAATCAAGTGGACTTACTGCTTACTTATCTGCTACATCCAATTGAAAAACCCCAGCGAATTTTTACTGGATCTGTGATAAGAAAGCAGATTCAGAGTTACCACAAGATTGGGAGGGAGCATGTGTACTAGGTACGCTCAAACCATCCTTCTTCTTGTTGCCAATTGAAACAGGAGAGACCTTGGGAGTTAAGGTTTATGATGTGAATCATGAAAAGAAGCGAGCTTCATTGAATATAGGTAGTTGGGAAGAATACTGGCCCCCCCAAAGTATCATAAATTACTATGGACCTGCTACCTGGGCTGAAGATGGTACTTATGGATATAGAACCCCAATATATATGCTCAATAGGCTACAGGCGGTGGTTGAGATTATCACCAATGAAACAGCGCAAGCACTTAATCTTCTAGCTAAGCAAAATACTCGGATTAGATCAGCCATCTATCAAAATAATTAGCTTTGGACTACTTATTAGCAGTAGAGGGAGGTGTATGCGGAAAGTTTAATCTTAGCAACTGCTGTTTGCACATAGATAATGAAGGGCGGGCAGTGGCTGAACTTACAAGCCACATGGTTAAATTTACGCATGTACCGACTCAGGTCTGGAATGGGTATTATCCTAGTAGTTGGTTTGGAAGTTAGTATGAGCAGCTTGGAGGGATTAAGGCATTAGTAGGAGGAGTAATATTCATTATATTCTTATGTCTCTTTCTGCCCTGCCTAATTCCATTAGTGGTCAAATCTATACGTAGTATCATAGAGAGTACTATAGAACGAAAGACAGCTGCTCATGTAATGGCTGTCTGGAAGTATGAACCTCTATCCCATAGAGAGAATAATCAGGATGAGGAATGATGAGAGAACACAAAGTTCAGTTAGAATGATTACAAGGTCTGTACTGGTTCATGGTTACTAGAGTGGTGTTGGCAAATTATGATTAGTGATGCATCTTGTATAACTTTGTATCAGAGTAATCAAAGGTGGGGATGTGATGGGATTTCAGCATGGTCAAAATTTAGTAGGCCGAAATCTCCACATGACATATGCTAATTAGTATCTGATTACAAACAGTTGGATGAGTCATCAGTATACTGAGCATGTGTGGAAGTGGATAGTACATTCCTTTGTCTGTAAATGCCATGTGGTCTGCCCATATAAGGTGATCCTGAATATCCTATATGCTGATCTGATCTGGTCTGAGGAGTGGTTATACTGTATGGGAGGGGATATGCTGCTAACAAAAGGCCTCTGCACCATGCTTTCTGCCATTCAGATATTTTTGGAACAGGAGTTCATCTGAGATCCGATCGGTGTGTAAATAAAAGACCTGTTACTTCCTGAAGACTTGTGTCCATATCGTTGTGTGGCTTCTGCGGTTTGTTCCTGTTATTCCTCAGGGTAACATTTTTGATGCATTGGGTCCGGGAACCTCATCGCATGGAAGCTGGCACAGAGATTTGAGACAGTAAACTTTTACCAACGTTCTCCACGGCAGCACCCCTGAATTTCTGCGTGTACCTCCTTTCGTCTCGGCATCACTGGCTTTTTGTCCAGGAGATCATCTGCTTCTGTGCAGTGAGTACCGGGGTGCCCCGTCGATGAGTGTGAACCCAGGTCCAGGAACTAAAAGGTAAGGTTATACCGTTAGACGGTAGGCCCACAAGGGGTTTGTATCTGGAACCGGTTATTGGACTGCCCCCTCCCTCTGGAGAGAAAAAGCAAAGGCGCACCGCTTATCTGGAAATTAGACGCTCTGTAGTCAGCCCGTCTAATATAGGTGGTTTGGGTCAGTCTAAATCTTGGTGTAAATAGTTTACGCCGGACACCGGTGTCCTGTTTTGACTAGCATGTCTAGGTGTAAATTGCAGTCACTAGGTCGGGGAGGCCGGCGAGACTAAGCAGATTCTGGTGTACATTCCGTCTGCTAGCTCTCAACCTATCTTGGCTAAGTGTGCTCTGTTGTAAATTCAGCCTTTTGATAGAGTAGATAGACTAAATGAGTACTATTGTAAATTCCCCCCACTGGTTCGCTATATGTGGTGCTTGTGCAGCGTAGACTAATCGAATCCTGGTGTAAATAGTTCGATAGTTCTCAAGGTGCTGGCCAATTAGAGTAGTTGGGTTTGCTGTAAATGTTGTAAAATACGCTGTAATTGGTGAAATGTATGTCCTGCTAGAAAGCTTGAGCTCTGCCATTTAGTGGATGTGTAAATTGTGTGTATAATGTAAAATAGCGCACGGTACCATAACCACTGACTTGTACCATAACTACTGATATAACGTGAAAAATACTAAAATTACTGTTTAACCTTGCATGTGTACTAACTGATATTGTAACTTTAAAGTCATAATTGTCTAAACTGTATAATACTTACTAAGCGTACCATAACGACTGACTGTAGAGACGAAATTGTTGAAATGTTATGCTATCGGTTAGTTAATGTTGATTGTGTGGACAATTGTATGACTTGCTTAATAGTTGCATTGATTAGTATATAGTGTTTGGTGAGTCTTGATTTTACGTGTGTGTGTGTGACGTCGTGATATTGTTGAGCATGTGAGGATCCTGTGTGTGCATGCACGTGTGTGTTTGGGCCTAGTAACTGTGCCATGTGGTTCTGGTGATAAAGAGATTGGTGTGACTGTTGAAACTGTGTGTATATTTGTACAGCTTTTGAATCAGACGTTCTGTTGAAATCATCTTCTGATTCACAAGGCTGTTGGTCCTTTGTCTTGCGTGTTAAATAAAAAAATAAATAAAAAATTGACTGTGTAGTAGGGAGTGGCCTGCCCTGGTGGCTGCATGGCCTCCATGTGGCAGTCTTGACTTAGAATTCCGGCCTACTAGTTACAGTGAACCCAGGTCCAGGAACTAAAAGGTAAGGTTATACCGTTAGACGGTAGGCCCACAAGGGGTTTGTATCTGGAACCGGTTATTGGACTGCCCCCTCCCTCTGGAATTTATGATCAGTTTCCCTATATTGACTTTTGGAAACCGATTGTTGAAAAACTGCCTTGGTGGATTAAATTGTGTCATGAGGAACAATGGAGCCACATGGTGGTCAGAACTAAGGCCTTAATTCCACCTAGTTTAGACACCCCCCCCCGCATCTGATTACCAACCCCCTTATTCATCCTCCAGAGCCAGAGTAGCCACTCCACCACTCTTCCTCCCAAGCTAAAACTGGTGTAACTGGTATTTGCACTCCCCCTGCTCTATTGTCCCCACCTACCCACATACCTATCTGTTCTTTTGTTTCAAACTCTTGTATTTTCTTTGTAATTTGAACTGACTTCCTTTTTGGTAGGAGTGTATTTTACATTGAATTTTTATTAACAATTAAAATTGTGAGGAGAATTTTTAATAACAGTAACTGAGTCTATTGGATCTGATAATTCTCAGCAATGACATTGTACCATAATCATTGAAATAGCACTTAAACTACTCAACACTGTGTGCCTTCAATGATCGTCTAAAATACAACTGGAAGAAATGATCAATGGTATAAGATGCTAGAGTACACTTTTATCCTTTTTAGTTACTGGATGGGCTCCTCCCAGCTTTGTCCAAAATATCCCCTTTACTAAAATACAAACTGAGCTGTTTAATTTACCTTAGAACTAAATTCAAAAGAAAGAGATTCTGTCCCTTTGATAAAAATCTAGAAGATACTTTATTGGTCTAATACAAAAGACATTCCTGAATAGACTGCCTCTCTTAACCTCTCTTAGGCTGTTCACTTTATATATTCGCAAAGAAGTATCATTAGTATCATTAGTATCATTAGATACTTCTTTGTGAATATATAAAGTGAACAGCCTTGAAGAATCCATGGGTACAGTGACCCCTAGTGGTCAATTATTAATATGACATTTCTGGCAGAACAATCTTTGTAATATGCCAAAATTCTCACTTTTGTGCTATCACAACTAGCCATTCATTAGATTACCATATCTATACTGAGGCAATTAGCTTGTTTGCTTGTAGTGGGGCTTTGGAGATAATTTCTCTCCTTTCTACTCCAAACCCTACCACTACCAGTGTGTACGCAGATTCTGGAACCTGTACACAATATATTTTTATATTCTCACTCACTATTATAACCAATTTTTGTTTAATGTTTCCTCACAATCCCTCTTTCTCCCTTTATATACGCCCTCAGCACCTATAGGTGGTCCTTTGGGTTTGTCTAATTTTGGACACCCACGAGTATCACATTAGATTAAGAGAGGCAGTCTATTCAGGAATGTCTTTTGTATTAGACCAATAAAGTATCTTCTAGATTTTTATCAAAGGGACAGAATCTCTTTCTTTTGAATTTCTACTATTTAGGGTTACCCCCTCATTTTCTGTCTGCCATATGTAGATAATCTCATTGCCATTTTCTTCTTTTTTCTTACCTTAGAACTAATGCTTTACTCAAGCCTAGATATCAGGGTGAACAGTGATTAAAATAAGCACATAATTAAAGTCTATCTGCTTCATTAGACTTTAGGGAGGCACTCTAGGGCCACCTACTGGCCATCTTAGGGAGTTACATTGATATTACATTGTTTAATCATCTTTAATTCTATACTGGCATACAACAGACAGAAGTAGGATTGCTTAGCCTATTTTAATATATTTATTGCTATAAGGTTTTATTTTATGTATAAATATATTAAAAGTTGTTTTATTAGACCCATAAAGATTATTTTGATACAATTACTTACCCTCTGGTGACACCTAATGGTAGGTTTTTGGTTTAACACTTTTTTTATTTTTTCCAAATGCAGACTAGTAAAATTAGCACACCCCCTTCCACCTATCTTACTACTCCCAGACCGGAACCAATTACTGAGCAGCCTTGCCGAAGTCCCATACTAACACGACAATTCAATGGCACCCTTCCATCCCGACATTCCCAAATGCCCCTCCGACTTACACCGGGCCCAACACACGTTGACGAAAATGGCCAAATACAACGGGCAGATCCTGTGTTTGTCTATGTCCCCTTCACCACAACTGACCTGTTCAATGGGAAGAACCATAACTCCTTGTACACCGATAAACCTTAAGCCATGATTGTCTTGGTCACCTCCATTATACAAACACACAATCACACCTGGGCTGATTGTCAGCAATTATTACTGACCTTTGGAACGTAAATGGCGCTGACATGATCCATCTAAAGGCCTATCAACAGGCCATTATTGCTGGCATGAAGGCAGGAGGGAAAAATGTCCAGGACGGCTGAAGTGTTACAAAAAGCTAATGAATCACCCAGTGCTTTTTATGAGAGACTGCTTGAGTCAAATAGATTGTACACTCCTTTCAATCCTGAAGCCCCTGAAAACTTCCAAATGATTAACTCAGCATTTGTCAGCCAGGCCCAGAGCGAAATTAAGAGAAAGCTACAAAAATTTGAGGGATATGCAGGGATATCCATATCACAGCTAATGGAGGTTGCAAATAAGGTGTATATGAAAAGGGAAACTGAGACAAAGCGTGAGGAGGAACGTAAGATGAGGAAGAAAATAGACATGTTAGTGGTAGCTATTTCAGGCATAGCTAGAGAAGGAGGGGAGATGAATAGAGGAGTTGAGAATTGGATGAGCAGGGTACCACTAGGTAGAGATCAAAGTGCATATTGTAGAGAGGAAGGGCATTGGAAGAGTGACTGTCCACAGAGGGGATATATTGCAGGTGGTAGACGAGAAGAGGGCAAGGTGGTTATGGTAGCTATAGAGGACGAGGTAGAGGAAGTTTTGGAGGGAATAATGGGAATAGTTCAGGGAGGTAGATATTATCCACCTACCCGGAGACCTAGGGATAGGGAAGATAGAGATTTTTGTAGGTCTGGCTGACACTGTCATGGAAGACTATTCATTCCGACCTGGCTCCACCCCCCTTGGCCGAGCGGAGCCTATGGTCGATGTAGCAATAGGGGGAACGAAGTCCTTTCATGATTGACACAGGTGCTGAACATTCTGTGGTGACCAAGTTGGTAGCTCCTCCTAAAAAGACTATAACTGTGATAGGAGCTACTGGGAAAAGCACTGCTAGACCGATTCTCAAAAGTCGTACATGGATTTTAGGTGACCATTTTGTTAAGCACCAGTTCCTATACATGTCGGAGTGTCCAGTTTAACTTCTAGGACGAGATCTATTATCAAAGCTTCAAGCTCAGATCATTTTTTTACTTAATGGATTAACGTCTCTGAAGTTTAATAAATCACCTGGCATAATAGCGGTATTGGTGCCAAAAGAAAAAGGATGGTGTTTCTATTCTGCAATAATAAAAGCAAGTGATGGATCCAGGAGTATGAGCAGAAAATAATCCGCCAGGACTTGCTTGTTGTTATCCCACCGATACATATTGAGTTAAAGCTTGGGATGTATCCTGTTAGCCTTCGTATGTTCTTTTATCTACCCCAACAGCTCTAAAGGTGGCGGAAGTGACTCCTTGGATTCATCACTCTAGGGTTAAACCAGTGGCAGATTCCTGGCAAGCTACTCCAGATCGTGAGAATCCTTGCAAGATCTGGTTGAAGCGCATGACCCAGTCGAATTGAGCGTGACTTGAGAAGTATGAGGTGATTTTTGAAGAATCGTGGTTGAAAGTAACAGCAGAGATCAGCAAGTAGGTGTTTTGACTGCCATAATAAAGCCTGACCCCCTGCCTACGTTTCATAGCAAGAGTGTCTCGAAGGGACCTCTGTGAAGGTGAGGATCAGAAGTACAACAATCCTTGCAGCCCTCACAAGCGGGAAGCTGAGGTGCCGTCGCACGGTCGAAGAATAAAGATGAGGACCGCAAGAATAATGTGTTTAATTCTGTGCTTTGGTATTTTTATCATTTTTCAGGAGAGTAAAGGTGAGGATATTCCAAGCTGTTTTAGTTGTATTAATACTCCCAAAACAGGTAACCAGATATCCCAGACCCTAATTTGGCACTCCCAATATGAATGTAAAGGATCTGTGTCTTAGATACTGATTATAGTGTGTGTCAACCGATATCAGGTGAGCCCAAGTGTTTCGATCCCCAATTCCAACCCCGTACAATTTGGTTGGTAATTCGGAGCAGTAACTCCCAGGGGACCTTAATAAATAAGACTGTGATAAGCACCATACATTCTATGTGCATTCTACTATTTGATGCATGTAAGGCAATCTCGGGTAGTGGAAAACCTTGGAATGTATGTGGTAATCTTAAATGGGAACAAACTTATGGGTTTAATGATAAATATTTATGTCCCAGTAAAAGATCTACTGAGCCTGACTGCCCAAATAGAGACTTTAACTTCTGCCCCTATTGGTCATATGTAGGTTGGGCGACCTGGGGAAAGACAGTAGATCAAGGTATGATTATCCAAAGGTTGCCCACTGCACCGTATTGTAAAACTATGGAGTGTAACCCTGTGCATATGACCATTTCCAATCCACAGCACTTCATTGACAAGTTTGGGAATCTCTTTGGGTTTCAAAATACATGGTACAGGAGTAGATCCAGGGACCATAATATATGTAGGACTTGAAACTGAGACGACAGCTTCTCAAACTCATCAGGTTTTTCATTCCTCCTATGAGGAGATGAGTGTTGAGGATAAAATTCCCCATAATGTTAAGAACGTATATATTGATTTGGTGGAGAGTATTGCAGGTAGTCTTAATATAACTAACTGCTTTGTATGTGGAGGTACTAATATGGGAGACCAATGGCCATGGGAGACAAGAGAGGTTTGGTACCTTGGTTCTGAGACAGATGAACAACAGATGCTTTCTCAGTCTGATCATCAAGGAAGTACTAGAGATACATCAGAATGGCGTTTAAAAACATCTATCATAGGCCATGTATGTTTAGCTATAAGAGGACCACTGTATAATACATCTGTTGGAGAGTTAACCTGCTTAGGACAGAAGGCCTATAATGCTGATACAAAAGATACTACTTGGTGGTCAGCTTCAAATGTCTCGGAACCTACTAATCCTTTTGCCAATTACACCAAAAGGTATGGTTTGACCTGGTATGGTTTGATCTGCTACATCCAATTGAAAAACCACAGCGAATTTGTACTGGATCTGTGATAAGAAAGCATATTCAGAGTTACCACAAGATTGGGAGGGAGCATGTGTACTAGGTACGCTCAAACCATCCTTCTTCTTGTTGCCAATTGAAACAGGAGAGACCTTGGGAGTTAAGGTTTATGATGTGAATCAAAAAAGGAGCGAGCTTCATTGAATATAGGTAGTTGGGAAGATGACTGGCCTCCCCAAAGTATCATAAATTACTATGGACTTGCTACCTGGGCTGAAGATGGTACTTATGGATATAGAACCCCAATATATATGCTCAATAGGCTACAGGCGGTGGTTGAGATTATCACCAATGAAACAGCGCAAGCACTTAATCTTCTAGCTAAGCAAAATACTCGGATTAGATCAGCCATCTATCAAAATAATTAGCTTTGGACTACTTATTAGCAGTAGAGGGAGGTGTATGCGGAAAGTTTAATCTTAGCAACTGTTGTTTGCACATAGATAATGAAGGGCAGGCAGTGGCTGAACTTACAAGCCACATGGTTAAATTTATGCATGTACCGACTCAGGTCTGGAATGGGTATTATCCTAGTAGTTGGTTTGGAAGTTAGTATGAGCAGCTTGGAGGGATTAAGGCGTTAGTAGGAGGAGTAATATTCATTATATTCTTATGTCTCTTTCTGCCCTGCCTAATTCCATTAGTGGTCAGATCTATACGTAGTATCATAGAGAGTACTATAGAACGAAAGACAGCTGCTCATGTAATGGCTGTCTGGAAGTATGAACCTCTAGCCCAGAGAGAGAATAATCAGGATGAGGAATGTTGAGAGAACACGAAGTTCAGTTAGAATGATTACAAGGTCTGTACTGGTTCATGGTTACTAGAGTGGTGTTGGCAAATTATGGTTAGTGATGCATCTTGTATAACTTTGTATCAGAGGCATTAAAAGGGGGGAATGTGATGGGATTCCAGCATGGTCAAAATTTAGTAGGCCGAAATCTCCACATGACATATGCTAATTAGTATCTGATTACAAACAGTTGGATGAGTCATCAGTACACTGAGCATGTGTGGAAGTGGATAGCACATTCCTTTGTCTGTAAATGCCATGTGCTCTGCCCAGATCCTGAATATCCTATGTGCTGATTGGTCTGAGGAATATAGGAGTGGTTATACTGTATGGGAGTGGATATGCTGCTAACAAAAGGCCTCTGCACCATGCTTTCTGCCTCTCAGATATTTTTGGAACAGGAGTTTATCTGAGACCCGACCGGTGTGTAAATAAAAGACCTGTTACTTCCTGAAGACTTGTGTCCATATCTCTATGTGTGGCTTCTGCGGTTTGTTCCTGTTATTCCTCCGGTAACAATATAAACACACCTCTTTTAAACAACAAAATTATATATAAACACACCAGTGCATTCATAAACCAACCCTACACATAAATGCATGCTTGCTTTCAAATGCCATCTCCACAAACACAACCCGACATTCACACAAACTCCATACTCCATACAAAAACATGCTTACACTCAAACACACAAATACTGCTCAGTGCTAAATACAACCCTGCATGCATGGGAAAATGGTAGAGCCCCAGCTGTCAAGGCATTGTTGGAGTTGCACGACAGATGGGGATCTACCTTTTGCCCCCTCTTGCCCAAAATAATTAATGCACCAGAGCCCTCTCTACTTTATGTCCGCCTTTGTGTTGGGGTGGGGGGCTTGATTGCATGCCAGGGAGGGGATAACAGGGTTCAGGGGGCCCAAGCAAATGTTTGCCCAGGGTCCAATCAATATTAAAGACGGCCCTGAGTGTATACAACAATTATACACTGCAATCCTGGGCTACCTCTAATCCCAGTAATGTGTTCATTACAAGGGCTACTTTGGACAGGGTGGCCCAGCTATTGCAGAGGTGCAACTTTCTATGCTAACATGTATGTACGTAGTGGGGAATCGCGATGCAGCATAATAACATAAACCAACCCAATTCACCCAAATAATGACAGAGAACGTAGTATGAATGAAACAGGCCACAGCATTTATTATAACATATGATAATTACTGTATAACACATCCATAGTTTATTATAATATTCTCTTTTCTTTGATATAACCAAAACGTCAAAAACATAAATAACAATAACTTAACATTAAACTTAACACCTAGTGTCATACAGTGAAACCCAACCGTCCTTGCCAATAAACTGACCATAAGCCTATGTACCACTTCCTCTCACCTCCCCCCTCGGCATAAACTAATTTTTCTTCCGATGCTTACCACCAGCCGACCTTTTCCTCGCTCGGGGGGCACGACATAACAGGTAACCTAAGGTTAACCCTTTAGAGCATGGGAGGTTGAGACCTGAAAACCTGTTCACTTCATCCCACATAATTAACATAATCACCTCAAACCTAATTGGCAAGGACATACCCCCGGCCACAACCTTGCTGTTTTACACCTAAAATCAGCTGGGGACTCCACCAAAACCATCCATGGCCTATTCCACCGCTTCCTGCAGAGCGAGATTAAAAGAGATCGGGCCCGACCTCCTTCAAGTGCACCCCATCCCCTCGAAATAACTTGGCCGCATCCCGCTCATAACCCTATGGCAAACTGGAATCCCCCAAACCACCAAGACAAACCTAGAAACCATCTTGTTCAATTTCTGATGGCAGCGCACCAGGGCACTCAGATTGCTGAGCGTGCTGCCAGAAATAACTGTGAATAACCTTAGAGCAGAAGAAAACTAGAATGCGTGCCATGTCCTGTTTTATGGTCAACACAAAATCGCAAACTAGCACCGAACCCAGGTCATTCTCACCCCAGATTGATGACAAACACTCGGAACCCCCAGGAGGCAGGACAGCTGAACCAGGTCGGGGAGGAGCCGCACCCACCTCATGTGTCTGGTGCCAAACCACCGAACCTCTGCTCAAGAAGGTGTAAGATCCAACCACTCGCCCCCCAGACTGGACCGCCTCACACTTCCTGGCCCAAACGACATAGGAGCATCCCATGATCCATATTCGGGGGGGGAACCGGAACTGCAGAGAGAAATCCACTCTGGAGACTGGCAGGGCCAACATAAGGAACCTAACACCCTGACTCCCACCTTCTGAGAACCACCTGTAGCCGCCCCTATCCGGAAGGAATACCCCCTGAACTCCCCACCATCAATACCCAGGAATCCGAGCCCCAAGTGTAACACCCTAACGAAATGGAAGTGGGAGAGCAAAACTTTCGTCCTCGAGAACCGAAAAGGAGGGTGAGGGCGAGGCCGTAGAAGCCAGGTGGAAGAAATAGAACTCACCAAAGGCAAAAAGGACGAATGTCGGCACCTGGCACCGCCCCCAATCGAAAAGGTATATTTCAGGTTACTCTGGTTTCCTAGTACCTCATGTTATTTGCCCAATTATTACCCTACACATTTTATCTACCTCAGAAGAATGATGTAGGGCTAAGGCTAAGTCAACCCTACTGGGATTGAAACTGCAATGTCCAAGAGTTGAACAGATTCCATTGATGAAGCAGCCCACTTCTCTATCCCAACAACTGCTACCAATGTACCCGTCCCAAAGACAACAGCCGTCGAGCGGCGAATCCTGAAGGAAATCCGTTCTGTTGCTTAAGCATCACCACTAAAAAGCACCCCCACCTGCAGACGACCGTAACTTGAACAGGAAACTGAGCCCTGCAAAGAAATCACTGAGGAGGACTTCCCCACAGCCTCCCAAGCCTCTAAGAGATGTAACAAAACATGTATACGAGCAGTCGAAACCTGGAACCCCCCGAGGGAATGCTCCCACCCGTCCCATTCACTCCACACCTTACTGTAGCGGGCCCCACATGGCCGGAGAGATTGACCCACGCACCAGCTCCATCAGTCCGCTAGACCAAGTGACCACATCTCCACTGCCCTCCAATTTGGCCTGCGGAGCCACTGCTGAAGTACGTCCCACAGCAAACGAGAGAAAGCATCGACCATTACATTGCGAACCCCCAGGTAATGCTCCGCCCGACCAGACACATTAAGACTCAAACAGCACAGAACTAGGTGCCACAGCAAGAGTACCATCGAGGGAGAGGATTCAGTCAAATGATAGCCTGCACCACCTCCAGATTGTCGCAATGGAAAAACTACCCACCTGTCTGTGAGTTGGGGACCCCACACCTGCAATGCCACCAGAATGGGAAAGAACTCCGAGACAGCCAGAGTCCGCAAGAGCCCCGCTGCTTACCAGCTTACTGGCCAAGAGTCAGCACACCATCAAGAGCCCAAAATGGCCCCAAAACCACCTGAGCCTGCTGCAGCGGTAAATAGGCGGAAGTCAGTGATTGAGACCTCCGGGGCCTGCCAGTACATGCTACAGTTATAGGAGACCAAGAAGGAATGCCAGACAGCCCCAAGGGCAAAATCCGAAAGGCGAAGTCCAGCTTACCCAGGAGAGACTGCAGGCAGCGCAGCTGAATTTCACATCGCCCCAAAGCCAGCGACACCTCCTGCCAGAAGTCTTGAACCGCAGTAAGGGGCAACTGACATTCCCCAGCCCTGGAATCGATCTCGATATCCAGGAAAATTACGTCGCGCTCTGTTGTCCTGGGCCACGGAACACCAAAAAGTTGGCACACTTCCCCAAGATAAAACAGCAGCAGAGCGCAGATGTGCAACTCTGTTAGCCCCACACACAAGAAGTCATCAAGATAGTGCAAAAAGGGGAGTCGACCCCCGCTTCCCTTCGCACTACACCAGGAAAGCGTGAAAGAACTCCAAAATAAAACAGGACTGGTTGCAACCCATAGGGAGGCACATATCCACATAAAACTGACCGTAAAAAACAACCTGGGAAATGATAACCAGCCGGGTGCACCTGCAGCAGCCGGAAAGCCGATTCCACAGCTGCCTTCACCAGCAAGGCCCCAGGGCCCACAGCCCTAATCATGCGGACCACCACGTCATGTCATCCCATACCGAACCCCTTGGAGGGAACGGCAAATAAGCAAATCATGAATCAGGCGATATCGACCTTGCTCCTTTTTGGGCACCACACCAATAGGGGAAACCCGCGGAGTGGACTCCAGGGGCACACCAAAAGGGGTGGAGGGGTGGCCCACCTCCGGCCCACCAGCCCATGGACACTTTCTTGGTAAGCTTCTCCCGAACCACCTGATGTAATTCCCATATGGACCGAGGGTCCTGAACTGAGAGCACCTACGTCCACTATCTCGAAAGATTGCCCGCATGAATCCGTGGGAGATGGGATGGGCACCACTGCAAACGGAGATTGGCACCACTGCAAACGGAGCACTCATGCTTGAAACGGCACGAGGACCCCACTTACAGTGACTGTCGTTAACAGCCTGGCCTCCGGTTGGGGGACAATGAGGAGGAGTGGGTTCCCCCTCCGGCCCACGGAAACATGCCTTGATGGACAGGAAAACCACAGGCCTAAGTCCATCTGGTCCTATGACAAAGAGGGTCGCACCGCCAGCCGCTGACGAAATTGCAAGACGTACCTCCACCAACCCAGCCCTCCATAGGTACGACACGCATCTGAAATAGTGTACTAACAGCAGAACAATGCAGAGCATTCTCAGGGAGCCCTCTCCCCAACACTAGCCAGAATAGAAAAATGCCCGGATCCAATTCCCACGCGTCATGGGGTTTATCCGATTACGGTATTTTTCATGTCTCTCCCGGAGTCCTTACTGTCCCTCTCAACCAAGGGACCTCTCAATTTTTTTGTGTCAAGCTCAAGCTGAGCGGGCCAGACCAGCGCATATCAGCAGCCCCCTGAGCCACATCCAAAACGCCCGTCTCCTGGGAAGCTTTGCCAGCGCTAGCAACTGTGTATGGCGCCGCAGGAAACGGGTCCCCAGGTTGCCGAATGGCAACGGACCACTACCACCAACTACTGGTGGGTCGAAGTCTGAGCTGACTTACCAGAGTGGACTCCCTGCTACGTGTTTTGTGTTTACTTTTTTTTTCTATTAATTTATTTTTGCTCCCGACCGCGCCATAACAAGCGTAGAAATTCCAGGCAGGTTACTCTGATTTCCAGCTTCCACTGTGTTCCTCAAAGGTGTTTCAGGCACCACCTGCTGGGCATTTCTAGGAACTGCAGCCAGGTCCTGTGAGAAGAGCATGGAGAGGAGGTGAGCGCACGCTCCAAACCAGGAGGCAGCTGAGGTAAGTGGCCAGCAGATAGAAGAGGGGACCCAGAGGGAGCAGAACAGATAGGCAGAGACCACCTAGAAGGGACAGGCACAGGGAAGAGCAGGGGAGGAGGGAGGACACAGAGGAGGAGAGAGGAGGAACAGAGAGAGGTGGAGGGAGGAGAAAAAAGAGAGGAACCGGCAGAGACAGAAGGAAAACCAGGGGAACAAAGGGGAGGGGCCCCCGGAAGGCAAGACCAGGGAAAGGAGTGGGGAAGAAACTGAAGGGGGGGCAGGGGAGAGATACCCCACGGGAGCCATCCTCACTGGCAGAGGAGGCCCCCAGACCCATGAGAGGTCCCACCCCCAAACAGCAGTACCTCAGTCTCCGAGTGGCACTGCAGGGTCACAGACCCGCCGTTGCAGCCCTGCCGTTCCACCCCGGCCGTTGCACATACCTCACGGGACGTGCCGCCCGCCTCCCAACGCCGGAGGCCGGAGGCTGCAGGAGGGGGGAGGCCGCAAGTTCCACCACGCCACCCGAGGTCCACCAGCAGCCATACCCTGATTCAGGCGAGCATAGTGCAGATGAAGGTGCCGGCCTCCATCCAGCGCTGCAGCAGCTCTGAGGGAAGCCAGGATAGCCTCAACCTCCATCCCTGAGGCTGGTAAAACCTACCGGCCCAGAACAATCAAGAGCAGGAGGACAGGAAGCTGTTTGCTGGCCCGAATCCCAAGTGGCACCACCCCCCACTAAACTCACACACCACATAATCCCACCCACACATTCATACACAACCAATCACACGCATCTATCACACTCATACATGTGCTCTTGTCCGCTTAGCTGCTCTATCTCCCCAGGGCCTTGAAGGATGTCACAGCTTCATGGGAGTTGAAGTTCTACAAAAGCTTGTCGGTCTAATCTTTACCCACCTTGTTCTAAGGGCATTCATTGCTTGCCCATTACATAGGGAGAGACAGGTTTCATTCTAATCTGTGTAATTTGGTGAGTGAAGGGGCAGGGTACAGACATTCCTGGGTCTGGTGACTGTAATTCTTTATTGTAAACACAGGCATTTGAAACGCATTGGATCAAGATGGCAGCTGAGCTGTAATTAGAGTAATGGTGAAAGTTGATCATACCCTGATAAGTGTTGAGATAATTAATTCAAAGTACTTGATTGTAACTTTTAATCAAATATCACCTGTCAAGCGTTTTGTGACTTCATAAATTTAGGAGGTTCAAAATAGATTTTGTTCAGACTTCTATTTGGTACGGGCCAGTGGTGGACTACCATGGTTACAGTGACTGTGTCTGTTTCAAATCAGAGTTTGTGTCTGTCAATGAGTGAATGAGTGTCTGTCACTATATCTGTGTGTGTCTGTCAGTTAGTGTGCGTCTTTCAGTGAGTTTGTATAACTGCCTGTCAATGTATGTCAATGTATGTGTGTAAGTGAGAGCGTGTAGGGGGCCCTTCTGTGATTCTTTCACTCGGGCCCAGCGAATCCTAGTTACGCCCCTGGATAGATAAAGATACACATATACATACACACATACAGATCACAGACACACATACAGATACACAGACACATAAGTATAAGTGTGTTTGTATATTGTATGCAGAGTGTGTATTTGTCTGTGCAGTGTGTGTTTCTGTATGCAGTGCATGTGTGTATAGTGTAAGCAATGTGTGTTTGTGTGCTTAGTGCACGCAGTGTGTGTATAGTGTATGCGATGTGTGTGTGTTTCTGTTTGCTGTACACAGTGTGTGTGTGTATAGTGAATGCTGGGTGTGTTTCTGTAGTGTATGCAGTTTGTGTATGTTCTGTAGCATAAGTGCTGGGGCAGGACAAGTGCCTGACTCTTACCTGTGTCCAGGGAGGGGAGACACTAGACTCTCTCGTGGTCCGGTGGCACAGCATGGTTGTCCAGTGAAGATAATTGTTGCGATCTGCGAAATCGTTGCCGTGAGCAAAATGCCACCCCATTCAAAGTGCACCCCTGGAAACTCCCTAATTAGTGGCACCTGGGGTGAATCGCCCCATCCATCCCCTCTCCCCCCCTTAGTATGCCACTCCTTATGGTTACTGGTACCTAGCTCATTCAGGGTAATTCCTGCATTTTGCATAGGTTTTGTGGTTTAAAACATTCGGTGATATTCTCAACCTCATTAGCCATCACTAGGGCCATGTTTCAACCGCACGGCCAATGTTAGCATTAACACACAAAATTTTCATATGAATGGTTGTTTAGGCAGTGTCGACCTCTGGTGGTTAATTTTGATAATGCACAGATAGTTAAGTTTTGTCGCCATGTTAAATTGATTAAAGTCATACAACACAGTATTGATTACTTGTGCTTAGGACTCTTTAATAAACCTGCAAGTATGTTTCCATTTCTACTGTATTACTCAAGGTGATCCAGGTCTCTCTTGTTTATACTATAGGTACGGTTATCTCCCTACTATACTTGATTTACTCTCTGGGGGGCGGTTAGGTGTGTGTTACAGGTTTGCAATCAATCATGTAGATGCATTTTATGTTTCAGTCCCACAAAGCGCTCAGCATTTGAGCAACATCACTCTTTATCTATGTGATTCACCATTTCCCATAGGTAAGTGTTTATTGTTATTCTGGCCCACATACTGTCTCATTAGTCTATCAGTACTTATGTTACATTTTCTACATTACTAGGTACTAGGCCATACAAGTCTTCCGCCAAGTCCTTTAGTGCCGGTTAAACTTATGCTCAAGTGATATACCGGTAGGTATCTTTATAGTAATAATACGTATAGGGTACAATACAATATGAACACTACAAGCCTATTATTACTCTCATAGGTATTACAGAGGTCTTCTTCAACAGAACTCACTCCCTTCTATAACTTCATCAGGGACGTCAATCCCCATTTCTGATCTTACCCTCCGATTCCTTGCTGTTTTTTCTGTAGATAGGTTCATACTGATTGATTAATAGGAGGCCACTAGTTAAATTTATTTCTAGGCCTTTTATGCCTTAGTGTAGTGGTCCTGCGAGGCCAGCACCCATCCTCACTCGGAGGTACGTTTACCCATCGGGCCAAATCATAGTCGCTTCGCTTAGTGGCATAGAGAGGGCCTCAGTTGTCACGCCCAGTCTATCTTATGTTCTTTAAGTCATAGAGAGGCCGTCACCCCGCCACAACGTTCTGTGGTTGCAGTGCCAACTCCTAGATAGAGCCTCTCTAGGGCTACTAAACTGGTTCATGGATTGCAGGACAAAACTTACAAGGAAAGGTTAAAGGATCTTAACATGTATAGCTTGGAGGAAAGACGAGACGGGGGGATATGATAGAAACATTTAAATACATAAAGGGAATCAACAGAGTAAAGGAGGAGACTATATTTAAAAGAAGAAAAACTACCACAACAAGAGGACATAGTCTTAAATTAGAGGGGCAAAGGTTTAAAAATATCAGGAAGGAATACTTTAATGAGTGGTGTAGCGGAGTGGTAGGGGTTAATCCACGGTATCTCCGCTGGTAGTCAGGATAAGCAGGTAAAACACAGTTAGCGTAGTAATAGTCCCTTCCTCCCAAGAACTAGACGACACATAGCTTGGAGGTCAACTGGCGTTTTAATTACAGGTCACAGTATTTATGTGGTTACAAATGTAAGGGGTTTCCAAAGTCACATTCCAGGGATTTTACAACCGTGGACTACATGGGAGACTGATTTTACAAGCCCATCATACACTGCTGTACCAGAGAGATAATTGCCCCAGAATGCACTGGGAGTGGGATTATCTCCTGGTACAGAAAATAGTTTTAGCAATTCCCCTCATATTCCACCGAATGACCCCTCATTAGATTGCAGGGATCAATCGGTACAATATACCGAAGTACCACTCTGATCCCTGCAGAAACAACCGAATGCCTCTTACAATATACATTCATACGAATGGGGTCTTAACAGAGAAAACTCACGAACGGGTTTAATTTCCCAAAGGCGAGAGATTACCGAATGCTATGGAAGTTCGGCGGTATTTGAAAATCAAGTGACCGATTTCAGTTCCAGGCACTCGATGACCAAGCACCGCTGAAATCTAACAAAGCAAAGATGGCCGCCGCCGCCACGTGTTCGGTATGGGAACGGCTGCCACACACAGAACACTGATTAAGGATGGATACAATGTTTCGGTTTACTAATGAGCGGCACACAACCTTCTGGGGTGGTCTCTTATTTGGAATCCCCTGTTCGTGAAGCTTGAAACCTCGGGTTAGTGGCATTCATACGCTTGAAACACACGAATACATAGGAACAGTAGGTGAAACCTGGTTATGCAAATACAGTTAACAGGGGTTAAGTTTCTCCTGGATGGAGACACAAAGGAAACAACAGTCAGGCATATATATGCATAATAGTCTATAAGTGGCTAGGTTTGCCACAATTCTCTCCCAGAACCAAGCCAGCATACACAGTCTGATCCTAACGGATCGGCTTGGGGATGTCTGGAGGAGTACTCACGGATCACCTTTCAAGTTCAGTTTGTCTGGATAACCCGTCACCGTTGCCGTTCTGTTTTCCCGGGCAGTAGTGGATGGTAAAATCAAAAGGCTGCAGCGCCAAACTCCAGCACAGCAGCCTGGTATTGTCTCCTGACAGCTGGTTTAGCCACACCAACGGGTTGTGATCTGTGAGTAGTGAGAATGGTTGTCCATATAAATAGGCCTGCAGCTTTTTGAGGGCCCACACCATGGCAAGGCACTCTTTTTCAATGGCGGCGTAGCTTACTTCACGGGGTAAAAGTTTTCTGCTTAAGTAAGCTACAGGATGTTTGCCGCCATCTGCTCCGACTTGGCACAGCACTGCTCCCAATCCAAACATAGAAGCATCTGTTCAGACGAGAAAACGTTTAGCTGGATCAAGAGCGGCAAGTTCTGGTGCCTTAATTAGTGCAGTTTTTAGCTGTGGGAATGCCAGTTCACACTCTGGGGCCCAGACTAACTAACTTAGGGAGATTCTTGCAGGTTAAATCGGTGAGGGGTTTGGCCAGGGTGCTGTAATCGGGCACAAATTTCCCATAGTATCCTGCGGTACCTAAGAAGGCCAAGACCTGGATTTTGGTACGGGGGGTTGGCCATTTAGTTACAGCCTCTATCTTGGCGGGTTCTGTTTTTTTGTTGGCCGCTCCTTACCCGGTGTCCTAGATACTGTACCTCTGCCATTCCTATATGGCATTTACAGGGTTTTAAAGTTAACCCTGCCTTCATAATGCCATCTAATACCGCTCCTACGTGGGTCAGGTGTTCGGGCCAGGAGTAGCTGAATATCGCTATATCATCTAGATAGGCGCAAGCGTACTCCTGAAACCCATCTAATAACCGATCCACCATCCTCTGGTAGGTAGCCGGAGCGTTTTTCATCCCGAATGGCATGACCTTAAGCTGGTACAGGCCAAACGGGGTGACAAACGCCGACTTTGGAATGGCGTCTTCGGCTAGGGGAATTTGCCAATACCCCTTACAGAGGTCTATGGTGGTGAGGTACTGACCCCTTGCCATTTTGTCCAGGAGCTCGTCTATTCGGGGCATAGGATAAGCCTCCGGTAATCTACACAGAAGCGGGTAGTTCCATCCCGCTTCGGTACCATAACTACTGGGGATGCCCAGGGGCTATCTGAGTGTTCTATTACCCCCAACTGTAACATTTCCTCAATCTCCTTACGCATACTCTCCTTTACCGATTCAGATATGCGGTAAGGGGGTTGACGAAGGGGTGTCAGTCCTGGGCTCTCTACTCGTGGGTAGCTAACTGGGTGTGCCCCGGGAGATTAGAAAAGGTGGCCCCTTTTTCCCTAATTAAACTTTGGGCCTGAGTCCGCTCTTGAGGGCTCAAATGTTCTCCTAGCTGGACGGCTTCCAGATCTTCATTCTGCTTTTCCTTTTCTAGTAGGTCTGGGAGCGGTACATTATCAAAATCCTCTGCGGCCGAGGCGCAGATAGCGGACACTTCTTCTATGCGCTCATGGTAGGGCTTCAACATGTTTACATGGAGCATGCATCTGCCCCCTGCCCCGGCGCATGGGCCGATCACATAGGTGGTATCGCAGATTTGCTCTACCACCTTGTATGGGCCTTGCCAGGAGGCCTACAGCTTGTCGTTATTGACTGGCCGTAGAATTAACACATTCTGCCCGACCTGAAAGCTGCGGTCCCTGGCTCCTCTATCATACCATCTGCGCTGTCGTTGCTGGGCCGCCTGGAGGTGGGTGCATACGGTCTGGGTTAAAGCCTCCAAGCGTTCCTGGAACTCCAGTACATATGGTATAATAGGGGTGCCATTGGTTGTTACTTCTCCCTCCCTGTGTTCTCTGATTAAATCTAGTGGTCCCCTTACCCTCCTTCCGAATAATAATTCAAAAGGCGAGAACCCTGTGGATTCTTGGGGTACTTCTCTATATGCGAAGAGCAAGTGGGGTAAAAACCTTTCCCAGTCCTTTTGCGTGTCTACGAACATACGGATCATTTGTTTCAGTGTTCCGTTAAACCGTTCACAGAGACCGTTGGACTGAGGGTGAAAGGGGGAGTTAAGTATAGATATTACCCCACAGATTTTCCAAAGCTGGTGGGTGACCTCTGCAGTGAATTGGGTGCCCCTATCCTAAATGATCTCTCGGGGAAAATTCGCATAAGGGCATCCGCTATGGTCTCTGCATGGACATTAGTCAGGGCCACCGCTTCGGGGTATCTACTGGCATAGTCCACTACGGTCAAGATGTATTTCTTGCCGGAGGGACTGGGCTTTGCTAACTTTCCTATTATGTCTACCGCCACTCTACTAAAGGGCTCTTCTATTATGGGTAGGGAATGGAGTTTAGCTTTTTGCGGTCTCACCTCTTCCCTACCCTCTGGCAGGTATCACAAGTTTTACAGTATTGTCGGACATCCTTGGAAATACCTGACCAGAAAAAGTTCAGCGTGAGCTGATGCTTAGTTCGGCTGATCCCTAAATGACCAGATAAGGGAATGTCATGCGCTATGCGCAGTAATTCTCGTCTATACTTTCGAGGCACAATTAATGGTTTTATGGGTATGGGAATAGACCCGGCTACTACCTTCTCTGCATGCCAGTATAACAATCCCTTGTCCCAGGCGTATCTCTCCCTCTCCAACCCTCCTCGGTCCTTGACTAGTCTATCTTTGTATACTTGCAGGGAGGGGTCTAGAACTACCTCATTGCCAAATTCTAAGGAAGCATCCCAGGGGATAACAAGAGGGGTGTTGGGCACATTGCTTACCTGAGCCTCAGAGTGATCCGATGGCGCCGTGGTGCAAGCCTGCTGCTGAGTGACTACTGGGTAGGCTTCTTGGATGGTGGATTGCAGGATAAATGCGGATTTGAGCTCCCCCAAGTCGTTGCCCAAAATAAGTCCTGCATAATCCCCACCTCCACGTCACCATGCCCCACTCCCCAATCCAAATGTACCTTGGCTATAGGTACCTTGTAAATGGACCCCCTTAGCCACCCGCACGGCCACACAATCTCCCGTGGGGTTGTTCTTTGGCACCAGGTGGGTCCTGTCCAGAGTTAAGGTGGCCACTGAGTCACGTAGCCCCTGCATACTTTTCCCTTCCATGTGAACAACTTGGCGATGCCCCTGTTGATTGTCGGAGGCAGCCTGGATGGGATTCACCTCATGTAGTGTTCCCAGGGCTTCTTCCACGGAGGTGGTGGGGGTGTGAGAAACCACAGGCTCTTTTTGGTAGCAATGTACCGCAGCTCTGTTAGGAGGTGGTGGGCCCGGGTTATGCCAGTTGGGTTGGGCCGGTTCCTACATGGTTGCAGGTATGACATTGGATGGGTGGCTGGTTATTATATCGGGGAGGGTAGGAGTGGTTGCTTACCCCTGGACATGAATGTACTGTAGCGGGTACTGCTGGTGGAGCGGATGTATATCCAGGGGTGGCCCGTTGTTGTGGTCGTTGATCTCGCCTTGTATCCTGAAACTCGTCTGTCAGCTTGGCAGCTTCTGGTAAGGTACGAGGTTTTCGGTCTCGGATCCAATTTTTCAGCTCTGTGGTCAGCCCGTCAAAGAACTAATTGGAACAGATCTTCTAGGATTGTGACCTGCGTCGCTTCAATCCATCCTTTAGCGGCTCATTGTAACCAGTGTGCCCATTCGACGTGTGAATCCTTCGCCTGTTTCTCAATGCCTCTGAATTTAATCCGGTAGGCTTCGGATGTAATAGCATATCGGTCTAGGATGGCCTGTTTGACTTTATGATAATCTCTGCTGTCCTCGTCTGGGACTGTGTGGTAGCCTACCTGCTATCAGGGGTACCTGGTCTGCTGGACTGATGTCATGCAACTGGCACAGCCTTTCAAAGTCCTGTAGGTAGTCATCTACCTCTCCATTTGCTTCCGTATAATTTTTGAAGGTCTGATATGGGATTTTGATTTTTCCCTGGGACAGTTTGGGTGAAGCTGGAGATTCTTCTCGACATTGCCGGTTGTTTTGTTGTCGAGCCAGTATGTACTCCTGTACATCTGCCATGATTCTTTCAACTGTGGTTTGGGATGGAGGTTCAGGTAAAAATGGCGATCTGCTCCTTAGTTCAATTCCAAATTCACTCTGATCCGGCTCCATTTGAGGTGCTGCAGCAGCTGCTCTGTCTCCCTCCATGAGTTCCACAATAAGGGTAGCCTTGTTCTTGTTACTGGCTATGATTCCCTTTGCTTCTAGTAGTTCCTTTAGTGTATTCCGTTTCAACAGTGTTTAATTCATTTCCATTCACCGACCGTTCGTATAATTCCTCTTATTCCCGAACTCCGGTTTCATTCGAATGGTCGTTTCACGAATTGCTGTTCCTTTTTCTCTGTTCGCATAAATACTGCCGAACGCTTCTTTGCTGTGCGGTTTGAATCCCATCGCTTTGCCACCAATTGTAGTATTAGGGGTCAATCCACGGTATCTCCGCTGGTAGTCAGGATAAGCAGGTAAAACACAGGTAGCGTAGTAATAGTCCCTTCCTCCCAAGAACTAGACGACACATAGCTTGGAGGTCAACCGGCGTTTTAATTACAGGTCACAGTATTTATGTGGTTACAAATGTAAGGGGTTTCCAAAGTCACATTCTAGGGATTTTACAACCGTGGACTAAATGGGAGACTGATTTTACAAGCGGGTCTCCCATCGTACACTGCTGTACCAGAGAGATAATTGCGCCAGAATGCACTGGGAATGGGATTATCTCCTGGTACAGAAAATACAGTCTTTTACATTAAAATGTATATCTTTAGCAATTCCCGTCATATCCCACCGAATGACCCCTCATTAGGTTGCAGGGATCAATCGGTACAATATACCGAAGTACCGCTCTGATCCCTGCAGAAACAATAAATGCCGCTTACAATATACATTCATACGAACGGGATCTTAACAGAGAAAACTCACAAATGGGTTTAATTTCCCGAAGGCGAGAGATTACGAATCCTATGGAAGTTCAGCGGTGTTTGAAAATCAAGTGACCGATTTCAGTTCCAGGCACTTGACGACCAAACACAGCTGAAATCTAACAAAGCAAAGATGGCCGCTGCCACGTGTTTGGTATGTGACTGGTGGCCACACACACAACACTGATTAAGGATGGATACAATGTTTCGGTTTACTAATGAGCGGCACACGACCTTCTGGGGTGGTCTCTTCTTCGGTATTTTGTTCGTTTCACGAACAGGGTTGGAATCCCCTGTTCGTGAAGCTTGAAACCTCAGGTTAGTGGCATTCATACAATTGAAACACACAGGAATACATAGGAACAGTAGGTGAAACCTGGTTATGCAAATACAGTTAACAGGGGTTAAGTTTCTCCTGGATGGAGACACCAAGGAAAGAACAGGCAGGCATATATATGCATAATAGTCTATAAGTGGCTAGGTTTGCCACAAGAGGGTAGTGGATGCATGGAATAGCCTTCTAGCTGAAGTGATAAAGGTTAACACAGTAAAGGAGTTTAAGCATGGGTGGGATAGGCATAAGGCTATCCTAACTATAAGATAACTATAAGATAAGACTAATGAAAGCATTCAGAAAATTAGGCAGACTAGATGGGCCGAATGGTTCTTATCTGCCATCACATTCTATGTTTCGCAAGCCGCTTGGCAATTAGCAGGGTGTCATCTGTCATTTCTTCTTAGGTAATATTTTGCCGCTTGGCATTAGCCACCCAGTGTAAGAGAAGCCCGGCATAACCTCCTAATTTTTATTATAGTATGTCACAACTACCTGAGGGCGGGGATAACTATCGACCCAGTATGCCAGCCAGATCAGTGACCCCGTCCCAAGTGGGTTACACCGCAAATCCGTTATCCCTCAGATCCTGGACCATCCCAAGGACCACTGCAGAACTACGCAAGCGAAACATCCCCTATCCGGCTACAGCCAGGAAAGCGGAATCGTACAAACTATTAAATACCCAGTCCGACAACGACGAGGCAGGAGAGGAATCTAGTAGTGGCCAGTCTTCCAACCTACAGCCTGTTTTGTCATAATTTCTATCCTTTTTAGGTTAGATTAATGACAAACTGGATATGATGGACTCAGGACACCAACCAAGTTCTTCATCAGCTCCTGACTCTGCCATCCTCCCCAGCAGCCTATCTGGTAATACCCCAATTGGCCTGAAAAACCCACACATTATTATTCCAGCACACATGGTGCCAGCCAGTATTAAAAAGGACATCTTGGAGGGAAAGGACGTGAACCTGGTCTCACACCTTACTGCCTCACAAGTTGTCCTGGAAAACAAGACATACACATACGGCGACGTGTGGGTAGTTTTGAAATCTAGGGATCCCAGATTGAATTGTAAATTTGTGCTAGCATTTGGGATTTATAGAGACATGGTGTGTTCAGTCTACCCTGACAGAAGAATTTGACCTTTATCTCCACAAGATGGTGAACTTGAGGCACAAGTACGGTGGCACGTCATTACATCAGTGAGCAAGCCTGATTGTCTGCCAGGCCTGATTCCCCAACTTTGCAAGCCCATTACTTCAGTGAGCAAGCCTGATTGTCTGCAAAGCCTGATTCCCCAACTTTGCAAGCCCCATTACTTCAGTGAGCAAGCCTGATCATCTGCAAAGGTAGCCTTCTGAAAGACCACACGAAGACTCTATCCTGAACACCTTCATTTATTTTTAACTTAACCACCCTGTACATTTATTTTATTTTTATTTTATATAGCCTGTGTACATTGTATATTTTCTTGTATTTATATCTTGTAGTTTTGCTAGCCCTGTTTGTAATTGTTTTATTCACCTTTATGCATTCCTCTATTTCCCCTCTGATTTGTGACTGCCCTCTGACCCCTCCCTTCTCCTATTGATATGTTTGTTTTTATTTGAATATCCATCTCTTCATCTCTGTACCTAGATACATATCCCTCTCCCTTACCTTTATTGCAAGCTCTCTGACCCTCACATCCCTTTATTCAACAGCCTGATTCCCGAACTTTGCAAGTCCATTACTTCAGTGAGAAAGCCTGATGCCCACCCTCCCACCCCATGCTCATTATTACATTTATAGATTGTCTGTCACACCCACATTTTAGTTAGGTTAAAAATAAAATTAAAAAAATGCCTCTTATTAGTACACTCCTGCACTCTCTTAACCCATAAAACACAATATTTTTCCTACCTTCACCTGCTCTTAATATTCCAATTATTTCCAATTTTTCTTTTTCACAGTTTAGCAATGATCTGTTTTCTCCTCCTCTTTATTTCCTCAGTATAAAAATCTCTCCTTACACCCACTTCACTCATCCCCAGCCACATTTACATATGCACCTCTCTGTTAAACTCCCCCCTTCTCTCATGCCTTACACTAATTTTTCTACTCTCTCACTCCGACCCACAATCTATCTCATCCTAGACCCCATGCATACAAAACCCATTCACACCTCCTGTCACGTTCTCTCCTCCTACTTCTAGCAGCTGGTGATGTCTCTCCCAATCCAGGTCCCTTCACCTTCTCTACACACACTAAGACAGAGATGTCAAATTTCTGGAAATTTTGAAGCTCTGAAAAAAAACATTTTTTTTCCCCGTTTTTGGGGGGGAGGGGGTACGGACGGAAATTTTCTGAATTTTTTTTAAAAATGCTACATTAGCACTTTTTTGTCTTTATAAGATTGAAACAAAGGGAGCAACAATCTCCTGAACTGCTTACTAGTTTATGTAGAACAGCCAAAAAGCCTCCACAAAACAATTTTCAAAACCAAAAGTAACAATTTTTCATATTTCCTCTCCACAGTATTAAATAAAAATAAAAACCACATTCTCATAAAAAGAATTGAAGATGGGGCAAGTGTTAAGAAGAGAGTGGGACTAAGTTTCAATGGACATTTAATTAATCAGAATCATTTTCTGAGCTGAAATTGTCAGTATCCGTCTCTGCTTCTGCAGCTACTCTTTTTTTGTCCGTCATCAAAATTAGGAACTTCTAAAAACTGAAGGTTTGCCCGGATCAAAACAAGCTTCTCTACCCTTTCACATGTCAGTTTATTTCTTGACTTAGTGTGAGTGTTTCCAAACATAGACCAGATTCTTTCACATGCTGCAGAAGATGGAGGTATCTGGAGAAGGCGAGAAACAATAGGAGTCAGAGGCTGTGTTGTGCAAAGACCTTGCCACCATGTTGCAGGAGGAATATGTTTGGCAGAATCCCAGATTGCATTCCTGGACCAAACTCCTGAAGATGTTCTATATTCTGCAAATTTTGAAAGTACCGTCCCAACATCAAGTCCTAAATGTGATGCTTGTTTTATGATCCAGTCAAATGCAGTAGCAGTGTCATCGTCACTTATGTTTGCACCTTTGAATCTTGGATCCAACAGATTTGCTGTAGCATGAATTGGATGACAACAAAATTCTTCCCTTTTTTAAATAAAATCTTTCACTTTACTTTCTTCTATAGTTGTAAGTGGAGATATACTGAGATTTTCAAAAACAGTTTTTATCGTGGTCATTAGATAAGGAATTTCTGACAAAAGTGCACTATCTGATTCAGATGCAGTGATTGCTGCAGTAATTGGCTTTAGAATATTCAGGGAATTTTGCAGCTGAACCTAGAAGACATACTGATCAAGAATAGTGTTTCTTACATTCCTGGGTAATTTAAGATTTTAAACTTTTACTGTTTCTTCAAGAGCTTCTTGTTTTTTTAGAAAACTTTCAAAGGAGATCACCACTCTAGCCCACCGAGTTTTACTACAGAGCTTCAGCGTAACTATGCTATTCTTTGCATTTTTTTCGACTTGCTTCTTCTTGAAAACTGCAGCTACATTAGGAGTACCTTTTACATGTTTAATAACTTCTTTTGCTCATCTATAGACCATTTGAAGGGTGTCCAACTTCATAATATCATTATAAAACAAGTTTAGCCCATGGGCTACACATCCTATTGCAGTAATATGTGGATACTTCTCCATTATGATTTCCCTTGCTGCTTTCATATTGCTGGCATTGTCAGTAAGCAAAGCAAATACTTTACCACTACCAATTTTCTGTAGGACATCACAGATTTTACAGCTGATATACTCTGTAGTATGTCTGTTCTCTCCTGTTTCAATGCTTTTGTAAATAACTGGCTGAGGTGTTGTTATAACAAAATGTATAATTCCTTCTCCTCTTACATTTGTCCATCCATCTGTAAGTAGTGCAAGACACAGTGCTTTATTAATTTTTCCTTGCACCGATTCCATTACACGTTTATATTCTGACTCCAAAAGAGGCTTGCTCAAAGAATGTCTGCTGGGCAATTGGTATGATAGTCTTAATAATTTCAAAGTTTCCTGCCAGTATGTACTTTCAGTTATTGAAAACGGCGTTCCAGAAGAATATATTGCTCTTACAAGAGCTTGATCAATTTTTTTTTCCTGATCTTCACGTGTCATCTTGTCTATAAATGAAGTTAGTGAATAATTTTTGGATGAAGCTGTCTTCAGTATCTGTTTACTTGAAGATGCTGCTGATGGGACAACACTTTGTGTTGCTGCTGATGTTATAGATGGAGTAGAAAGAGAACTTCTTGAACGAGAACGTGTGCATTGTCGTCATTGTTGTCCTCTTCACTTCGATCCATGAATGATTTTTTAATATCTACAGGACATTTGTTACATACAAGAATGTGTTTTGTCATCCTGGTAGCATTTGGAAATGCATATTTCATCTGACATATTTGCAAATCACATTTTTCGTTTCAGAAGAACTTGTAATGTGAAAATGCCTCCATATGCTAGATGTTGGTCTCACCATTTTTCTGAGGGGAGTAGGAAATAAAAACAAGAAATAATGACTACTTTGCATCTGACTTTCTCTAGTATAAATTTATGCTGAGCTCATACAGCTTGGCTCTTTCCTCTGCAAAAGTTAATTACTTCAATACCCTCATAACCACACTCTCCCGCGATCCCAAACGACTATTTCACACATTTAACACTCTTCTTCGCTCTGCTGTTCCTCCTCCACCTACTAACTTGACCGCCTCAGACTTTGCAACTCACTTCACTGACAAGATCTCTCATCTTTCTTCTTCCCCTTACAATACTTCCCCTAACTTCACTCCCTCTGCTGTTCTATGTTCATTCACACCCGCTACATTGGAAGAGGTTTCTGCTCTGCTCCAGTCCTTCCACCCCACCACTTGCTCCCAAGATCCATTTTCCTCGCATCTCATCCGTACTCTGTCTTCTTCTCTTTCTCAACCTCTCACTAAAATTCCCATCGCCCTTCAAACATGCAACTGTAACCCCAATTCTGAAGAAGCCCAATCTTGACCCTAACTCCCCATCCAACTATCGTCCTATATCGCTACTGCCTTTTGCATCCAAGATCCTTGAAAGAATTGTGTATGCAAGATTGACAGACTTCCTCAAGTCCAACTCTCTGCTAGACCTGCTTCAGTCTGGTTTCCTCGCTAAGCACTCTGTGGAAACGGCACTGACCAAAGTATCCAATGATCTACTCGCTGCAAAATCTCGTGGTCACTACTCTATCCTAATTCTCCTTGACCTGTCTGCGGCTTTTGACACTGTTGATCATCAACAGCTTCTTCTCATCCTCCGCAATATCGGTCTACAAGATACTGCTCTCTCCTGGTGCTCCTCCTACCTCTCCCAGAGCTCTTTCAGTGTTTCTTTCTCTGGCTCTGCTTCTTCTCCCCAACTCCTCTCTGTTGGTGTCCCCCAAGGTTCAGTCCTTGGTCCCCTACTGTTCTCCATCTATACTGCCTCCCTTGGTAAACTTATTAGCTCCTTTGGCTTCCAATATAATTTCTATGCAGATGACACGCAAATCTACCTGTCCTCTCCTGATCTCTCCCCGTCCCTCTTGACTAGTGTCTCTGACTGCCTTTCTGCTATTTCTAACTGGATTGCTGCCCACTTCCTTAAACTAAACTTGACCAAAACTGAAATTCTGGTCTTTCCTCCCTCAAGTGTTGTTACTCCTGTGTCTGTCTCCCTCCAAGTCAATGGTGCTACCATCAGTTCCACCACGCAGGCTCGCTGCCTAGGTGTTCTCTTTGACTCCGACCTCTCCTTCAAGCCTCATGTTCAGTCTATCACCAAATCATGCCATTTCCATCTCAAAAACATTGCGCGCATTCGCCCCTACTTAACGCCTGATGCGACTAAGGTGCTAGTCCATTCCACTGTCCTTTCTCACCTTGACTACTGTAATTTGCTTCTCAGTGGTCTTATGTGCTTCCAACTTGCACCGTTACAGTTCATAATGAATGTGGCAGCAAGGCTAATCTTCCTGTCCGCCCGCACTTCCCATTCCTCACCCTTCTGTCAGTCCCTACATTGGCTACCTATAAAATATAGAGCTCAATTTAAAATTCTGGTTCTTTCAAATCGCTACATAATACTGCTCCCACATATCTATCCTCCCCTATACACAAGTATGTCCCGTCTAGGCCCTTACGATCTGCTGAAGACTTACGTCTATCCCCCCTCATTGTTATGTAGGGCCCCCACCTGCCGTGCAGGGGTGGGGGGCTGGGGGAGGACAGTAGATCCCCCCCTCATTGTTATGTAGGGCCCCCACCCACCGCGCAGGGGTGGGGGCCTGGCGGGGAGGACAGTAGGTCCCCCCTCATTGTTATGTAGGGCCTCCACCCGCTGCGCAGGGGTGGGGGCCGGGGGGAAAGGACAGTAGGTCATTGTTATGTAGGGCCTCCACCCACCGCGCAGGGGTGGGGGCCGGGGGGGGAAGGACAGTAGGTCACCCTCCTCATTCTTATTTAGGGCCTCCACCCGCCGCTCAGGGGTGAGGGTCGAGGGGGAGGACACTATGCCCCCCTAGCCCTTTCCATGACTTTTTTAGAGCCATTTTAGTGCCCAAAAGTTCGGGTGCCCATTGACTTCAATGGGGTTCGGGGTCAAGTTCGGGTTCCGAACTCAAACTTTTTGCCGAAGTTCAGCCGAACTCGGGGAACCCGAACAGCCACGTGTCCGCTCAACTCTACTCGTGAGACATTGCTGAACACAAATATAAGTGTTTTAGAGCTGTAAAATGTATATTGCTAATGATATAATTGGTCAAAAGGCAGTTTTTGTGTGAAAAATACAAAAAACAAACATGAACACTAAATTTGGCCAGGGTTTGTGACTAAGAGGCTACTAAAAAAGACCCCATTATGAATACCCTGGGTTGTCTACTTTTACAAATAGTGCCATGATGGGGTTAATTTTCATTCCTGGGCTGCCATACAGTCTCAAATGCAACATAGGGCCAACAAACCAATCACGTAAATTTCAAATTGCAAAAATTGAAAAGGGGAAAGTCCTATATATAGTTACATACATAATTACATAGCTGAAAAAAGACTTGCGTCCATCAAGTTCAGCCTTCCTCACATATGTTTTTGCTGTTTATCCTGTTAGTTTCCAAAACCCCATAAAACCTGTACAGATGAGTTACTGTTGTACTTGTGAGACATTGCACTAAAAGCAGTTTTATGACACAGTTAAAATATCATGCAGAACTTTAAAAATAAAATTTCTTCAAAGGGACAACACATCCTATGATTCTCGCCAACACGTATCCTCACCAATTCCATGCCACCTCACCCACCAAATCCAGGGGGGTATCAATACTAATTAGCAAACAGATAGCGTTTGAACCAATAACACATGAACTTGACAACATAGGCAGGTTCGCCATACTTGTTGGCGAACTCAACAATATAACGTATACTATAGCGAACGTCTATGCCCCCAACAATATACACAAAATCCTTTGAAAGCTTACTGCCATATAAATGGGGATAGTGATCATATGTGGGGATTTTAACCATATCCTAGACCACCAGCTAGATACCACCCTATCCCCTTACAGCCCCAGACACCGCCCATTGAAACAACAATGTACGGCCCTAGCAAAATTACTCCTGTCACACCAAATGTATGACACATGGCGGATTAACCACACCGAAGATAAAGAGTACACCTATTTCTCCTCGGCTCACAACACATACTCCCAAATTCACTGGTTACTGATGACAGGCCAAGATTTAAACCAAATAATTGATAGCTCCATAGTACAAATAGTATGGTCAGACCACGCACCAATCACCATGACATTGACAGACATGTACGAATACAAAAACAGAGCACCATGGAGGCTCAACGTGTCCCTCCTACACGACCAAAACTTTGTAAGGACGCTTCAATTGGACATACATACTAATTTCATCGACAACTCAACCCCAGATCTACCAAACCACACAATATGGCTAGCCCACAAAGCAGTGATAAGAGGCATACTCATTAAAAGGGCGTCACACCTCCACAGGCAAGCAAAGGCGCAGTTCTCTACATAGTACAAAAACAGAGTGGTAAACCGCACCACAGAAGGATTGACCAAAAAGTGCAAAAACAGAGTGGAAACCATGCCTACATGGCAGTGGGAGCTCTATCACCTAAGCGCGAGCCACCAAAAAGACCTAATGCCAACTACACTAGCGCAAATCAAACTCATCCAACAAAACATACAGCGCAACGCACTCCATAAAGTGGGGTTCGGCTTGCGAAAGTTGAAGGCCACTCAATACTCACAAGGAAACAGAGCGGGAAGACTCCTTGCAGCCAGACTCAAACAAAAGCAGGCCAACCAAGCTATCGCGCACCTAACTTCAAGTAAAGGCCACAAACTCATGTGCCCGAAAGACATAAGCAACGAGTTCTCAACCTACTACTCGAACCTATACAACCTTCATCGGGACCCAAACACTCCACAACCCACAAGGGAGGGCATTGCGAGATACCTAGATGATATGCAGATGCAAACACTGTCCCTCCAACACCAGACTGACTTAGCGGCACCAATCATGGAGGCGGAGGTCAAACACATACTCCCAGACATTATACACAACAAGTTCATTAAGGGGAGGGAGGGCTCGGACAATACCCGCTAGGTACCGGACATCCTGCATGACAGGGGTGGACGGGTATTGCTGCTGTCACTAGACGCGGAGAAGGCCTTCGACCGCTTGATCTGGGGGTTCCTAAATGCAGTGATGAGAAAAATCGGAGCCTCGAAGCCTCTCATCTCGGTGGTGTGAGCCCTTTACACAGACCGCGCAGCATACATACTTAACGCGAGGTTCCTCTCTGACAAGTTTAACATCACAAACGGAACCCGACAGGGCTGCCCACTCTCACCGCTCCTATATGTGCTAGTGCTCGAACCCTTAGCGGCCAAAATTCGGGCCGATCCCCTCAATCCACGGAGTTGTGATAGGCAATAAAGAATACAAGACAAACCTCTTTGCCGACGACGTCCTCCTCACACTCACCCAACCAATCATCTCCCTCCCTAATCTACTCAAACAAATAGAGGACTATGGCCTCCATTCATACTACAAACAGAATGTAGCAAAGACACAAGCACTTGGCATACTACTGAGATTCTGAAATCGACATTCTCCTTCGACTGGAGATCGGACTGGAGATCGGACTACCTTACCTTCTTAGAAATTCGAACCACTAAGCACATACCATACCTCCACAAACACAACTACGAGACCTTACTGACCAAATACAAAACAACATTTCAGAGCTGGAAAGACAAATTCCTCTCCTGGACTGGCAAAATGTCCCATAATACAGACAATGTTAGTTTTATAATAACACAGACAATGGTAGTTTTATTTTGCAAAGCATTTTCAGTTTTGACCAGAAAGATCTCTCTCAGTCATATACCACTCTCTCAGTCTCATATACCACTATCTACTCCACACATTGCAGATTTTCCTCCCCAAGGCCTTCTTAGACAATATCCAAAAAACGATAATGCAGTTCATCTGGGCGGGAAAAAAGGCCAGAGTAGCGACTAACATACTACGAAGACCAGTACCATCTGGAGGACTCAACCTCCCCAAAATGAAACTCTACTATAGAGAAGCACTGCCCTCCTCTGTGATCCCACATTCATTGGCCACCCGCTCTATAGCATCTACTTGAGCAACCCGACATTTAACTATAGACCATAGCTAAAACAAGGGTGCTCCCATGTACTCCAACTATAAGAGGGGACACGGTGGAAGGCATTCCCAGAACTCTAAACACAATTTAAACTGCCCAGCTTAACCATCTTCTCCTACCTAGAGCTCAAATCCTGCCTACATGAGACCACGCAAAAACTTGTGACCCCTACGTTGACCACATTCGAAAAACTTAGCCTTACCAGAAGACCCCCCCAAGATCAACCATATACCGGGAACTGATAACACATGAGGCTATGGGGGGAGCAAACTTCATGCAGGCATGGCACAAAAACCTCAGCACCGCATTCACCACTGAACCACCAAACTCATTCGGAAGCTGCAATATCGCTGGTACCTGGTCCCAGACAGGCTGGCACACATCTACCCAGGCACCTCCAGCACCTGCTGGAGATGCGGGAGGAGAGACAGGTATCATGTACCACGTCTGGTGGACGTGCCCCAACATTCGACAATTCTGGGACATGGTTGGCACTGTAGTGACCTTGCCCCAAACCCTGCCTCTAACACCAGAGGTTTGCCTACTATTTATGGAACACAGAACTATCCCACGGATAGAACGTAAACTCCTATTCCACATTTTGATTTCAGCCAACACACTGATTGCCAGAAGGTGGAAAACGAAAAACACACCCTCCAATGAGGAACTCTTATAGCAGATATCCACAAACTGCGCCTACGAACGCATGGCTCATGCAGAAATCAAAGCCGACACTGATACACTAAAAGCGGGAGACATATGGACCCAAAAGTGGCCCAGCGAGACCGACCCAGGAGGCAGCCCTCACCCTCTCCCTAGCCCACGCCACCTACAGCAGAGAACATCACCCTCCCAAAGAGGGAAGCATGACGACACATATCACTGGGAAGCGAATTCGCTGGAAGTGAATTCGCACCTCATGAAATTTATGCACTGGGTACCCCCCTACCCTCAGCCGCACTCAGACACAATGGAAACCCGACCGGTCGCCAACCGGACACACCCTTGACCCCCCCCCCCCACTCCAGACCCGGACCATACACGGCTGCACAACGCACCACCAACAATTATGTAGAATGGACGCAAAACACTAGAAAGCCCCAAGGTAGTACGTGGGCAACACTTGGGCACAGGCTCGCAGTTGCAGATCAAAACCATGAGCCGCTCAACAACTGCTTCCCCACCTGTTAATACCTGCCCCCCAGATTCTGGTTAGCCCTCCCCCCACTCCCCCTGGCAAGTCACCTATCAAAAATGACACAGAGAACTGGCATGGAATATGGCATAGCTTACCTCACGCCTTTACCCCGTACCACCGTCAAACCATGCCACCACGACCCTCCCCCAATATAATTGCATCCGACGTTCTGTGGGTACAAGGGCCTCGATAGAAGGAACTACACCGGCATGACAGGCTCCAACAGGCAAAGGAAAGAGTATAGCACAAGCTAGACCAGACGGGTAGCTATGACCACCAGGTTCAGCTAGAAAGATGACACGTATAGCCCAGATGGAACAAGCGCTTGTTGTTGCATATTTCATGTGTGAGGGTAGAAAATTTTGCCAGTGGATACCTCTAGAAACTTACCCCCACCCTCCTTTTTTCTCTTCTGTACCCCATGACCACTTGATTAAAAAATTTAAAAAAATTGTCAAATTGAAAAAAATAACATTTCTTCATTTCTCACACTTTTTTTTATATTTTATTCAAATAAAACTACATTTCATATATAAATGTAGGCATGCGCGAGCGTGTGTATTATATATACATACACACACATATATATACACAAATACACTCTGCATACATACATACAGACCCACACTCATATAATTATCAATATAAACAAACATTTAAAAACCGTATTAAAACTTTTTTTATTAAATAAGCATTTAGCAATGTCAACAAACATTTAAAAAAAAATTTACTTAAAAAAACTTTAAAATAAATAAGCTGTTCTAACTGTAACAAATCTAAAAAAAAAGTAATAATTTTTACACAAAGTGCATTGTACACGGGAATGTTTACAACAGAAACTAAATCAAAATGTTGCTTCAACCAAATTGGCATCAATAAAGTTGTCAGGACCCCCACAGACTATTATGGATTCCTCATCTTTATGCTTTAGAGAAGAAGACGTTGCACAGAAGGTGTTATGGACGTAAATTCTTCAATGACCTCATTATAAGTAGCCGACCAAGCCAATTCTTGCTCAATATATAATATCATTGAAAGGGTTAATGTTGTAATGGACTCTAATCCCCTCGGTTCTCGATCCCTCGGTCACCATAATCAACGTTGATGGAGAATCATTTGTAAGCAATAACACACGGACAACAGCTTTACAAGACTCTCAAATGAGTGTATTCCAGAGCTGGCTTTTATACATAGTTTGCTTACATTAGCCATGGTATATGCAAATACAGTACAGACTATAAGATTTATTACTTCCTTGTATTACGTTATTCTGACAATGGAAAGATAAGCTTTTGCATACGTCTGGGAAAGAATATCCTTAAAATCGGAATGGGCAAGACATCCTGAAATTTAGCATTATCTTACATCCTATAGAAGAAATACCTTAGTCTGTCACAGTCAGCATATTATGTCGTATATTGAGTTGAGTTTAAGTATTCAATATTCCTTCAGTCAGCAATAATCATGTTATAAACCTTATAAAAGCATAAAATACATATAAACAAGTTAACTATTTAATATTCTTACATTCCCCTCTTTGAGCAATAAAACAATTGCTCATCTTATCGATAAAATCTTACCAGGACAGAGAAACTTCCACATGGTATTTTCAGGGGTGCTAGTCACTCCCTGCGGGGCTTTCATTAATTTCTTCACCTCGATTCCCATGTGGTAATTCCTAAGGCCCAGTTTAAAGATGGGTTGATACCCTCCAGTGGCAGAGAGGAGAATTTCTAATTGTTTCTGTTCTGCATTATGGATTCATTTCTGTACTCTCTTCCTCAATGTACAAGTAAGGTGACAGTTATATAAAACCATACACAATAAAATCAGGACTATAATAACAAAAGGATAGAAGAATGATTTCATTATCTGGGATCCAGTAGGGGACCAACCAGTGAAGCATCGTACCAATGATGGGCTAAATCATTCTGAATTTGTGAACTCACCTTAAGGAGTTCTCCTTTTAGGATATGTGTGGCTACCTGTGTGTGTTATCTTTGGGAAAAATATAGTCCCCTGTGTATGTGGGTGCCCACCAGGTTAAATTCTTGGCAAAAAGATCATAAACTGGTACTGGTAATGTGTTAAATTGACAAGCTAATTTAACATCCTTTGATGATGTATGATATAATGTAAAATAGCATGAGCATGAAATATGTGAAACATTACCAGTTAACCATCCATTGCATTTACTGGATTGGGGTTTTAGAAGTAACCATTCATTATCTGTGAGGTTACGCTTTCCTCTAATCTTCTCTAGTTTAGGAATCATTAGTGTGTTTTCTAATGCCAATCCTTGTTGTTGTATCCATAAATACCTGATGGCACAAGTACTCCAGTTACTTAGACCTGTAGTGAATTTCATAGTTGCAACAGTTAAATTATCTAAATAATTATACATTGATTTATCTAAATCCAATCCTGTAACCTGTGATTTAACAACAATTGGAGCCCAATTTGCAGTAGCATGGAAACCAGTCCCTATATGCATGCTGGCTGTGTTTAACTTATTCTTGAGGGTCTCCATATCTATAACTATTTAGTATACCCATAGTGGTTCCAGCACCATCTAACAGTGTGTCATACCATTCCCTTTTCTGCCTTTTGTTTGCTGTGTTACATAATGTTACAACAGGAGTAGTGATTTTTAATGACACATGTACAGCTTGTAAGAAGGCAGTTGTATTAATACATGTGGACGGAATAGGTGTGTGTGTGTCGTTGTTGACTTTTGGTTCTATGGTAGAGGATAAAGGACAGTAATAAGGTGTAAAAATATAAGGTAGTGTATAGTTCTCAATTGTAGTGTCGTTCATAATGACTAACATTTGTCCCCTTCTCCAATTAATGATACCAGTTATATAATCATTATTAAAAGTAATAAGGCCTGTCTGTTTACATTGATATGCAACCTTAACTGTGCACATTTCTGCGTTATAAGATCTAACAATTTTCTGTGAACCTTCAAACAAACATAATGCATCGGTTTCATTAGCTGTAGACACATTTCATATGGGTAACTGGTACTTATAAGGGTTACTATTTGTCCAATTCATCCAAATGCGTTCAGTGAATGAATGATTGCATATTGCATGCTGATAGAAAGTTGGTGGAGAAAGGTTCTTGAGGGGGCGTGTGTGACGAATGCTAGATGAGGGGCTAAGGCCTAATTGGGCTGGGGGTATTGAAGAATTGTTCATCATGTCAGAGTCTTTTTTCAGAAACAAACAGGTTTCAAACTTGCCATTGACTTGTACTCATAATGGCATTCAAGGAACAATATCAGAGGGAGTATAACAACTCCAGAAAGCATAGCGCACAACATAATCTTGGTCTCAGGTACGTATGATCCTCTCAATCTACGATATGGTGTGAAAAGCCATGATGCTTCGCTGAGGAGAAATTCTTCTGTTTCCGAGCGAGGAGTGGTGTTGTCTTCCTTGGTTCCCCTCTTTGGACACAGCTTCACTCGGGATGCGTGAATCCAGATGTCGTGGGAATCTGTGAGGACAGCGGTTCTGGGTACAGCAATCACAGTAGCAGGTGGTCCAAAAGGGTATCCTCCTTTCTTGGTCCTGTTCAACTGACGGATATACACCTTGTCACCGGGCTGGTATGAATGAGTAGGTTCCTGTGAAGGTAAGGGAAAACTGCGAAGAAACATTGTCATACATACCATTCGGTTTTATCAACAATTCACCTTGTGGGGATATATTCTTATCTCAGCTAAAATAGCTGGTAGATATCTAGTCCAATTTACCCATGTTCCTGGGTAAATTCTGGGCTTTTCCTTAATAGTCCTATTCATCCTTTCAACTACCCCTGTATTCTGTGGATGATAGGGTATATGAAACTGCCAGGTAACTTGCAAGAATTTAGCAAGTTCCTGGGCAACCCTACTGGCAAAAACCGGGCCATTATCAGAGCCAATCTGCAGAGGGCAGCCATACCTGGGAATAATTTCAGTAACAATAATCTTCACTAGCATCTTCCCTAGATGTCACAAAGGCCTCATGCCATCTACTAAACTGATCAACTATGACCAGTAAGTATTGCTGTTTCTTACCAATTTTGGATACATGAATAAAATCAATCTGTAAGTGTGTAAAAAGAGCAGCGTTCACACGATCTTACAAAAGACTGTACATGCTGCCTAAGATTCCTAATATAAAATGAATTCATGAGGAATTGAATGGTGCTTGCTATGTGCCTGACTGATGAAAATAAATCAGCTTGCTTCAAGTATGCCTATTCTTCAAGTATGCCTATTCTCCCCTCTTTAGAGAACAGATCATTTTGATCTTTCTCTAAACCTTGTTTAATCCAAAAGACAGATTCTGGGTATTTAAAAAAAAAGAATCTCATAACCACTGAAGCGCTGGGCTGTCATGTGTTGTGTGGTGAGATTTGTCAGCTGAGTGACCTGGTGACTGGCATGAAGTATTGTAGGATGCCCTAGTGTGATAGTAGTAGCAGTTTCAACAGCCATTGCACATGCTATCAATGCTCTGAGACACGCCGGCATACCCTGTACCGGAGCTCGAACTACTTTGGAAAAGAATGCTATGGGACGCATACCGCCTCCTTGCTCTTGTGCACAGACCGCGGCCATGGTTTTACAATTGTCCCAAGCATACAAATGAAATGGTTTACAATACACAGGTAGTCCTAAAGCCTGGGCTTGCACAATAACAACTGTAAGGGCAATATATGCAGCTAGCATGTCTGGTGACCAGCAGACATTTTCAGGGCTGTCAGAACGTACAGCCTCCCTTAGGATTGAGTCATAATGGGAGCATTCAGGGATCCATGGTGGCAGTAATTAATCATGCCGAGGAAGGTGAGCAACTCCTTCCGAATAGTGGGTGTAGGAATCCTCTGAATGACCTCAATACATTTTGGACTCAATTGTCTGGTGCCTAAAGCCAGAACAAAACCTAAGTATTCAACCTTTGATTTACACAATTGCATTTTGTGTTTAACAACCTTGTGACCCACAGTTGCTGACAGTATCCACAGTGCTTGCCTCATAGCTAGGGCTACATAACAACAAATCATCAACATTTTGCAAAAAGGACGGAACCATGACCGGTGGTCCATGTTTTTTAGAGTATGTTGGAGTACCAACGAATAAACAGCTGGGGAATCCACATAGCCTTGGGTAAGCGTGTCCAGGTAAACTGGCAGCCTTCAAAAAATAAAAAACATAAGTAGCTGTGTCTCTTGATCAATAGGTATAGAAAAAATGCATTACTTAAATCAATGACAGTGAAGCAAGTGGCATCATGTGGAATGGCTGTAATGAGGGATGTCACATCAGGGACAATGGGTGAAATGGGCACAATTAAACTATTCAGGGCTCTAAAGTCCTGAACTAAGTGATATGCTGGCCAGTGGTGTTGGGAGTGGGTCTGGTGTTGTTCTTGCCTACCGGGCATATTTTGAGAATTGTGGGGTTGTTGGGGTGTGTGGGGTTTCCTGGGGTATGGACACTAATTCCTCCAGTGGCCATATTGTCCACAGTTGAAACAAGTGTTCCTGTCTATTCCTCCTTGGTTACCCCTGCCCCTATAACCCTGATTTCCCTGTCTCCATCCCCTTGCCCCTCTTTGACCACCCCTTCCGCGGGCTTTATGTGCTCCATCCCATCCTCGCCCTCAGCCTGTGTAGCTGGACATAATATGTTGCAATCCCTGAGCATAATAAGCAACCTTACTTTCCTAAATCTTTTCTTAATTCAAAACAACCTGCATTTTCCTTTTCTATAACCTTGGTAAGAAAATCTGAGCTATCCAAATTGGCCCAGTCTGAAATCAATTGTTTCACAAGCAAATAATACTGTGGCAACATATTACCAAGGCATGACTGTATTTTAAAGAGATCTATATCATCTCCAGACATCAAACCTGCCTCATCCTTCCAACACTTGTAAAATTTCTTTACAAAAATCATATTACCAATCTCTTCCTTTGCATCCTGCTTAAATGCCAAAGCAGTGAATATAGACTGCTTATTCTTCCATAATCCCAACATTTCAGCTTCCACCTTGTTCCAAATTTTAGCACATCTTACTGAAGTACTAAGCTCATAATCACCAATTCATTTCAAACCATATAACTCATACTCAGCATCCAATGTAATATTACACGTCATCTCACAAAACAATATCTTTGTAGAAACACATAATGGGTACCCAGCAGATATGCCAATACAGAAATCACATTTATGGGCACACAACTACACACTCTGTCTCCCTCCTAGGAAACACAGATAGACACAATATAAAGGCAATCTTAAACTAACACCTCCAAATCTCCAACTATTCTTGGCCAAAACACTAGTATTCAACAACTAATAAACCAGTTATTTGCTAGGTTATTTGGCTGTCATTCTTATCAGTATCACTAGACTGTGACAAACTGATTCACATATAATTTAAAACAATACAGCAACATATAAATTAAACTACTTTCAAGTTAAACTGCACACTTATCACACATTATCACAATCACCATTTACACAGAATAAACAGTTAACAGCTGTATTCAGAACATATTATTGGAAGGTATACCAATTTTAGTTTAGATTTATTTTAGGGATTCTTATGTATACATTTTCTTAATTAACTTCATTACTTTAATCTACTATAGTATTGTATTTAAAGAAAGGATCCATTTATATAGCGCGCTCATAACTCAACTATTTGTCTAAAACTTCCATTAACTAATCTGAGATGATGCTGCATCAATTTAAATCCTATAGAAATTGAACAAACATCTGGACCAGATTAAACAGACATGGTTTCACCTGAATCTTTCAGAACTCTCAGAGACTTAAAAAAATTATACTATACCATGTTTTAAAGGCATGGCAAACCTTTAGACCGGTCAGTCTCCAAGAGCCCTTAGTAACACAGGTAAAAAACCTTTGTCCATGATGTCTGATTCAGGCTATATACCACAATTTAAAAATAACACATAATGTGAGACATAGAAGACACAAGCAGTAGTTATTACACTGGATCATTTAAAAGGAATCTGTTGCAATAAAAAGGTTAGTTTACAGTGCAAAATAAAGCATGTGTTGGACCGCTGAAAATGTAAATGTTGCTCTGTTATTTTCAAACATAAATTATATTTAGTATGGATCCTTTGCAACAAACACACAGGGCAAGGAAGATGTGCTGATTGGTGTTTCCATACAATTAATCCCATATGGGGAATTAACTTTCAAATACTAATGAAGTGACTTGCAAACAATGTAACTCATTTACACTATCCCACTCTCATAATAAGTGTAGTGGGCTTATAGTATTTTTAAAGCAGCAATCATACCAGGCACATAGATCCCATGTGAAATAACTTACAATAAAACAGAATAATAAACTTATACTTCTATGCGACAGAAAGAATAAAATAAAAAGATTTAAGTAGGTCTATCAGGTACAACCTGTGAGTCATTTCTTTTCTAATATACAGTACTGCTATCTTGCAGAAAGATAAGTCCTGCGCTCACTCCCATCACTACTGGACAGCAGCAAGGACTACAGTACACATCAGCCCCAATATATGGTAAAAACCAAAGAAAAACAAGTTACCTGCGTTCTCTCCTTAATCCCTATGTATTTTTAAAACCTCCATTTGTTTAAAAGTACTGCTATCTTATATATACACATATACATATACACACACATATATACATATACACACACATATATACATACATATATACATACACATACACACACATATACATACATATATTGGTCACTCAGGACATGAACTCACATTTCCCATACTGCTGACTCAGAGTGGGGACACTACTAACTTACCAAAGTGTGTCCCCAATATAGACAAACAATCACCCACAAAAAACACTTAAGACAAACAAAGGTGACCGGGAGAAAGAGAAGTTTGGGTTATACTTATAGATCTACAAACCGTGCTGCTCAGAACACCTATAGACTTAATAAACCGGAGACCTCTTCTGGTCTCAAAAACCTGTATCTACCTGAGATACCCTGTATCTATCTTAGATACCAACCTGGGTTACCAAAACCCTATAATAAACCGGAGACCTTTTATGGTCTCAAAAACCTGTATCTATCTTAGATACTAACCTGGGTTACCAAAACCCTATATATTTAGACCAAATGTCTAATAAACCGGAGACCTCTTATAGTCTCAATATAAACCGGAGACCTCTCATGGTCTCAATATAACTAGAGTCCTTAGACCTTTCCTATCTACTGGATACAGTCTTACTGAACCAAACGGGGGTCATAGACAATCAGCGTCAATAAGACACAAAAAGGCTACTCACCGCAATGGTTTTGCTGATCCAACTTCTATCCCACTTCTAGACACCAAGCTGAAAGGGTTAATGTTGTAATGGACTCTAATCCCCTCGGTTCTCGATCCCTCGGTCACCATAATCAACGTTGATGGAGAATCATTTGTAAGCAATAACACACGGACAACAGCTTTACAAGACTCTCAAATGAGTGTATTCCAGAGCTGGCTTTTATACATAGTTTGCTTACATTAGCCATGGTATATGCAAATACAGTACAGACTATAAGATTTATTACTTCCTTGTATTACGTTATTCTGACAATGGAAAGATAAGCTTTTGCATACGTCTGGGAAAGAATATCCTTAAAATCGGAATGGGCAAGACATCCTGAAATTTAGCATTGTCTTACATCCTATAGAAGAAATACCTTAGTCTGTCACAGTCAGCATATTATGTCGTATATTGAGTTGAGTTTAAGTATTCAATATTCCTTCAGTCAGCAATAATCATGTTATAAACCTTATAAAAGCATAAAATACATATAAACAAGTTAACTATTTAATATTCTTACAATCATGAGTGCATCCAGGCGTTCTTGAGACATTGTACTCCTCAGTTTGATGTGAAATTAAAGTCCTGTTTCTCTTGAACAAAATGAAATATAATAAGTGTGGGTGTACTGAATATGAAATTTGGAGGCAGATTATGATTTTGTTTTGATCAAAACTTGTTGCCTCCATCCTTAAGGTGTTAAAGATGCACAAATGAACTCCGCAACTATATATATAAATATATATAAGAGTGGGTGCTGGTGGCCCTCCATGCTCACTGTATATATGGTGTGAAGCACAGACAATGTTAGTTTTATTTTGCAAAGCATTTTCAGTTTTGACCAGAAAGATCTCTCTCAGTCTCATTCGAACACAAAACCTTTTCTCACATTCAAACTAGAGTACAGTCCTGACACTCTTTTCAGTTGCTACTTTCTGAGTAATGGTTTCTTTCTTGCTGTTCTTTCATGAATTTTATTGGTATGCAGAAATCTTCATATGCTTGCATGATATGATACTATTTGACTCTATGCCAATGAGCTCTCTAGCTCATTCAGAATTGGCTTATATGTGCCTTCTTTATCCCTTATCATGGCTGTGACTGAATGGTATGAAGCAGGATTATCTTTCTGATTATAACTATCTATAACTATCTATGCAGAATATCTAAGAGAATCTGTACTGGAGACATTTAGAATTATTATGTATCAACTATTCCTTCCCTTTTGATAACTAGAGGTTTTTGTGATATTTCACCCTCTCCACTTTGATCGACCTGGTAAGAAAACCATGTTGCCTTTCCTGTTAAATAGTATTTAAAGTGGCACTGTCATGGCTACATCCATTTTGTTTTTTTAACCCCCCCTCCCGACTCCAATACATCTAATTGCCCCCTAGTCATCCCCAAATGCCCTTAACCCTCCATGTTACCTTTTTGTATCCTTGTTTCATGCCCGAACCTAGGTCCTGAGCGCTGCCATCTTTGTGTGGGCAGATGAAGGCCCTGTGGGACATGTCATCTGCCCACACTAGATAGCGCAATGAAATTTCCATGCATGCCCAGTTAAACACTTGGGCATTTGCTATTGTCCAAAATTCAGATGGGAATTTTGTCAATTCGTTCATCAGAAAGACGTCCATTCATTCATCAGAAAGACGAATGAATGAATAGAAACCAGACAAACAAACAAACAGTGAATGTTGGTGTTCGTTTGTTCAGTTTATTACAAGGAGGGAGCTACTGGCTCGCAGCTACCTCCTTGTAATATGTAACAATAGAAGCGGCAGGGAGCTGTGCTCCCCGTCACTTCCTAACCCCCCATGACTCCCATATTGGCATAAGCTGCTCAATGTGATAAAAAAAAAAAAACAACTATGGCTGCTCACTGTTGTAAAAAAAATAAATGATGTGGCATCTATTAACTAGCAGGGGGACATAGTGTCCCTCCTGAGTTCCAACCTGTGCCCTGCTAAACGACGGGGCCCTAAATGACAATAGGGGAGGACCTATTGTCCCTCCTCCCCAGTCCCCACCCATGAGCGGCAGGTGGGGGCCCTAATGTCTTATAAGCCTCCCAATAAGAGTGCTCTGATATTTAAATAGTGAGCCTTACTGGTAACCATGATATTTACCTATCTGAGCACTCTCATTGGTTGGCTTAAACCAACCAATCAGAGTACTCTGAGTCAAATTGCAGGGAGTGGAAAGGCGTTATAAGCCTTTTGCCCCGAGGAGCACAGTCTGCATGGTTTTTTGGGGCACTTGGGCATTTTTTAGTTTTTATAAGTTCAATGGGCTTTATGGATTTTAATTTGGCCTTTTTTGGGACTGAAAAAATAAGGATTTAGAAAAAAGAAAATATCAAATGGTAAGTTTTTAAAATGTATTTACAGGAGTTTTGTTTTATTGTTTCTCCACTCACTATTTTTAGGGTGAGGGAGGTTGGTAGGACTTTATTTAATGGGGGGGCATAGGCGTGCGCAGCCTATTGCATTAGGGTGTGCCCCCCTAAAGCACACACGCCGCCTAGGCATGCGCGAGCGTGTGTATTATATATACATACACACACATATATATACACAAATACACTCTGAATACATACATACAGACCCACACTCATATAATTATCAATATAAACAAACATTTAAAAACCGTATTAAAACTTTTTTTATTAAATAAGCATTTAGCAATGTCAACAAACATTTAAAAAAAAATTTACTTAAAAAAACTTTAAAATAAATAAGCTGTTCTAACTGTAACAAATCTAAAAAAAAAGTAATCATTTTTACACAAAGTGCATTGTACACGGGAATGTTTACAACAGAAACTAAATCAAAATGTTGCTTCAACCAAATTGGCATCAATAAAGTTGTCAGGACCCCCACAGACTATTATGGATTCCTCATCTTTATGCTTTAGAGAAGAAGACGTTGCACAGAAAGTGTTATGGACGTAAATTCTTCAATGACCTCATTATAAGTAGCCGACCAAGCCAATTCTTGCTCAATATATAATATCATGAGTGCATCCAGGCGTTCTTGAGACATTGTACTCCTCAGTTTGGTTTTTACATGTGTCAGTTTTGAAAAGGCTCTTTCACATGAACAGCTTGTCACAGGTAACACTGTAAAGCACTGAACACACTTATAAAAAAATAATTAAATGTGTTATTATTATTATTATGATATTTATAGAGTGCCGTCAAATTTATTAACAGCTATTAACAGTTTAATTGATACGCTTTTATGAAGAAGTGGGTTTTAAATGATTTTTTGAAGGAGTGGAGACTGGGTGAGCATCTAACAGAGGAGGGAAGCGAACGGTGCAGCCCTCGAGAAATCCTGAAGGCGAGCATCAGAGGTGGGAGTACGGACAGACGATAGACGTAAGTCTTCAGCAGATCGTAAGGGCCTAGATGGGACATACTTGTGCATAAGGGAGGACAGATAGATGGGAGCAGCATTATGTAGAGATTTGAAAGCAAGAACCAGAATTTTAAATTGAGCTCTATATTTTATAGGAAGCCAATGTAGGGACTGACAGAAGGGTGAGGCATGGGAGGTGCGGGCGGACAGGAAGATGAGCCTCGCCGCCGCATTCAGTTGGAAGCACGTAAGACCACTGAGAAGCGGATTACAGTAGTCAAGGCGAGAAAGGACAGTGGAATGGACCAACACCTTAGTCGCATCAGGCGTTAAGTAGGGGCGGATGCGCGCAATGTTTTGAGATGGAAATGACAGGATTTGGCGATAGATTGTACATGAGGCTTGAAGGAGAGGTCAGAGTCAAAGAGAACACCTAGGCAGCGATCCTGCGCGGGGGAGCTGATGGTAGCACCGTTGACTTGGAGGGAGACAGACACAGGAGGAAAGACCAGAATTTCAGTTTTGGTCACGTTTAGTCTAAGGAAATGGGCAGCCATCCAGTTAGAAACAGCAGAGAGTCAGTCAGAGACACTAATCAAGAGGGACGGGGAGAGATTAGGAGAGGACAGGTAGATTTGTGTGTCATCTGCATAGAAATTATATTGGAAATGATATTGGAAGCCAAAGGAGCTAATAAGTTTACCAAGAGTATAGATGGAGAACAGTAGGGGACCAAGGACTGAACCTTGGGGGACACCAACAGAGAGGAGTTGGGGAGAAGAAGCAGAGCCAGAGAAAGAAACACTGAAAGAGCGCTGGGAGAGGTAGGAGGAGCACTAGGAGAGAGCAGTATCTTGTAGACCGATATTGCGGAGGATGAGAAGAAGCTGTTGATGATCAACAGTGTCAAAAGCCGCAGATAGGTCAAGGAGAATTAGGATAGAGTAGTGACCACGAGATTTTGCAGTGAGTAGATCATTGGATACTTTGGTCAGTGCCGTTTCCACAGAGTGCTTAGCGCGGAAACCAGATTGAAGCGGGTCTAGCAGAGAGTTGGACTCGGGGAAGTCTGTCAATCTCGCATACACAATTTTTTCAAGGATCTTGGATGCAAAAGGAGTAGCGAGATAGGACGATAGTTGGGTGTGGAGTTAGGGTCAAGATTGGACTTCTTTAGAATTGGAGTTACAGTTGCATGTTGGATCGATCTGATTCTTTAAAACAATCAAGCCACTCTTTGATGGTATTTGTGGTGCAACCTTTAGGAGTAGGTCCATCATACTCTCTTAGCAGTGTGGCTTCTGCTTACAATTCATCCACTTACACCTTAAATTTGTTGGCAAGGATTTCTATGCCACCTTTAGGAATCTCCAAGCTTAACAGTTTTCCTACTGCAGTTACAATATCACACAACTCCTGTTCAAATCGCTGGTCAATACCAGTTATCAATTAATCTAGTAGTGGGTAAAATTAAGTTATCTTCTCCTGCTCCTCTATTGTTCCATAGTGATACTGAGACTGTGCTGCTGCTTCATCAAGAAGGACAGAAGGTTTTCTCTTCCTAACTGGGGTAATGGCGATATTATTTCCGGCACACTTTTTTTTCACAGTCATGGAAAATGGACTGAAAATAATCTGGGTCACTTCTTATGGAAACCAAGGAGTTGCACAGGCTTTTCACCACTGTCATTGCAGTAAGCAAGTTGAAATTTGATGCTCGCAGAGTCTTGCTAACTTTTACCACCATTTGGAGAATAGGGTGCATTATGTGCAGAGCAAAGATAAACTTGAATTTAATTCACAAATATTTTTTATTTTAGCATCAGCTAAGCGACTTGATTCGATGATCTCATTTAAAGCCTGTAAAATAACTGAAAAGTCTTCTTTTACTGCAGCTTCATGCCCAAGGTGGTGTTTGACAGTGACTTTAGAGTCTTCAAATGAGTTCCTACTTCTCGAGAAATATTCTCCATTATAGCATGTCTCACAGGACTTCCCTCCATGAAGGCATAAAGATTCTGGATAATGCCAAAGAAGTCAAACACTGTTTTGTTTTGTCTACTTGAGGTACATGCATCAACTAGGACAAGGTTTAACCCTATAAGGACACGTGACATGTTATGATTCCCTTTTATTCCAGAAGTTTGGTCCTTAAGATGCTAAACAATGTGCATAGCAGTGTACATAGAGTATTTCATGGTTCTTTTCTTTACATTTCATCTGAACACCTACAGTGCATCCAGACATAGTAGGTGCTCCATCAAAGCACACAGAGATCACTGATGACCAGTCAGTTTGAATAATTTCAAGAACATTATTTATTTGGTCAAAAATCTACTGAGCTTCAACTTTTAAGAGCCTGAATTGAAACAAAATGCTCAACCGGACTTTGCTATTCATTATTAAAATATCGTACTACAACAGACATCTGTTCATGGTGTCCACAGTCAGCAGTATCATCCGCAATTATTGAGATCATTTTTTCATTTATTGCTGACACAATTTTTTGTTGCACAATATTATGTAAGGCCATAATTAAATTATTCTGGATGCGGTTACTCAGATATGTAGCATTTCGAGGAGATTCTTGCAAATGTCTTTGCATGACAGGATCGTATTTTTTAGTAGATTGACAAAATTTAGAAATAAACCTCTCTCGTGGCTATCGTTTTTTTCACTGTGACCTCGAAATGGTCTGCCACCTGTTGCGAAACACCGAACAATGTCAATCAGTCGCTTCATAAGATTTCTGTTCTTGCACCTTTTCTTCTTTTTTTGATAGATAAACTTTCTTGCTCTCATCTAGTAACACATCAATAGGTTTTCCTTCACTAAAGCTTGACCAAGCAGAAGTGCTCAGCATATGAGATTTTTATTGTTGGTGAGTTTTAAAACATTAATTAGCCCTGTGCCAGTGTCTGAATCCCTTTTCAATAAAGGCTGGATCAGCATGACCTTTTTGTGTTGCATCATTAGAAGAAAAGCAACGGCAGTAGAAACAAAATGCTGCATCTTTTGCTGGGCTGTATTCGAGCTACCTGTATTTTCCATACCAATCACTCTGAAAATGTATTTCTTTATTCCCTATTTTATTTCTGGGAAACTAGATTCTGGTGTTCAAATCTGTTTTTATAAATACTGCAGACTCAATCATCAGCTGCTATGTTTAATTGCTTTGTTGAACATGAAGTACTCTGACTTGAAAGACCTGTGTAGCAGAACCCCTTTGGCTGTCCCATCTATTCCCCTTTTTATTGTTGGCACCTAAGAGTTTTCCCTGTGCCTGGATTATACAGAATGACACACAACCCTATGTGGCCATATTTTGTTTGGTAAAAGATGTACAAGTCGGCATGCGAACAGCTATATTCACCATCAGAACTAAAGTACCGAACAAACGGACCACCCTGGTGTGAAGTTTGGCGGTAATTTACCTCCCTGTATGTCTATTCCATTCCCTTGGTTGAAACACACGAACGCTCTGCTGGGTCTCCTGGGTGGCCGCAATTTCGGCAGCCGAACACGTGACGGCGGCTATCTTAAACGCGTGAACAGTTGTGTTTGGTTGTCGAGTGTCTGGAACTCAAATCGGACACTCGACTAACCGAACACCGCTAAGACCTCCAGGACTTCAGAAAGTGCCGATTGAAACGCATGAACAGCCCGTCGTTCGGTAGGATGAATCCCACGAACTAGAGGATTCATCCGAATGCAGACTTAACCCTGGATGGCATAGACTTTTAGGACTTCTGAGGCACGAACAAAGACCGACCGCAGGTCCAGATCTCATGGAACTATTTTCGGCTATTTTAACCATGCGGTCGGTCAAATCTTTGCACCACATTTAAAGGTGTACTATATTTGGGGTGCATTGGGGAAAAGTATGTACTTTATAATCATGTTAACTGTTAAGCTAAGGGGAGGAGATGTCTATGTGATTGGTTACTGTAGTAATTATGATCAATCCCTCCCTTGCATGGGAGAACCTCATAAAAGCAGGAACTGTGCCATTAAAAGTTAGTTCTACTCCTGATCCTGTGTGTCGTCCAGTGATTGGGAAAGATGATGGGATATTATTGGATTGCCTTGCTGATTGTGCCTGTTACCCTATTTGGATTTACTACTTGTTCCTGCATTATTCTAATACATCAGTGGAGTTAAGCTGTGGGAAATCATCTCTCCACTACAACCTGAACTAAAATATGTAATATCTTCTGTTTGGTCATGACCTGCCACATGGCACTCACTGGAACTACACATTGGTTCTGGTTCATCAGTTTGTTTGTCTGATGGCTTTTAATATGAAGTGCTCTGTTCTGAACTAAAAAATTATAACATCCTCAGCTTCATCAAGACTTGACGCTTGTAATACACTGCTAATCAACTGGTACATTTTCTGAGTGTAAACTGCACTGATTGAAACCAACAGAAATATCTTCTTCTGCACTTTTATCAGCAACATGCTCAGGCACAGTGTTAGCCACCGAGTCTGAGGTATTGGCTTTTTTTGGTTTCTTGATAACAAACCAATCCATATTTATCACAATTACTTTTTTGCAGGACTGTGTTTCAATATGTTCGATAAATCTGGGTTAAGATTTAAACAGACTGACTTGAATTAACAGACAGATGTATCACTCTGGACATCCACAATGAGGCAAATATATCTGTGTGCTACCCATATGCCATTACACGATCACTAAACGCTGGAACAACTTACTGCCACCCACCCAAGCATAGTATTGACAGATTAGACATTGCACATTGATTGGACATGGCACATTGAATGCATAGCAATGGTACAAACATGGCAATGTGATGGTCCTACAATGTGTCAGTGCCATACAGAGTGTCTCTATCCTTGCAGTTTACCTCCAGATAGTCGACAGGGGTGACTGAGAGCCCAAAAAGTCTTCAGTTGTTGTGAAGACTAGCAGGCACTAGCAGGCTCAGAGATCAGGGCGGAAAGGCTGTGAGGAGACTAATGCCGCTGTACTATGACCCTAGATACACACAAAGGGGAAAGTCTGAAATAAGATATTCAAGAGAGGGGTTAAGGGACGAAAGGTGAAGATGCCAACAAAATCAATCTTTGCCTGTGTAGCCCAAAACCTTGCACCAGCCCTAGTTACAATTACTGATAAATTCAATTCCACTTTGTATGATTCATTCTACACCCTGTTCCAAATTATTATGCAAATTATATTTTTCACATTTACCTAAATAATTGATGTAGATAACAGTCAGCATAATTCTCATGTTATCAACTATTAAGAGTACCATTCAAATTTTATAACTCTTAATGATAACAGTATTTTTTTAAACATAAAAAACTTACAATGCACTGTTCCAAATTTTTATGCACAGTAAGTTTCAAAACACTTTATAGGTTGTAAAGAACTGAAAATTGTCATTTGTTGTGTTTGCAGCATATTTACTGAAATCAAAAGCTATTTTAATCAAACTTATAACAACATTTTAACTTTTTAAACATTTTAACAGGTCACGTTACATTTTAACATAGGACCCCTTATTTCAAGTCTTGCATCCATTGAACCCTTTAAGTCACTGCAATGATAGAGAAATACAAAATGAGCCCCAGATTGTTTCACTGCAAATGTTTCATTTGCATTCTTTGCTTTATCATTGGTGTTTAACCAATGATAAAGCAAAGAATGCAAATAGGGCTCTCTGGGCAAAGATTTATTCTGCATTTCTTTCTAGATTATCTCACACAGTTATTGGCATAAATGATTTAATGATAGTCTGGGTAAACTGCATTAAAAGGAAAGGAGTTCACTTATCTGAGTAACTAACAACACATTGCTCATGATCTCTATGTGAATTGCACTCCGTAAACCAGGTCAGGTGCTCTGTGTGAACTGTGAACATTATGTGTATATCTTCCAAGTTTTAAACAGTCCAAAAAATCTGTATTTAAATATAAACTATCAATCAGTAGTAGGCAGTAGACATTTGACCCTTTAAGTTAGATGACACAGCTGAGCCGCTCTGACCCTGAAAGTAAATTAATAATGGAGTGAAATGAAATGCTGCAACCTCATGAAGGAAGAAGAAATCATTTTTAAACTTACTTACTCTACCGTAACTCATTCTGGGAGAAAACGCTGGGCTCTGCTCTGGCACTGCGCTGTGACACGGCTGGGCCTCACCATAGCGCTGCCGTGACTCCGCCTCTGTGTGACGTCACGGAAAGCGCGTACACGAATGTGTACGTTACAGGGGGGAGGGGGTCTGGAGGAGGAGCAAGTCCATCCTTCACAATGCAGCGTTTCCGCTCGCGTAGTGAAGGATCAGATTAGGAGACAAACAATTGGACAATACGGCAGACGGCAGTGCAGGACGGAGGTGACAGAGCCTCAATTTTGCACACACCTATGGGGGGTATTTTTACAACATGCCCTCCCCCCCACTGTCATTTAGGGTCCCCACCCGCTGCTCATGGGTGGGAACTGGTGGGAGAGGGACAATAGGTCCCCCTTATTGTACTTTAGGGCTCCCCACCCGCCACTTATGGGTGGGGCTAGAGGGGATGACAATAGGTCCTCCCTCATGGGTAGGGTCCGAGCGGTACAATAGTTCCCCCCCATTGTCTTTTGGGGCCCCACCCGCCACTCATGGGTAGGAGCCTTTGTCATTTAGTGCTCAGGGTTGGGGGCCAGCGGGAGGACACTCACTGCTCATGGGTAAGGGCCAAGGGTGACCCTATGTCCCTCCATTTAGTTGAATAGCCCCCCCCCACTCACAGGGCCCCTACTTTGCCTTATGTTTTAAAGAAAACTAGAACAGATAGGAAGAAACGATTCTGAGAGAGGAAGAGAGGAGAAAGCGATTGGGGAAAGGTAAGCTCGGCATGACAGTTAATGACAATACAAATTAGGGCTGGCTATAAACACTTTTCTTTGAGTGACACAAGGTATCTGAAGTCAAAAGAAGGATGAAGCAGTTAAAGTAGATCGTAAAAACATTAGTTAGAAAGTGTTAAATTAACGGTCATAAATCTTGCCTTTTCTACATTCATGTTATAAGTAAATTATTTGGTTCTTTAAGTAATACTTTGGGTGTAAATAATAAAGTCTCCACAGAAATATGTTTCCAAAATAATCACATAAAGATAAATCTTTGTCTGATTCCGTGATGCAAGTGAAAATTATTGTATAGACCAAATCTAGCAAATAACTTGTTGACTGAGCATGGTAAATCCTGTTAAACATACTTACATGAATGTTCTTTGATATTACTATGAGAGTATAAGATGATGTAGTGAGCTCTTCCATATATACACTATAAGTTTATATAAGTTTCATATATATATTTAATTTTTATATAGATTTTTTTTGTGTGTTCGAGGCATAATGCCGTAATGAGTGAAAGTGCTTGAACTAGTATAGACATAACACATAATATATGACAAGTCAATTGTGCTGTGCCGGTACTGACACTGCAGTAGGGCCAACCCTAGGAGTATTATTAAGTGAATAGATGTGAATAGAGGGAGTGGTGTGAGGGTCATGCAAATCGCCAGACCAGGTAACTGTGTGTGAGATAGGATTGGAATCCCTTAAAAGGGTACCCAAGCCCCTCCCACAACTACAGCCCCAGGTTTTTTATTTGTGTTCGGGGCAAAATCCCGTAATCAGTGAAAGTGCTTGAGATAGATATAGATGTAACACATAGTATATGACAAGTCGTTTGTGGTGTGCCAGAACCAAGAATGCGGTAGCTCTGTAGTAAAGAGGGCAAAAAGGAAGTATACCATGCAAATACATTTGTTTAATCTACAATCTTTTTTTCTTCTTTATTCTCACAAAGGCTTGCTGGAGTCTCTTGCACAGTTTGAGGGATATATATAGAATAAGCAGAGGACTTCCAGTGTCCTACTGTTTTAATTATGTGAATCATGTTCACATAATTAAAACAGTGGATGCTGCCCCTATTCTAAATGAATGACCAGTATAGTTAGCAGGGTGGAGATCAAGCCTCATCAACAGAATGCAACATGAACTTAGCTGTGCTAAGTATAGATCCATTTAACAGTAATAGTTGGGTTGAGTGTTTGTGAGGGGTTAGTAAATATTTATCCAACACTGTTATTGGGTACCATTTGTCATGTGTTAGGTACTTTTTTTTATGAGTACTAATACAGATAAAACTGATGTGGTTCAGTGGGTCTCACCTGTCAGACCTTAATGCCATGATTTCTTGTCCTCCACTGGACAGATTAATGATGGACTGAAAAACTGGAGTCTGGTGGCCTGGCCATGTCACCAGCTGGGCCTAATACTACTCACCCACCAGGACTTCCTCTCGCACAACCATTTTTTTGTATGATATAAGCTGTAGCATAACTCCATATTAGCCATTCCATGATAGTGAGACAAGCTGTAGGTGCATTGGACCCTGATTACCTTTTAAATAGTGATGTCCAGAACGGTTCGCCACGAACGGTTCGCCGCGGACTCATCGAGTAAACTTTGACCCTGTACCTCACAGTCAGCAGACACATTCCAGCCAATCAGCAGCAGACCCTCCCTCCCAGACCCTCCCACCTCCTGGACAGCATCCATTTTACATTCATTGTGAAGCTGCATTCTTAGTGAGCTGTCCAGGAGGTGGGAGGGCCTGGGAGGGAGTGTCTGCTGCTGATTGGCTGGAATGTGTCTGCGAACCGTTCGGGACATCACTACTTTTAAACCATTTAAAAACAGTTCAACAATTAAACAGCGCAAGTCGATGTCCCAGAACTTGAGTTGAAATGGTTGCCTAGAGTGTAATAGTTGAATACAGCTTATTACCATTATGGCGGACCCTGTCCTATCCCCGTTCGGTTGCCCGGATTCCCCTTTGATTTCCCTGAACAAACTGTGTTCCCCCTGGTTCGGTACCTCCTTCTACCAAACGTATTACTGAAAGTACGCTTCCGGGCAGACGGCGGCCATTTTGTCTCCTGAACACAAACAGCGGTACTTGGCCGCGAACTTCATGAAACTCTATTCTGCCACTTGACCACATGGTTCCTGGTCTATTTGTCTTGCTGTTTTGCCCCACTTACCGACATGCCAGGAGAGCGCGAATTGGAGAGAAGGTACTATGGACTAAGTGGAACAATCGCTCCCTAAGAGGCATGGGGTGCATCCATTTATTTGACCACAGGAACTCCCAATATTTGACCCGCCAAGACAACTTTTGCTCAGGAACTATTTTGGTCTTCTTGCACGTGTGCAGCCGGTCAAAACTTTTACACCGTTGGCGATTGGACATTATTTTTATGGATCCAGGTGTTAATTGGACAACTTGGTCTCTCAGAGATCTTGGGGTGTTTTTGTGTTTTCTATACTTGGTTCTCTGTATCCAGGAGATAATTAACTTACCGGTCATTGACTCACTTATCTCCCAGACACAGAGATGCCTGGGCGTGGATTGTATGTATTGAGTGGAGACCCCATGCTGCGGTCTGTGCATAAAATTCAGAGTTTGGCTCAATAAAAACTGTTCTACTTCCCAGAACTATGTGTCGTCCAGTTATTTGGGGAATAGACTATATTCACCAAGCAGTTCTTTGTTCAAGCTCAAGATGATTTCGGCAGAGATATTCTGTCTCAGGATTGCAGCTCTGCTACAACCATTCCCAATTTTAGCCTTGTGTATTACCTTGAACCCTTTGAGTTTATCATTAAGACCCAGTAAAAGTCCTAGAGCAGAAACAAATGTTATGTAGCAGCAAAATAGTCTCAATGGTATTCAAGACAAAGTCCCAATTAATTAAACAAAACAATCATCAACTAAGCATTAAGACAGAATTTAAACCAGTGACAAACAGTTCAGTAAATTTTCTTGGATGTGGATAGATCCAATACACTCATAAGTCATTTGACCTTTATATTAATAAACTATTGTAACGGATCCCCTATACTCCGGCTGAGTATATCTGTTATAAATCTCCCAAGTCCCAAGCCCAGTAGTGATTCTAACCCGAGTTCCCCAAACATCAGCCTAGACTTGATGAAGGGTAGAAACGAATGTGTTTAATCTGGCCAACTGGCCCACTTATATACAAAAGCAGGAGGCAGGAAAACATGCCCAGAACACTCACACAAAATAGTTACAAATTGCAGTGTTATCATGACTAAGCATAAAAGACACAAATATTATATCCCCTGATAGCTTGGATCTGAGCACCCAAGTTGTCCAAATATTGCTCAACCTCGAATACAGTCGAATCACCAATGGGGTAGAGTTTTGACCGATCGCTCATGAGGCATATACCCGAATTAGTTCCATAGTTTCAGTGGTAGCGGTTGGTCATTTTCGGGAGTTTCAAATTGAACAAAAGGACGAATGGTTCCCCTGGCTCATAGGTAGCATTTGTTTGTCTTGTTCATAAGAACAAACCTACCGAACAGTGCTCTCCTAGCTTGTCGTGGAAAGAAGCAGGCATTTGTATGGCATTTTTTAGACTTAAATATTTTTATTCAAGATGGCAAAATACATACAAAAACATTTTTTAAGAAAGTATGTACCAACACTGCAATTGATCAAACTAGTTGCCACTATAAACCATGGCTTGAAAGTGCTCCAAAAAGCCAATTTTTAAGAATACGGCGCAATTGCTCTCAAATAAATGATTTTAACGAACAATCACTGCTTTTAAAAAAACAATTCATTGAAAAGAATTATTCCTGTACTCTTCTTGATAATACCATAGACACAGTCAGAAACAAACCTAGAGAAAGCCTTTTAACATACAAGAACAAGAATAATTTAGAAACTCCCACTCTCCCTATAATTTTTAACTATAATAATAAAAGTGGTTTTATTAAAAAAACTATTAAAAAACATTGGCATCTCTTAAGACAAGATGATCTGCTTAAAGAAATTTTACCTGTACAGCCAAAAATTGTTTTTAGAGGGGCACCGAATTTTAGATCCATTTTAACTAACAATTATACCAAAGCAACCAAAAATACTCATCATACGTTTTTAGATGGTGCAAAAGGCTTTTATAAATGTAAACGTTGCACCGTATGTAAAAACACTGATCTAACAACTAAATCAAAAACTACTAATTTCAAGTCCAACCAAACAAATAAAAGTTATACTATAAGAGACTTCATCGGTTGTAATACTACTAATGTTATCTACCTATTGGAGTGCCCTTGTGGCCTCCAATATGTGGGTATGACCACCAGGTGTCTTAAGATAAGACTAGCAGAACATTGTAGGAACATTAGAAATGGGTACCTAAACCACTCTGTATCTAAGCACTTTATTAACCACAACCAAGATCCTAAATTTCTCAAATGCTTAGGAATTCAGAAATGCCAAGTGCCGTGGAGAGGTGGCAACATAAAAAATATTCTTGGTAGATCAGAGATGGAATGGGTATATAACTTACAAACCCTTACACCCCAAGGTCTTAATGTTGATTTTGATTTATTTAATTTTTTATAATAACTTTTTAGCACTTTTATAATTCTGTACCTTTAAATCTTAACTTTTCATTTTTATGTATTGGTATTATTAACATTATTATCATGGATTTATTATTGTATGCCCTTTCATTCATCTTACAGCTTTTAGCTTTTAATTTTATTTATTTGTATTAATTAGGCAATTTATAGTGTACTGATTATATTGATTCTACAAATATTTTATTTAATTCAATGTTCCAACCATATATATATCTAACTTCTATGTTTTAAAAGCATGTAAGCTATTTTTCTTCTTATTTGTTGCTGTTTTCGGCTTAATATGTATGAACTACATTTCCCAGCATTATTTTGTCTCTAGTCACGTGGCCCGCTGTAATATGCCGTCGCGGGTCACGTGACAGAGCCTAATCCCGCCTTGCCGCATCTGTGTCCTGTGCGTGCCGTTCCTTCCAGCTCTGGCCGCACGGACTGTATGCGGATCAGCGGTCACGTGACCCGGCACTACACATCCCATAGTGCAGTGCGGGTCACGTGACACGCACGAATGCGGAAATACTTATCCCACACTTCTTTTTACATTAAATAATGCTCGTTTTTATCCTATTTTTATATATATAATATCTCATGTCTATATATATCAATATTGTATATTATTTTCTAACTTTTGAATGTATACTTTTTATTCACATTTTGTATTACTCTGATTGGCTGTTCATTTTTTGGCGCCAATTTTAAGTGTTTGTATTAGCTATATAAACTCCTTATGTGCCAGGTACTTATACTATCCCAATTTGATAAAGCCTTTTGGCGAAACGCGTTATTGGTTTTATACATATTATACTAATAAATAATTTTATATTTATCATCTATTATCTATTTCTATTCCTAATTTTATACACTGTTCCTGGCATATCCTAAGGTGGGGATCATACCACCCACGCGAAAAATTGAGTGCAGATTTACCTGCACTCTACTTGTGAGTATATTTTATTTATTTTTATTCTTTTTAACTACTACCTCACCAGAGAGCACTATTGGCTGTTTTTATTTTTTCTTTCCTTGAGAATTGAACACCAGGACTCTCCAAGAGGACAAGCACCCCCATAAGCGGAGGGTTATCCGCCGTGTGCCCATCATACTAGAGCTGGTTCTAGCTCTTGGAAATGTGAGTGTGTTATTTATATTTTATTTTATAATTACAAATCTATACACTCTGCACAATTGGCTTTTTCTCATTGTGTCTTCCATATCGTGAGACGGACAATCATTGTTAAAGAAGACATCATACAAGTTAAGACATCATCCATTACTGGGACTCTTCTATTAGAACATTTTTTTATTTGGACTTGCTTTTATTACTCTCCTGGCGCAGCCTTATTTTTTGCTTTTCCATTTGTATGGTTTAACCGGTGATCGAGGGGTCAAGTGTCTGACTTAGAGTTCCAGCCACTCGACGACCAAGCCCCACTGCCTGCTTTTTGTGCAACAAGATGGCCGCCATTTTCTCCAGTACGTGGCGTTCGGTTATATGAATGGCGGCCACACAGAGAGAGCTTAATCCTGTAGTTTGTTTGTAGTTAAAGAGCATGTGGTCGGTGTTGGGTAGATTTATATACTGAATGCACTTGGGAAGAGGACATCTCCTATACAGGCAAAATAGTGAGTTTTGTCACATCGTTCCCTCCCAGTTCCATGGAACGGCATACCCACCTAAACCCTAACGGGTTGGCTTGGGGATGTCCGGGTAGGTGCAAGTTACTTCTCCAGATTGGTTTGACAACCCATTAGCATTGGCATTCTGCTTTCCTGGGCTGTATTGCATTGTAAAGTTGTATGGTTGCAGTGTCAAGCTCCATCTTAACAGCCTAGGGTTGTCTGCAGCCACTCGGTTGAGCCAAATCAGGGGGTTGTGGTCAGTCATGATGGTAAAGGAGCGTCCATATAAGTAAGGCTGTAGTTTTCCTTCTCCATGGTGGCATAGCTGACTTCTCATGGTAACAAATTTCTGCTCCATGCTATCTCCCCCGACCTGGCTTAATTTTGCTCCCAGTCCGAACATTGAGGCATCTGTATGAACGACAAAAAATCTTTTAGTGTGGTCAGGTGCCGCTAATACAGGTGCCTCGCTCAGTGCAGTTTTCAGCTTCTGGAAGGAAGATCTGTCTGGGTAAGAACTTTTTGGTGAGGTCAGTAAGGGGCTTAGCTATGGCGCTGTAGTCTGGTACAAACCTCCGGTAATATCTGGCTGTTCCTAGAAACGCCATTACCTGAGTTTTGGTACGCGGTTGGGGCCATTAAGTTATGGCCTCAATTTTGGCTAGCTCGGGTCGCTGCTTACCAGAGCCCACTCTGTGCCCAAGTTACTGGACCTCCGCCATACCTATATGCCATTTGTCAGGCTTTAGGGTTAGGCCGGCGGCTTGAATGGATGTGCTTCGGGTGGGCTTCCCATGTGCGGCTGAAGATAGCAATATCACCCAGGTAGGCACATGCAAAGTCCTGAAATACCTCTAAGAGCCAGTCAGCCATCCTTTGAAAAGTGGCAAGGGCCTTCTTCATCCCAAATGGTATAACCTTGAACTGATACAGGCCAAATTGAATGTTAAATACCGACTTAGGAATAGCATCAGGCTCCAAATCTTTAGTGGTCAAATAATTCCCTCCTGTAGGCATCAGTAAGCTTGCAGTAGTCAATGCAGAAGCAGGTCATACCATTCCCGCTTAGGCACCAAAACCACCGGGGATGCCCAAGGACTCTGGGAAGGATTACCCCTAATTCTAGCATATCCAGCATTTCTATGTGCATGCTCTCCCTAATGGTTTCGGGTACAATATGGTTGCTGCCGGAGAGGTACCTGACCTAGGGTTTCTACTCGGTGTACCGCCAGTGTCGTGTACCCTGGTAGGGCATAAAACATATGACGAAATTCCCCTAGCAGTTGGGAGGCTTGCTGCCTTTTGAATGGGCTTAAGTCAGTTCCTAGACTGACCTGCTCTACCCAAACGAGGTTGATGGGGAGCATATCAGGTAAGGGAAGACCTTCACTGTCCTCGAAGGCAGGGGTGCCAACTGCTGATACCTCTTCTGTCCTTTCAAGATATGGCTTGATCATGTTTACATGAAAGGACTTTCTGATCCTCTCATCCGAGCATTTCACAACTATATAGGCAGTGTCACTTATCCTCGCTACTACCTTGAAGGACCCTGCCAGGCTGCTTGGAGCTTATCTGTTTTAGTGAGCCTTAGAACTAAAACTTTTTGTCCAGGCTCTAGGATGCGATCTCTAGCACCTCGGTTGTACCAATGTTTCTGGCGATGCTGGGCCACATGCAAGTTCTCTTGAATGGTCTCAGAGCTTGCAGTCGGTCCCACAGCTCCAGAACATAAGGCACTATAGGGGTACCTGCTTCTCCCCCATATTTCCATCCCAGTGCTCTTGTACAAGGTCTAGGGGTCCCCAAATTCTCCTCCCGTACATTAGATCAAAGGGGGAGAATCCGGTCGACTCCTGTGGCACTTCCCTGGATGCGAACAATAGATGGTGAAGAAACTTTTCCCAGTTTGGACAGGACTCTGTGAAGGTTCGAAGCATTTGTTCAAGGGTGCCATAGACCTGTTCCTCCTCTGAGGGTGGTATGGGGAGCTTAATATGGGTTTCACACCGCAGCTCTGCAAGTAATGTGAACTGGGTCCCCTGATTGGATACAATTTCCCAGGGAAATCCTACCCGAGTGAAGACCTGCACCAAGGCCTCCACATGGATGATGGAGAGGGCTACAGCCTCAGGGTACCGAGTAGCGTAGTCCACCACAGTAAGAATATACTTCTTCCCCGAGGTACTACCACTACCGAGTAGAATGGTTCCTCTACTATTGGGATGGGTCTAAGTTTTGCCCTTGTCACGCCTGGTTGAGATCTGTTCAGTAGCGTGGGTGTTAGGGCGATACCCCGGTGGTGCCCTGTTGCTTTCTGCCCTTCTGCCGTCATGGTACTCATCCGCCAATTGAGCGGCTTCTTCTACTGTGCGTGGTTTGCGGTCTCGGACCCAATCTTGGACCTCTGATGGGGCATAGTTAAAAAAATTCAGCAATATTAATGGCAAAGCATCCGCTAAGGTCATCGCCTTGCATCCCTGCATCCAGTTGCGGGCAGCGTGGTGCATGCAGAATGCCCATTCCACATAGGAATCCCTCCCCCCTGTTACAGCACACATGGGTAGCAGTGTCTCTAACCCTTTCATAGTCCTGGATATCCTCATCAGGCACGGCCCGGTATGCCTCGGCTGCTCTGCCTGATAGTTTGCTGCTAAGTATTGCAGCCCAGTTAGCCTTCTCCAGATCCTCCAAAGCACACTGACGTTCAAGTCTTGCAAGTAACTGTCAATGTCCATCTCACCATCAGTGAATGCTTTAAATGTGCATAATTCACTTTCTGTTGTTGCCCATTTGTAAATCCTGGTAGGGATATTATATCCCCTTGCAGCGATCCTGCTCTTGACTTCCGAGCTCTCTGTGCCCCTGTCGATTGAGCCATGATCTGCATAATAATTTCTTGCGATTAATTGGGTCCCACAATGTTGGGTCTCTATCTTACATCCTTTTGGATTTTTCAAAGAGGCCAAAAAGGCCAGAGAGTACGCAACAGGATTGATCCTACGAAGGACGCAAAAAGGTCCAAGGAACCTAGAAGCAAATTTCATGCTAGGGACTTTGAGCCTGATGTTACGAGAACATAACCAAACCCTCTCACCCACTTGGTAAACAGGGTTGGCACCTCGACGTGTATCAGCATAATGCTTGAAACGGTCAGCAGCAGTACCCAGAGCAGATTGAACTTTAACTCAGGTATCACGGATGGAAGCCAGACGGTCATCCAAAGCAGGAATAGCCGTATCAGAAAAAACAGCCAGTAGGACAGTAGGATGCCGGACATTATTGACAAAAAATGGACTATGCCCAGAGGAATCATGGTCAGCATTGTTCCTAGCAAATTCGGCCCGTTGTAATAATTCGGACCAATTGTCTTGAGTGCTATTAACAAAACAACGCAAGTATAACTCCAAAGACTGGTTAGCCCTCTCAGCTGTACCATTAGTCTGGGGGTGGTAAGAGGATGAAAAAGACAATTCAATCCCCAATTGCTTATTAAAAGCCCTCCAAAACCGGGATACAAACTGAGAACCTCTATCAGATACAATATTGTGAGGAATGCCATGCAGACGGACAATCTCACGTATAAAGATCAGTACCAGGTCTTGAGATGACGGTAATTTCTTGAGAGGAATAAAATGAGCCATTTTAGAAAAACGGTCCACAACCATGAGAATGGTGGTATAACCGTTAGAACTAGGAAGTTCAACAATGAAGTCCATGGACAAGTGGGACCATGGGACCTCAGGAATAGGAAGAGGTTGTAACAAGCCACAAGGGAGTTTATGAGGCACTTTGGAAACCGCACAAACAGAACAAGCCTGCACTTATTCCTTAACATCCTTCCTGAGGGAATCCCACCAGAATGACCTCATGATAGCAGAAGTGGATTTGTTACTACCTGGGCAACCAGCAGACACATTGTCGTGAAATACCTTCATGATATTAACCCTTTCCCCCAAAAGAACGAATAGTTTGTCCTGAGGTTTACCGCAGGGAGTTTATGAGGCAAGGGAGTTTATGAGGCACTTTGGAAACCGCACAAACAGAACAAGCCTGCACTTATTCCTTAACATCCTTCCTGAGGGAATCCCACCAGAATGACCTCATGATAGCAGAAGTGGATTTGTTACTACCTGGGCAACCAGCAGACACATTGTCGTGAAATACCTTCATGATATTAACCCTTTCCCCCAAAAGAACGAACAGTTTGTCCTGAGGTTTACCGCAGGGCGCCTGAGACTGAGCCTCCATAATGGAGCCAAGCAGTGGAGAGGACAATGAACGGACCGTGGACACAATGATACATTCCGGGGGAATGATATGGGACATTTCTTGCTCTAGTATAGCCTCAGTATCAAACTGCCTGGACAAGGCATCAGCCTTGACATTTTTAGAACCAGGTCTGTAGGTAATAAGACATTAAAGCGAGAAAGAAATAGAGACCACCTAGCTTGTCTAGAAGATAATCGCTTAGCATCTCCTATGTAAGCCAGGTTTTGTGATCAGTAATGATCAAAAGGGGGTCCTATAGACGATATGGTGCAAGCTGGGTTAGTATAACTAATATGATGTGAGGAAGCACGCTTCACCTAAGCGCGTACAGGCCATGCCCGCTGAGCCAGGAGGTAATCAAAATAATGCAACATAAAAGAGTTTGTCAACTGGCAAATTTTGAGATTTTTGGCCCAAGTCCTAGCTAGGCCTCATTAAATTCACTAGGCAATAGCTAGTATGCCCGTTAATGTCCCTTAATGTACTCAGCCCACTCCGCAGGGTATGCTGTTGTGCCTCATGATGGCTGCCGCTTGATTCTCAGCCGGGTTGGAGATCCGCTACAGTTCACCAAGGTAACTGATTCTTCCTGGTGTCATGGTGTCACTGCGTTCAGGGACTGCTTGTCTTCGGCATAAGGCCTTAATAGGTGCTTGTGCCCGTTCGTCATGGTTTGATCCAAAACTTCTCCCTGGTGGTATGGCAGGCTGTGGAGGAATTCCTCCTGGTGAGCGCTCAGCTCAGATGAAGGTCGAGCGGTCTCATCAGCAGCATTATCCACGTGGGTGGTGCGTCGTGCTGGGTTACTAGCGCCATGGGTCCGATGTGTCTCCGGACTTGGGAACTGCTGCCTGGTATGGGTCGTTTGGTGCTTGTTGCTTTGTGCGTCAGGTCAGATGGTGTCCGTAGTCCGCTTTAGGCTCGGTGGATCAGGGTATGCTGTTGTGCCTCATGATGGCTGCGCTTTCCCATCTTAGACTTGGGCCTTGAGCCTGTATAGCGGCGTGGCAGTGCCTCCGAGTGTGGCTTCGGGGCTAGGACCAGGATCACCCCCCACCCCCACCCCAGTCCAGACGGGGGGGGGATCAGGACCGGATCCGTAGATGTTCTGCGTGTTTGTCGGGCTCCGTTTGGCAGGATAGTGGAGTGGCGGCCGTCCACTCCACTCGCCACCAGGTGAGGTCCCGCCTGATGCAGCAGGGATCTCGCCTCTGAGGGACTAGAACTCCGGGAGCAAGCCTCTCCTCAGCTCCGGCAGCCCGTACACATTGAGGGTCGCAGTTGTTGGTAATTTATTTTCCCCAAAATCACGATTTACAAGCTTTATGGGTCATATTTTGTAGGAGCTGATCTTTCCTGCGACCGCTCAGCTCGGCGGCCCGGCCCTGCCCCCGGTAGCCAGCTTTTTTAACATGAAATGCTCTCCACAATAATATATGTCTATATTATTGAAAAGTACTAATATGCAATCTGACTTACGGTTTCTTCAGGTTTATTCTTAGTTACAGATACATAATAAAACATAATAAATGATGTTACAGGATAATGGATTTCAACAGCAGATGGTAATTGCTGTACTTCTGATGGGAGAGTTACATCGTTGTACAGAGCCAAGAGCCAAGACCGAGAGCGACCTCTGTTACTATATAGATGTGCTCAGCCTAACGTCAGCGTTTAACTCTAGCCATATGAGGACAAGACCCACAAATCCACATTCCAGAGCTCTCGGACAAAGAAAGCCTTGTGACTTATTGATACCATCTGTTACTTATGTCAATACACACATCCATATATATAATCAATAGAAACATAGAATAAGCAATATTCTACACCTGCTAAGACCATGTACAATTTGGATGTACCAGATTACATTTTTAAATGCTCTGTGTTTGCCCATAACATCAGGATTTATGAATGTGCATTAGTTTTTTTTTATTGCCTGCTTGGTTTGTCATACCAAAGCATAAAGTCTTTAAAATAGCCACCTTAACAAAGCAAGGTTAAGCCAGGAGAATAAAAGAGGTAGTTACTTTTAGGTATACATTACAAAATAATACACACAGACATTATGATACATATATAATTTTCCCCTTGATTTATAATTCCCCCCCTGATTTAGTAATAATGGAATATTTTGAAAGCTTGGCAGACTGCTAGAAGCTCAAAAACATTAAATGGCTGAACCTTTCCACTCATATTGGACTATTTGATCCTGTAGATAAGCTCTCCATCCCTAGTGACTGGCATCCATTGTGAGTATGATCCATGGAGCTTCTCCTATAGGGGATCTCCAAGAAATGTTCTTGCTGAGCAGCCATCACTGGAGGGAATAATGAACTGTGTGAGAAATCCTGATGGGTTGGTGAAGGTTTCCTGCCCATCTTGTCAGTCCTATAGTGGAAGACATCGATCCTGGAAGGCTCATGTCCTCTGCCACATAGACAATATCTCTTTGGCTTTGAACTGAAGATGTCTTTTTCTGTCCTGGGAGAGATGTACTATGCCTTGAGAGGTATTTAATAAAGCTCCCAAATAAGTGTTGGGGTCAGCTCACTTTTGGATACTGAATACTTTTGGACTTTTGGATGCTTGGAACTGAAATTGCCCTTTTTCCACAGCAAATCTTAGGAACTTCTGATGGTGAACTGAAATGGGGACATGGAAGTAAGCATCCTGTAAATTGATGGATATCATCCATTGGCGTGGGAAAACAACTTTTAGATTGATTTGAAGAGATCCATCTTGAATTTTCTGATTCTCAAGTATTTGTTTTGTCTGTGGTGGTCCAGAATTAGTCTTCAACTTCCAGATGCCTTCTTGGTCAGGAATAGGTGAGAAGAGAATCCAAAAGTTCTTTCTCGTTTTGGAACCTTTACTATGACTTCCTCTGACATAAATAGTTCCAGAGTATCTCTTTTTTCCTTGTTCCCTGGCCATTTTGTAATTTGGAAGTTGTGACTTGAAGGAGTGTTGTGAAATTCTAAAAAACCCTTAATACATATCTAGAACCCATCTGCTTTGGATCAGTTTCTCCCAAACATGTTATAATTGGAGCAGACAAGCTCCTACTCATCCTGGTTGGGAGAGTAAACTATTATAAAGATCTAGAGCTCTTGGATGCGATGGCTGGTGGTGTTCTTCTGGATCTGTTACCTCTCACTCAAGAATGTCCTCCTTTCCAATTTTGGTATCTCCCATGTTCTGTAACTGGTCAGTAGGCTCTGTTGTCTCAAAGGATGAGACCTCCTTATATCTTCTATCCCCGAAAGATCTCTTAGGCCTGCAGTCCTATGACAGAAATGCTTTTCTTACATCTGCTGCTCTCTTGATGCATTCGTCCAATTGCTTACCAAAGAGCACCCCCCCTTTAAAAGGGAAGGGAGAAGAGAGTGTTCTTAAATGATGCATCAGTAGTCCATGACCTCAGCCAGTAAGCCCTTCTGGTGGAAACTGAAAGGACAATATTCCTGGATAGAGCCATGACTTTGTCAAAAGAGGCTTTTGAGGTAAAGTCTGCAGGTTGTTTAGTGTCTTGACAAATATCAGTAATATAGGACATGTTCTATTATCGAAGATGCTCTTCAATATCCTCTATCCATAATATAAGAGCATGAGACACAAAAGTTAGGGCTGTAGTAGGGTAAAGCCCCATCCCTGCGGCTACATAAGCTTTGGCCATCTTAAGGTCCATTCTACATCCATAGAAACTCTCAGCATTATCAACTGGCAAAGTTGTATGCTTAGGCATATACTTACCACTGGCCACGCAGTCCTCCTCCTGCCACGCGGTTCGGCCACTCCACACAGCCACATTGCATAGGGAAGGGTACTCACCTCCCCCTGCGCGGCAGGACTCCCCTATAAAGAGTGTAAGTGTGACGTCATGTTTGTTCTTAAAATAACTACATCATCATTGTGATCCTAATGTATTTTGAGTTGCAATGATGACGTGGACCAATCAGTACACAAGTAAGCCTATTTAAGGCTTGCTTTGGTCCATATTCTTTGTCCTATTGTGGTTTCTGAATGGATCCTTGCTTTGTGCTCCTAGTGATTTTCTGTGTTTGATCTCGACTTCGTATTGACTTCATGATTTCTGGTATCCTGACCTGGCTTTGTATTTTGACTTGTATTTTCTGGCATCCTGACCCGGCTTTGTCTTGACTTTATGTATTTCTGTATCCTTGACCTTGATACTCGCTATCAGGGACGTATTAGCCGCGAGGCAAACAAGGCATTTGCCTTGGGCGGCATTTTTCAGGGGGGAGCAAAAAACGCTGCCCCCAAATGCCCAAGGCGGCTAACAGACATGCCGAGCGGGCGGGCGGCACTGGCTGCTGTGCGGGCGGCTGGCGAGGGAGCTCTTCCTCTGAGCGCTCTGCTCAGCTCCCTCGGGCGACACAGAGTGAGGCTGGGAGACGTAATATGACGTCATCAACTCGGCTCCCAGCCTCACTCTGCGGAGCGCGAGGGAGCTGAGCAGAGCGCTCAGAGGAAGAGCTCCCTCGCCAGCCGCCCGCACAGCAGCCAGCGCCGCCCAGCCCAACCGGCAGCCACTGGACCACCAGGGAGAGAGAGACCCCCCCCAGCACTCCCAAAGGTAAGGAGGTTGGGGGGGGGTTAAATTTAAAAATGTGAGTGATTGTGTGTGTGTGTGTGTGTTTGTGTCTGACTGTGTGTGTGTGTGTGTGTGTGTTTGTGTTTGTGTCTGACTGTGTGTGTGTGTTTGTGTCTGACTGTGTGTGTTTGTGTCTGACTGTGTGTGTGTGTGTTTGTGTCTGACTGTGTGTGTGTGTGTCTGACTGTGTGCGTGTGTGTGTCTGTGTGTGTGTGTGTCTGACTGTGTGTGTGTGTTTGTGTCTGACTGTGTGACTGTGTGTGTGTTGTGTGTCTGACTGTGTGTGTTTGTGTCTGACTGTGTGTGTGTCTGACTGTGTGTGTGTTTGTGTCTGACTGTGTGTGACTGTGTGTGTGTGTGTGTGTGTCTGACTGTGTGTGTGAGTGTGTGTGTTTGTGTCTGACTGTGTGTGTGTGTTTGTGTCTGACTGTGTGTGTGTGTGTGTCTGACTGTGTGTGTGTGTTTGTGTCTGACTGTGTGTGTGTGTGTGTGTGTGTGTGACTGTGTGTGTGTGTTGTGTGGACTGTGTGTGTGTGTTTGTGTCTGACTGTGTGTGTTTGTGTCTGACTGTGTGTGTGTGTTGTGTCTGACTGTGTTTGTGTGTGTGTGTGTGTGTCTGACTGTGTGTGTGTGTGTTTGTGTCTGACTGTGTGTGTGTGTGTGTGTGTTGTGTCTGACTGTGTTTGTGTGTGTGTGTATGTGTCTGACTGTGTGTGTGTGTGTTTGTGTCTGACTGTGTGTGTGTTTGTTTCAGACTGTGTGTGTGTGTGTGTGTGTGTTTGTGTCTGACTGTGTGTGTGTATGTGTTTGTGTTTGTGTGTATTTGTGTCTGGCTGTGTGTGTGTGTGTATTTAGAAGGTGGGGTGGGGGGGAAGGGGGCGCCTGAGTTTTGTCCTGCCTAGGGAAGCACAAAACCAGGATACACCACTGCTCGCTATATTAATATGTTAAGTCCGGCCACTCTAAAATTCGGTAGTACGCCTTTTGGATCCACCTTTTGTGGCTTTCCTCTTTCCTGCGTGTTGGGTTACAGCTCCCGTTACATATGCTAAGCTAATCTCACTATAGCTGCATCTACTTTAATGGCAGAGTCCCAAGTTACAGAATCTGAGGCATCAAAGGAGTATAAGCGAGAAATCCTTCCTTGAGGACAAAGTGTTTTTATCAGTCTTTGACCATTCGTCAAGGATATCTTTAATAGTCTAATGAACCGGACAAGTAATTCTCTTCCTCCTAAGATCGGAAAAGTATCTGCTTGAGGAAGGTTCATCTTTAACTGATTCTTTCAAGTTCAGAGATCTGCACACCCTTGAGATTAGGTGAGCCACACTCGTCAGATCCAGCAAGTCAGGAGTGGGCTGAGCTTCTTCCTCTGAAGAAAAGGCCTCTTGAAGTGATTCCATTTCCATATCTGAGTCAGAAAAATTCTCCATGGACCAAACTGGATCTTGATATGAGGGACTATTTCATGACTGACTGGCCTCTTTAATACCCTGGGACACCAATTTTTTAATGGAGTCCATGATGTCTGGTGTAGAGGTAGAAGCACCTGCCGCTGCTTTCAGGTAGGCTGCGCAGAAATGCTTTCCTTCTAAAGCTTTAGATTTGCACGCTTCACATACACGCAGATGCTTTTAAGGGGATATCCCTTTTGATCCTCTAGATTTCTTCCCTATTGAGCTATAATAAAAGGGAAATATGAGTGCGCTACTCCCTTTTGTTTTTAACCATTGGTATAAGAGAAAAATAGAATGTGTAATTAAATGGGTTATCTATTACTCTTAGATTGTGGCCTTTTCTCAGAAATGGCAGAATCTAAATCCATATTGGAGGTCCTGAGGGATAAAAACTAATCCAATGAAGGACCATAGAAAAGAAGAGAAGAATGTTGTTTGGTGGTGAATATCACTTCATATGAACTGTAGCATTAAATACTTACAGAAGGGGGGGGAGGGGGGCTGACCACCATGCACACAAGTCGCATGGAAGAACAGCTCCCATAATTTGCAAACCTTTTGGCCCACAAAAGCAGTCTGATCCTTTATCAGGCACCAAGAGGTGACAACCACATGCCCTAAGCGGTACTGGTCCTGAAGATCGGCTCAAAACTAAACTGCTAGGCATTGGCCCTGGTTCCCCCCCCTTTGGACTGGTGGGTTGGGGGTCATCCCAGTCCCTCCTTGAAGCCCTACCACCAGCTTGCTAGCATTGTCAGCTACCTGCATTGGAGGACTCACTTACTGAACAAGATGGCGGCGGAGTCTATTCCTCCCTCCACGAGGATGGTGGTCTCTTTTGGCGCCCCATGCGGGTAAGGCAGAGCAACACTGTTCTGTGTCACACATGGCTCATGGATGCTAACAATCGACACCAAGGCAGACTGCCGGAAGCACGACCTCTCCCTCTCCACATGCCACCACCTAGCTGCGCAGCATCAGATCCCACAACATGGTGAAATTACAAGTCACTCCACAACCTTAAGTGAGACACTGCACCTGGTCCTGAGGAGTGACAGGCTAGCAAGGCTTTGGTGGCTGTCCACCAACAGACCCATTTCTGGGATGGTGGTCTCCCTTGGCGTCCCATGCGGGCAAGGCAGGGCAACACTGTCTGTGTCACACATAATATTTTATTATATCTTTTCATGTAACAACACTGAAGAAATGACACTCTGATACAATGTAAAGTAGTAAGTGTACAGCCAGTATAACAGTGTACATTTTCTGTCCCCTCAAAATAACTCAACACACAACCATTAATGTCTAAACCGTTGGCAACAAAAGTGAGTACACCCCTAAGTGGAAATGTCCAAATTGGGCTCAATTAACCATTTTCCCTCCCTGGTGTCATGTGACTCATTAGTGTTACAAGCTCTCAGGTGTGAATGGGGAGCAGGTAATTTAAATTTGGTGTTATCGCTTTCACACGCTCTCATACTGGTCACTGGAAGTTCAACATGGCACCTCATGGCAACAAACTCACTGAGGATCTGAAGAAAAAAAAATGTTGCTCTACATAAAGATGGCCTAGGCTATAAGAAGATTCAGATGGTCTATTAATGAACCTACATAGACACTCAATCAAGAACCACAAGTAAAACCGATTTTGTACCCCTGTTGGTCATCACTTCACCAAGACTGGTCACTCCATCCAAAACCGCAGGATTAAAGTTCTTAAAGGGAATTTCAAAGACTCTCATGAAGGAAAGACATGAAAATGATCACACATTTCAACACCAGAAATGTAGGACTTAATGTAGATTCTGGCTTTCTCACACACTACCAAAACTTTATATAAACACACATCTTAAAGTCTTATATAGTTAGTTTTCAATATTCTCGCTTCACCTTTATTGGATCAATTTATATACATACATATATGCAGCTATATACTTGCATGCACTGCTCTTTTGTTTTTAATTAGCTTATTGACTCTCCTCTGTTTATTTACTTTTTCTGGCTATTCTCAGCCAACCTGCACCTTTCACTTACATGCACATGTTCTGCTATTTATGACACCCCACTCACCCTCCCTCCCTCCCCTTCTCTTCTCAAAATTGTCGTTTTAAGTGTTAAACTCTATCAGATAGATTAGTATTGCTTCAGACCTAAGGAAGAGAGAAAACTCTCGAAAGCTTGTCTTTGAAATATTATGTTTGTCCAATAAAAAATGCATCATAGCATACTGCAATACTCTGGTATTTTGGCATCTTGTCTACTGTACTAATACGGCTAATCCAATCTACAATATATATATATATATATATATATATATATATATATATATATATATATATATAAAAGTAGATAAATTCCGGCACGCCTGGATTTGTACAGCACATCGATTTATTGTCACAATTCAGTCAACATTTCAGTTCCTAGCTTGGAACTTTCATCAGGACATACAACAGTAGCAATGACCAAGCAGGCTTTTATACAACTCACCACCCTCAGCTGCTCGTTAAGTTGATCTTCTATACCGGAGCTTGGATGCTTATTCAGATCACCTGGGTAATTACCTCACAGATCGTAACACGGTCCACCCCTTCCTAATGTGCTTCCGGCGTCACTGTGTTGCCACCGCAGCCGCCGAAAGTATCCGGCTATTGGCTATGCCAGAGGTCGCTGACGTTAGTGGAAATCACTTGATGGGTCCCGCCCATGTATCTCTCATGTGGGGAGCATTGCCTAGGCAACCGGATTAAGCCAATCACTTTATACTAGAGTATGCTGGTATTCACATTGGGAACTTCAAAACACACTGCCCTGCTCATGGATTACATTAAATCCATAGGAGCTCTAGCAGTATAATGGCACTGGTATACCCAAATCATTTAGTAAAAACAAATATATTTCAAATAAGAGAGAGAAAAAAAACAATTAGATAAATATGTATAAACACCCCCATAGATCCGTATCTCATTCCACTAGTATGAGCAGGCGACTTCGGGTCCCATAAGTATATTGCAATAATAAACAATAAGTATATTTAAGTTACAGTGCAATGTGTGAGTAAATCAACCCACAAACTTAGAATGGGTCCATGGTATGGTATGTTCGTATATGTAAACAGCCTAGGGTAATAAAGATATGACAAAGTGTAAGTGTTTAAAGTGACAGTGCAATATATAAGTGGGTAAGCCCAAATGTTGAATATGCATCAACACTCGTGTGTCCTAACAAGATATGGTATATTTTGCAAAGGGCCACACACATCTAAAATTATTAAGAAAAGGTGAAAGACCTAACAGAACATGAGAGAGTGTGTTTCTTTCTTAAAGTGATACACACACTAAAGTAATTTAAAGTGACAGTGCTAAAAATATAAATGATAAATCCGACTAAGGTCTGTTGCTCAGTATGTGTATATTAAATCAAGTTAGCTAAAAATTTAAAGAAGGGTGAGATGCACAAGCAAACTGTATGTGTAAAAAACTAGCGAATAGTGAAAAAAGCACATTAGGAAGGGGTGAACCGTGTTACGATCTGTGAGGGAATTACCCAGGTGATCTGAATAAGCGTCCAAGCTCCCGTATAGCCAATCAACTTAACAAGCAGCTGAGGGTGGTGAGTTGCTAATTAAGTGTATCTTACTCTGTATAAAAGCCTGCTTGGTCATTGCTACTGTGGTATGTCCTGATGAAAGTTCCAAGCTAGGAACTGAAACGTTGACTGACTTGTGACAATAAATCGATGTGCTGTACAAATCCAGGAGTGCTGGTATTTATCTACATTTATATCACAGTGTGGCTGGGCACCCGGTATCATCTTGGCTGGAGGTAGGAGTGCAGAAGCTCTTTATTTTTTATATATATATTCTAACAAGAATGTTATGTTTTGCAAGGTTCAGCCTTGATGTCTCTGAGATGGATCTTGCAACTGAGAGGGAACAGGAATCAGAGTCTCTTAAAATTTCTCGACCATGGGTGACAAAGGCAAACTTGCTCATTGAGCCAGATGATGGGAACCTCTGTCTTCAAGGGGATGTCATGGAAAACAAGGTAATGCTTCACAATATTGAGTTTATTCTATTTAATATGTCAGGCGCATTTCATTCAGATATTTTGGATTTGTTAAAAGTGGTAAACGATAAACAGCAGTTTTAAATGTGGAACTGTAACCTTGGAAAATGTTCCTAATGATCACTTTATTTATAACTTTGTCTCAGCATTTTTATTATAAATAACTTCCAATGACTAGGAGCATTTTATGTTAACCTTGTAATTTCCTTACACACAATTTTACAAGTGAATGGGTGCACCTTGTAACATATGTGCTTTCTACACAACCCATCTCAATCAAATTATCCCGATAGTTGACTTTTCTTGAAATCTTTATTTATTTATTTTTTTATTTCTTTATTCTGAGCTGAAATGTCATATTGAAGTGTATCCAGTTTCAGTTTATTGGAATCGAGTTCTTAATTTCTGTTAAGCAGGTTCTTGTATTCCATGTTATGCCGTGTAATTATTTACCTCATGTACAGGAACAATAATCTTTAAAGCAGCTCTGTCACCCCACTGAACATCCCCCCAGAATATTTATGAAGTACTCACATTGACTGTGTTGGAAGTCCACTGAAATTCCACCACAGTTAAAAGATATCATATGCAAGGTAGGGGCTAGTTAGTCTTATGTATGTTCCCTCCCCTTGGTAACAATTGACAAAATGCAGAGCTACTGTCATCAAGTTTTGTCAGGTCCCCCAGCTATCACCAGGGTTGGTTGTGATGAAAAAGGCATTGTCTATGGAGGCTCCTTCAATTATGTGGCTTCCTTCATAGACATCAGTGTTATCTATCATTGTTACCATCAAAGGTCAAAGCTGTTTTAAAACCACAACCTTTTTATGAATTTTGTTAGGATGTCGATAGTACTGGTAAGAGGATCAGATCTAAGTCAATGCCTTCAACATTGGATAAGATATCAGCACCTAGGATTTCCCGAAGTTTGGAATCCTCCTGCCCTGTTATTGAAGGTAAGGAAGCCTTATATTTGAAGTCTTTGAAGTTTCTATTTTATGTATTCATCCCAGTAATACTATGATTGTATATTGTTTCATGAAACAGTGAGCTGTGGAAACTTACATTTGGTGACGAAAATGAATGTTTGCCACCATTTTTAAGAGAGAGAATTTAATTTATCTTGTTCATTATGCTTATATAGTATGTATTCCCTTAATCCCACCATGAACCCTTCAGCTTCCTACAATTTTACAAAAGTTTTTTCAGTTTGTTTGCTCAGTTACTTTGCCGAGATGAACTTCAATAAAGCTTTTTTAAGTAAAAAAATAGTGAACATCAACTTTCATGAACAATCAACCAGAATGAACAGTACACAAATTATATATTGTAAATATATACATATTTATACCCTTCTTATAAAGGGATAAAAAAGGAGAAATACAAAATCTTACCACATACCGTATGTATGTATATATAAAATGTAGACAATATCAAGATCAATATTAATATGTAGGTAAATTATCACTTGGGTTCCCCCAGATCAGCAGACAAGTTGTTACACAAGGGAAAGGTAGCCACAAATGAGGGGATACATTTCACCAATTTAAATTCACCAATTATAAATTTTGTTTAAAAAAATCTCACATGTAAGTAAAGACATTTGCATATCTGACTTCCAAATAGAAAAATATTTTAAAAGCAGGCACAACAATTATCAGTAATGCATCTTCCTTGGGATTTGTCTTTCGTCTTCATGGTATTTGTTTATATAGCCCTACATTTATGATATTCTCCTTTTCTTTGTGGCTACCTGTAGGTGGTACCATACTTAGGTGGTATCATTTCCACCAGGGATAGGGAGTCTGGAAAATCAAATATGATGCCCAGTAGGTTGCCAGGAGATGTATAATGCAAAATGGATTATTAAGTAACAAGTTGTAAAAAATATGTTAAAGCATCTGAACTGTATGGATGCCTTCCATCGCAGCTCCTGACATCTGGCAATTATTCTGCCGCAATCCATGGCCCTTCAATGCCATTGGGGTATTTACCTACCCTCAACTTTGCTTACCAAGGATGAGCATCAAGCCCATATCTTTTTTTTGTACTCAAAATCAGGCAAGAAGGTTCTGTGAAAATCCGGGGCCCATTTCGATTTTCCGACCTCGAAAGTCACACTGAGGGAATTAGAGTCCAAGGTTGAGACGCTTAACATCGCTCCTTGGCAATCCAACTCTCCTGCATGGAGCTCAGGCAACATGGGATAGAGATCACAGAAGCCACAAGTTGCAACGTTTCGACCATCTAGGTCTTTATCAAGCTTCATAAAGACCTAGATGGTTGAAACGTTGCTGTGGTTCTAATAAAGTGCATATCTTGAACCAAGGAGTGCCTGGACCTTTTTTCCTTTATTCTACTACTTTGGGAATCTGGTGTTTGGTTCCGGTACAGTTAAAGCACCCTGGCTCAGACTGATGGGAGTGTGTGCAGTTCCCTACACACTCTATAGGAAGCCACAAGCTGGACTGGGTAAAGACTCACAAGATATTGGAGCCTTGCTGCCGCGACCTGTGGCTTCCAAGATGGCGGCTCGGTCAGATGACAACCTGAACAAGACAGACTCCCAAGCTGAATAACTTAAATACGGGGAACCCATATCTCCTGCAACACCCCTTGTGGATTTGGTGGACCGGAATGCATTGGCCCAGCCTAAAAAACAAGATATCCCTAACCTTCTGCGGGAGTTGAGACAAATGGCCGTGGATTACCTTGATGTAGTCTGAACCGAAATCCAAATGGTGACTGCCCGTACACAAGCCACATAGGAAGATGTCCTGGACCTTAGCCAAGAGGTGTAAGGGCTGTAAGAGCATATGAAACAAATACAAACCTCTTATACTTCCTTAACACTGTGAGTAGACCTTGCTGAAGACTGCAACAAGTGCACCATAGAAACATAGAATGTCACGGCAGATAAGAACCATTCGGCCCATCTAGTCTGCCCAATTTTCTAAATACTTTCATTAGTCCCTGGCCTTAGCCTTATGCCTATCCCACGCATGCTTAAAATACTTCACTGTGTTAACCTCTACCACTTCAGGTGGAAGTCTATTCCATGCATCCACTACCCTGTCAGTAAAGTACTACTTTCTGATCTTATTTTTAAACCTTTTCCCCTCTAATTTAAGACTATGTCCTCTTGTTGTGGTAGTTTCTCTTCTTTTAAATATAGTATCCTCCTTTACTGTGTCAATTCCCTGTATGTATTTAAATGTTTCTATCATATCCCCCCGTCTCGTATTTCCTCCAAGCTATACGTGTTAAGATCCTTTAACCTTTTCTTGTAAGTTTTATCCTGCAATCCATGAACCAGTTTAGTAGGCCTTCTCTGAACTCTGTCTAAAGTATCAATATCCTTCTGGAGATAAGGTCTCCAATACTGCGTACAATACTCCAATTGAGGTCTCACCAGTGTACAATGGCATAAGCACTTCCCTCTTTCTACTACTAATACCTCTCCCTATAAAACCAAGCATTCTGCTAGAATGCTTGGTTGTATAGATAACCAACATTAGGTTTGGGGAATTTCAGACTGTTGATTCAGCCGTATTGCCACACTATTTGTGATGCCTTACTGAAACGATCTTACCCCACACCCAAGAAAAGAAGATCCAGTTCAATGGCTTTTACAGAACTAACAAACACAGACAGGCTTCAAGTGCAACCTCCCGGGACATCATAGTCCTGTGCCACTCCTGGGTGGACAAGAACCATATCCTGGCAGCAGCACGGGGACAAACTCCATTTGATTTTGAAACTTCCCAACTGATTCCCAAGAAATACCTTGCAATGGCGCGTGAGGCAGGAGTAGAGTGCCATTGGACTTTGCCAAGATCCCTCACGGTAAAGGTATGCTGAGACTCCCCTCCCTGAATGACTCTACTTCATTTCTTCAAAGAATGATTTTTATAACAATTAAGAATATTCCTAAAGTGTCCTGCATTTTAAGGAGATATACAACAGTTTATAAGTCCCACTTTATAAAATTTTGTATATTGTAAGTCTTGTTAGTTTTGGTAGATGTTAACTGTGTACAATTTTAATAGGCCACAATTAGTAGACCTACATGCACGACAAGTATTATATCTTATTAAATATATATTTCATAATAAAGAAACTTTTTTTGATCTATTAAAATGCCAGTGCAGTTTCTTTAGTAGAATGTTTCACTAAAACTCAAATTTTGGACAAATGAACAAATACAGAGAAAATGGCCAAATTCCAGTTGGCAATTCTCATATTTAGTAAGGTCAAATGCAGTCAGAATTCAGCCGGAAAGAATTTGCAACAATCATCCAGATGCATTTGGTATCTGTATTAAAATTGATTAAAATATGCATCTGAATCCTATATAAAGTAAAGGATTCAGAAGATTCACAAAGCACTACTTTTAAATTGAACACGGACCAAATGCATCCAGTAGGATGCACATTTGCAAATTATAATTTACTTGCTTTTTGCAAGTGAATAATAATTTGAAGTAGTATTTGCCATTGGCAGCACTACCAATTAGCAGGCAAATAGCAAAGAATCCTCAGCGATGCAAAGGCTAAAAGCTGCTAGCCAGCCACGAGATTAAAAAAGTTAAAGCTAAAATAAATAAAAAGCCTATGTGGGTCAATAAGACCCCCATATTACTGTAAGGGAGCTTTTAAACCTCCCTATGCCCTACCTGCATTACAGCAACTGAGGGTATGTCTACAAAATATTTCAAACTAGTCCAATGGAGATGGGGGCCCTAGCTAAATAATAGTGGGAGTGGTCATGCTATGTCCAAATCCCCCTATTCACACTAGGGTGGCTAGAGGTACCCTAGCAACCCCTCATAAAAAATATTTAACCAACCTAATAATAATGAGGAGGGATAAATCTAATACCCTTCGGAAAAAAAAGTATACTTACCATCAGAAGTCTTCTTATCTTCATCTTATATAGGCTTTCTTACACACAGCTATTGCAAAGTGTGGGGGACTTTCCCATGCTCTGCAATATGACCAAGTGCTCTATTATTGGCTAGTAAGGCAACCAATTAGAGAGCTCTGACAGACAAGTCTTGAGAGAAGTCTTACTTCTCTGAAGCCATGGCTTTCAGATGCATTTTATTGGTTGGTGTACTGGCGTTGCCAAGAGCAAAGGGTGGTTTGGGTCTTCTGTCCTTTCACAGTTATTACCAGATGGCTTATCTGGTCCAAGTAGTTGAGTGGCCAAACAGAGCTTCCCCAAAGCTAGTCGGTACTTGAGGCCACTGTCATAGATAGTAAATAGACAGATTCAATTTGGCTAGATGTGGGTGATATCACGAGGCAGGTAAGATCACACCCTTCCATAGGCACCATCCTGCAGATTTGGTACTTGTAGCTTGTAGACAATTTTCCCTGTCCACCAGTTACTTGATCACAAATGACCCAGGATTCCTAGTGGGAAGGACTGGAACCACATACTTTTAACATTACCAGTACCCACCTTATTAGACACTTCGACACTATTATAACTCTATCCACCCAAGACATCTATTGCACAGGCAATTGACACACTTTAAGGAAATATGCACTCATGCTGAGTCAATAACTAGAGGCATTTCAACCCTTAATCAGATACTTCTATTATTATTATTATTATTATTATTATTATATTTATTATTGGTATTTATATAGCGCCAACTAATTCCACAACGCTTTACAATATTACAATAACCCCACTCAGGTGTTTGTCCTATTGGGAAGAGACCTTTACTAGTGCTTGAGGACTCCTCATGCTCAATATACCAAGAAACCAATTTTAAGATTCTCGCAACCTGTTATAAAACACCCTAAAAATACACAGAGCTATTCCAGGGTCCTCGTACCTATTTTGAAGGCATTAAGGTGTGGTCCGATCCATGCTGCACATATTTTGAGAATGCCCCATAATCAAATCCTTGAGTCACATATGAAGGGTGTTTTTTTTTTTTTTTTTGTCCAGCTGACATGTTACTGTCCCATTACAAAAGTATATTCTCATGGGGGGTAGTATATCTGGGTTTCGAGTTGTAATGGACCTGTAATATCTATTTGCAGGAGGGACACCCTTCCTAGCATTGACGAACCGGGTGAGCACTCCCTGTTTCGGGTCGTGTGCTGGTAGTAGCCCCCACTACGGGGGAGAACCTTGTGTGGCTTGGCAGTGGGAAGTAGAGCATGCATTAGTTGTGCAAGATGAAAAACATGGAGGTTAAACAGATAAACTAAAACATTAAAAACTAAACATTTTGCCATAGTATTGGCCTTGTGCCTCATGTAGGCACTGTGGGGTAGGAAGCAGTGTGCTTCCATGCCTGACCGCATTGGTCTTCGGGCCTAGTCAGGGTGTGTCAGTGGTTTTTGCATCCTCTCTTCGTGTCGGCTGAAAGAGTACCGAGCTCTTGTTATGGGGGGGTCAGGTCGGGTGCGTCTGGGTTCCCAGTTTTATCACGGTTACCCTTGGGTTATAATGAATTAAAAAATAAAAATTTTAGGGTGATGTCTATCACACTTCGTACCCCCTCATAGTCAGTGTCCCATTGTCTTTGTGATGTGGGCCGCGGCCTTATTTGTTTCTGGTGATCTTCTTCCATGTTGGTGGCAGCTTGGCCTGTGCTGCGGCTTGGGACGGCATCCTCGGTGGTGGCAGGCCCCAATCTTTCAGTGCCTGGATATCGGCTTCTGGGGATGTGATGGCCGTCAGCTTGCCTTCATGCGTGACTAGTAGCTTGACTGGGAATCCCCATCTGTATGGCTTCTTGTGTTGTCTCAGTTGCTCTGTAATTCCTGAGAAGGTTTTCCTTTTTTTCAATGTTACTGCAGATTAGTGATGTACCGAATGGTTTGCTGGCGAACGGTTCCCGGCGAACATAGCATGTTCGCGTTCGCCACGGCGGGCGAACATATGCGCGGTTCGACCCGCCCCATATTCGTCATCATTGAGTAAACTTTGACCCTGTACCTCACAGTCAGCAGACACATTCCAGCCATTTAGCAGCACACCCTCCCTAGCAGACCCTCCCACCTCCTGGAAGGCATCCATTTTAGATTCATTCTCAAGCTGCATGCTTAGTAAGAGGAGGGAAAGTGTAGCTGCTGTTCATTAGATAGGGAAAAGCATAGCTAGGTTAGGGTTAGGGTATGCTTTTTTTTTTTTTATTTTTCTATGCAATGTAATTGCACTTAGTTGTCTGCCACTGCTGCCAGCTTCTGTGTCAGGCTCACAGTGCATACTGTGCCCATTTCCCCAGTCAGTGCCACCACTTAGATCTGGTGACACAAAGCTTGGATTTAAAAAAACAAAACACTTTTTTCACTGTTATATATTGAATAGCAGTCAGTGTCCTTAAAGCTGGTGTGTTACGCTAACAGTGGATACGGTGACCAGTGCCACCAATTAGATCTGGTGACACAAAGCTTGGATTTAAAAAAACAAAACACTTTTTTCACTGTTATAGATTGAATAGCAGTCAGTGTCCTTAAAGCGGGTGTGTTACGCTAACAGTGGATACGTGACCAGTGCCACCACTTAGATCTGGTGACACAAAGCTTGGATTTAAAAACAAAAAACTTTTTTCACTGTTATAGATTGAATAGCAGTTAGTAATCTTCAAGCAGGTGTGTTACGCTAACAGTGGATACGGTGACCAGTGCCACCACTTAGATCTGGTGTCACAATAGCTTGGATTTTAAAAAAAACTTTTTTCACTGTTATAGATTGAATAGCAGTCAGTGTCCTTAAAGCGGGTGTGTCAGCCCTACAGTGTGTACTCTGCCAGTTTACAGTGCCACTCATATCTGGTGTCATAATAGCTTGGATTTAAAAACAAAAAACTTTTTTCACTGTTATAGATTGAATAGCAGTTAGTTATCTTCAAGCTGGTGTGTTACGCTAACAGTGGATACGGTGACCAGTGCCACCACTTATATCTGGTGTCACAATAGCTTGGATTTAAAAACAAAAAACTTTTTTCACTGTTATAGATTGAATAGCAGTCAGTGTCCTTAAAGCGGGTGTGTCAGCCCTACAGCGTGTACTCTGCCAGTTTACAGTGCCACTCATATCATACCACCAGAATGCTGTCATTGCAGAGCTCAGCAGTGTGGCATTTTTTTTGTGTGTCTGCCTCTGACAACAGCGATGCCATTTGCAACCTGTGCCAAAAGAAACTGAGTCGTGGTAAGTCCAACACCCACCTAGGAACAACTGCTTTGCGTAGGCACATGATCTCACATCACAAACGCCTATGGGATCAACACATGAGTACAAGCAGCTCGCCTACTCTAAGCCGCCAGCCTCCTCCTGGTCCAGCATCTTCAGCCACGTCAACCACTGCTGTCCTCCTTGTCCCTCTCAACCATCCGCCACTCCGCCTCCCGCCTTGAGCAGTTCACGCTCATCTTCCATAACCTCCTCGACTGAGTCCTGTTTTGCTGCTGCGTCTTGCTCCACATCAACGGATACGGGACGTAACAGTGATTAAACTGATAACAATAGTACTAAACACACCACTCCTATCTGGTGGCACATTAGATTGCACGCTCCACATCAACGGCACCCCCCCAGGTACTATTCCACATCCCGGATACGGCAGTGTCACGCCGTCTTGGGTTTGACTTGCTTGAAAGAAGAGAGTCACACCGGACAAGCACTCCTGTCCGCCCTGAACGCACAGGTGGAAAAGTGGCTGACTCCGCAGCGACTGGATATCGGCAAAGTGGTTTGTGACAACGGAACAAATTTGTTAGCGGCATTGAAGTTGGGCAAGTTGTCACATGTGCCGTGCATGGCACATGTGTGTAATCTGATCGTACAACACTTTGTGCATAAGTACACAGGCTTACAGGACGTCCTGAAGCAGGCCAGGAAGGTGTGTGGCCATTTCAGGCGTTCCTACACGGCCATGGCTCACTTTGCCGATATCCAGCGGCGAAACAACATGCCAGTGAGGCGCTTGATTTGCGACAGCCCGACACGTTGGAATTCAACACTCCTAATGTTCGACCGCCTGCTCCAACAAGAAAAAGCCGTTAATGAATATTTGTATGACCGGGGTGCTAGGACAGCCTCTGGGGAGCTGGGAATTTTTTTGCCACGTTACTGGACGCTCATGCGCAATGCCTGTAGGCTCATGCGTCCTTTTGAGGAGGTGACAAATTTAGTCAGTCGCACCGAAGGCACCATCAGCGACATCATACCATTTGTTTTCTTCCTGGAGCGTGCCCTGCGTAGAGTGCTGGATCAGGCCGTAGATGAGCGTGAAGAGGAAGAGGAAGAGTTGTGGTCACCATCACCTCCAGAAACAGCCTTATCAGCATCGCTTGCTGGACCTGCGGCAACGCTGGAAGAGGATTGTGAGGAAGAGGAGTTAGAGGAGGAATGTGGCTTTGAGGAGACCAACCACAACAGGCATCCCAGGGTGCTCGTTGTCACCTATCTGGTACCCGTGGTGTTGTACGTGGCTGGGGGGAAGAAAATACCTTCATTGACATCAGTGAGGAGGAGGAACGGGAAATGAGTAGCTCGGCATCCAACCTTGTGCAAATGGGGTCTTTCATGCTGTCGTGCCTGTTGAGGGACCCTCGTATAAAAAGGCTGAAGGAGAACGACCTGTACTGGGTGTCCACGCTACTAGACCCCCGGTATAAGCAGAAAGTGGCGGAAATGTTACCGAATTACAACAAGTATGAAAGGATGCAGCATTTGCAAAATAAATTGAAAAGTATGCTTTACACAGCGTATAAGGGTGATGTCACAGCACAACGGGAATCTAACAGGGGGAGAGGTGGAAGTCATCCTCCTCCTCCCATGACCACGCCGGCAAGGACAGGACGCTTTAGAGACGTGTTGTTGATGGAGGACATGCGGACCTTTTTAAGTCCTACGCATCGCCACAGCCCTTCGGGATCCACCCTCAGAGAGCGACTCGACCGACAGGTAGCAGACTACCTCGCCTTAACTGCAGATATCGACACTCTGAGGAGCGATGAACCCCTTGACTACTGGGTGTGCAGGCTTGACCTGTGGCCTGAGCTATCCCAATTTGCGATAGAACTTCTGGCCTGCCCCGCTTCAAGTGTCCTGTCAGAAAGGACCTTCAGTGCAGCAGGAGGTATTGTCACTGAGAAGAGAAGTCGCCTAGGTCAAAAAGTCTAGATTACCTCACCTTTATTAAGATGAATGAGGGATGGATCCCGAAGGGACTGACACTGGGCGATACATTAGATTAAAAAAGGCCTGATGAGATGAGCTGCCTTGGGCTAAAAATGGTCCACACGCTGCTGTATTTTAGCTCTGAATGCCTGTTGACTTGCGTGACTTATCCGCCACCAACTAGGGTTCAAGCCGCCATGTTTTAGGGTACTTTCTGCCTGTGAAACAAACATCAATTATAGATTGAATAGCAGTTAGTTGTCTCAAAGCGGGTGTGTCAGGCTCACAGTGGATACTGTGCCCAGTGCCACCACTCACTCACTGGTGTCACAATAGCTTGGATTTAAAACAAAACACTTTTTTCACTGTTATAGATTGAATAGCAGTTAGTTATCTTCAAGCAGGTGTGTCAGCCCTACAGCGTGTACTCTGCCAGTACGCTGCCACCTCCTCTACTCCTCCTACTCAATCCTCTTCCATAACCTCCTCGGCTGAGTGCTCTTCTGCTGCTGCGTCTTGCTCCACATCAACGGATAGGGGACGTAACAGTGATTAAACTGATAACAATAGTACTAAACACACCACTCCTATCTGGTGGCACATTAGATTGCACGCGCAGTGCCCCAAATTTGTTGTGATCTGTGAGTAAGGTAAGCGGTTGTCCATACAAGTAGGTTGCAGCTTTTTGAGGGCCCACACCACCGCTATGCACTCCTTTTCAATGGCAGTGAATATACTTCGCTGTGCAAAAGTTTACGGCTTAGATAAGCCCGGGTTGCTAGCCACCATCTGCTCCGACTTGGCTCAGTACTGCTCCCAATCCAAGCATAGAAGCGTCTGTATGGGCGAGAAAGTGTTTAGTTGGATCAGGAGAAGAAAGTACAGGTGATTTAATGAGCGCCGTCTTGAGCTGTTGGAAGGCCTGTTCACACTCTGGGGCCCATACTACTATCTTGGGGAGGTTTTTACACGTTCCTATATGGCACTTACTGGGCTTTAGGGTCAGTCCGGACTCCCTAATCGGGTCTATTACGGCTCCTATGTGGGTCAGGTGTTCGGGCCAGGAGCAGCTAAAAATGTCTATACCATCCAAGTAGGTGTGTATCAGTGTGTATCAGGGATCCTTAGGACAGGTGTCAATCCATATCTGCCAAGTGACCCTATGTTGGGGTAACATTCCCTATTCTGATCTGTGTCAGTGTGTATCAGGGGCTCTGAGGACAGGTGTCAATCCATATCTGCCATGTGACCCTATGTAGGAGGAACAGTCCCTATTCTGCTCTGTGTCAGTGTGTATCAAGGATCCCTAGGACAGGTGTCAATCCATATCTGCCAAGTGACCCTATGTAAAAAAGGCCTGATGAGATGAGCTGCCTTGGGCTAAAAATGGTCCACACGCTGCTGTATTATAACTCTGAATGCCGGTTGACTTGCGTGACTTATCCGCCACCAATTAGGGTTCAAGCCGTCAGTGTGTACTTTATAAATGGCTTTATAAAGCAGTGTGTACTTTATAAATGGTTCCACCTGCCACCCGTACAGCAACACAGTCTCCAGTTAGGAGGACCGACCAAGCATCTTCTTCCATCTCCCTGTTACAAAAATCAATGCCGTGTACACGTCCACTGATAGGAGATGCGGAAGGTATTAAACTGATAAAAATAGTACTAAACACACCACTCCTATCTGGTGTCACATTAGCTTGACCGCGCAGTGCCCCAAATTTGCAGTAAGAGGACCCGACCAAGCCTCTTCTTCCATCTCCCTGTTACAAAAATCAATGCCGTGTACACGTCCACTGATAGGAGACGTGGACGGTATTAAACTGATAAAAATAGTACTAAACACACCACTCCTATCTGGTGTCACATTAGCTTGACCGCGCAGTGCCCCAAATTTGCAGTAAGAGGACCGACCAAGCCTCTTCCATCTCCCTGTTACAAAAATCAATGCCGTGTACACGTCCACTGATAGGAGACGCGGAAGGTATTAAACTGAACAGACTCTATTCTGCTCTTGCATTTCTATTTCTTCATAGAAAACGAAAAAATTCTGAGAAGACGTTGGCAGGGCTATTCACTTGTGTGATCTGTCATGAATTGTGATTTGAATGTTATTTTGAACTGTGGGGCACAAGAACTTGAATCTGACAAAATGGCTGCCATATACACGTTCACTGATAGGAGACGCGGAAGGTATTAAACTGATCAGAACAATACTAAACACACCACAAATAAGGTTTCTCTCCTGTATGGCTCCTCAAATGATGCTTAAGATTAGAAGCGACTGAAAAGCATTTCTCACACTCCGAACAAAAATATATATTTTTAACATTCTCTCCACTTTGAACGAAATGACGTTTTGGGAAGAGATTAACATAATTAAACACAGGCAGTAAAAATACAGTTTTTAGCCATACACTGTAACTTTAAAACTACACATCTCATCTTCATAATTACATATTTGGAATCAGCACACTTAAAACATAAACATAACCAAAAATCAGCCAAATCCATCCAGGGGTTAAAAAGTTAGCTGGAGGTCCCTTTCTGACCGACCGCAAGCACATTTTCCTGCCCAAAACAGTTCCATAGATTTGGGCTGTGAGGTCGGTCTATTTCAGGCTGAAAAAACGACTAAGTCCCATCGCCGAATGGGACTTAGTCTCTGCAGCTGTAAAACCAGTAGGGGAGAAGGTAGAGCTCAGCGGCGTTCGCGGAAATGTGTAGCCGATTTTAGTTCCATGAATTTGGCTACACATACCTCTGACCTCGTCGAATGATCAAAGATGGCCGCCGCCACGTGTTCGGCAAACGAACAAAGACCTCCCAGCATTGTCAATTAAGCTGCGGTTAACTGCAGCTTCTGGGAGGTAAATTGCCTGCACACTTCCACTTCTGGGTGGTCTGCCTGTGTGGTACTTGGTTCAGTAAGCCCCATTTACTGAACCAAGTGGGAAATAGCCAGGCAGGCACAAAGGGTTTACACCAGGTCTGGGGACACAGGGGACACCGTCTTACCGGGGCAGTGTCCCCAACAAGTCTGGGGACACGGCCTTAAAGGGGCAGTGTCCCAATCTTCCTGATGTCCCAAAAAGGTGTTTAAAGGGCCAGCACCAGTCACATAAAGAGTCCATAAGCCCCAATATGCCCACCGACAGTCTTAAAGGGCCATACACACCAAATAAAAGTGCATACATTTTCACAATCTCCCAGGGCCATAGTCATGCGGGAGGAGGCTGGCAAATAGGCTTCTCCACAACCCAGGGAAGCAGGGCAATTTGCCATTTAAAGGGCCGTTACAAATAGCAGTTTGTAACAAGGTGTCAATCCATATCTGCCAAGTGACCCGATGTAGGGGGAACAGTCCCTATTCTGCTCTGTGTCAGTGTGTTTCATGGTCTCTGAGGACAGGTGTCAATCCATATCTGCCAAGTGACCCTATGTAGGAGGAACAGTCCCTATTCTGCTCTGTGTCAGTGTGTATCAGGGATCCTTAGGACAGGTGTCAATCCATATCTGCCAAGTGACCCTATGTAGGGGGACCAGTCTCTATTCTGCTCTGTGTCAGTGTGCATCAGGGGCTCTGAGGACAGGTGTCAATCCATATGTCAAGGTGTCAATATGTCATATGTCAGGTGTCAACCCATATCCATTGTGATTTAGGAATGTTAGGTGATTTATGCCCTTTATGGATTAAGAGCAGACTCTGCATCAACTGTGTAATTTTCCATGGGAGTTTTGCCATGGATCACCCTCCGGCATGCCACAGTCCAGGTGTTAGTCCCCTTGAAACAACTTTTCCATCACTATTGTGGCCAGAAAGAGTCCCTGTGTGTTTTAAAATTCGCATGCCCATTGAAGTCAATGGCGGTTCGCCGGTTCGCGAACATTTGCGGAAGTTCGCGTTCGACGTTCGCGAACCGAAAATTTCGGGTTCGCGACATCACTACTGCAGATATGTCCGCGTAGATTGTGATCCCCTGGTATGGTGTTGGGAGATTTGGGCGCTGCCTGTTTGCCCTCATGATGTCTTCCTTTACATGGAAGTAATGTAGTCTTACTAGCGTGTCCCGCGGTTCGTCTGCTGTCAGAAATCTCGGCTTGGGGACTCTGTGGTACCTGTCCAGCAGGAGCATGTCCTGGTGGATGTCTGGAATAAGGATTTTGAACAGGCCTTGTAGGTACGCATGTAGATCCGCCATGCTGACTGTCTCTGCTACCCCTCTCAGGCGCAGGTTATTCCGTCTTGAACGGTCTTCCATGTCCGCCAGCTTGTTTCCAAAGGACTCTATTGTGTCCTGCATTTCATCCATTTTGGTTCACATGACATTGTAGACTTCAGCTTGGTCCGCCATTTTGTCTTCCAGGGATGATGTGCGCATACCCAGATCTCGGATTTCAGATTTGATTTCGTTTAGTGAGGTTTGGAGGGTGAGTTGCAGCTTTTGGTGCATGTCATCCAGCATTCCCTGTATTATGTTTGGTGTTGCTGGGGCTTCTTCAGCAGTTATACCTTGTGTGTCGGTTTGTCCGCCATGAGCGCCATCTTGGGGCTCCTCTGATCTCGTCATCGCTTTCCCCTGGGCATTCCGGACCGTAAAGAAGTCGTTTTTATCGCCCCTTTCGGTTTGTCTTCTCCCCTTGTGTTGGGACATTGTTGCTGGGCGATTTCCCGGTAGTAGAGTGCTCGTTCCGCTGTTATTTAGGCCGTGGTAGCACGGAGCTACACTGACATGCGGCTGCTGTGCTCGAGCTCCAGGCCACGCCCCCCCATAACTGCTTTATTTTAACTGAGATTTGCAACAGCATACACGTAACGTTTCAGCCCCAAAAACTTGATGTCTTAAAAAAGTCTACTAATAACACTGAAATGTTGTTGCTCCACAGCTACTTAAAATAAAAATGTTAAATTTTGAAGTCCTATGCATACTTTTACATTGTATAAATACAAAGTGAGGGGAAAAAATATTTGATCCCCTGCTGATTTTTAACACTTGCCCACTGACAAAGAAAATGCTCAGTTTATAATTTTAATGGTAGGTGTATTTTAACAGTGAGAGACAGAAAAAAACAAAATCTGGAAAAACGCATGTCAAAAATGTTATACATTTATTTGCATGTCAATGAGTGAACTAAGTATTTGACCCCTTCAACTTAGTACTTTGTGGCAAAACCCTTATTGGCAATCACAGAGGTCAGACATTTCTTGTAGTTGGACACCAAGTTTGCACACATCTCAGGAGGGATTTTGTCCAACTCCTCTTTGCAGATCCTCTCCAAGTCTTTAAGGTTTCGAGGCTGACGTTTGGCAACTCAAACCTTCAGCTCCCTCCACAGATTTTTTATGGGATTATATCTTTTCTGAGATATGTTTTACTGGATTTTATTTTTGTTATTCTGTCTTTCACTGTTAAAATACACCTACCATTAAAATCATAGACTGATCATTTGTCAGTGAGCAAACGTTCAAAATCTGCAGGGGATCAAACACTTTTCCCCTCACTATATACATGTATATATTTATAAAAAAAATTGGTTTTCTCACCCCTCCTGGGTGGTATTTATTCCTCATTCTCGGGTCCTCTAGAGGCCTGGGAGTTTGAGCTATGTGTGCACTCTTTGGTCTTGCCTGGTGTGGTAGACTCCAACTTCTATTGATCTGGTGCTGAGTGTCTGTTCCTATGCTGCTAGGATTAGTGCCATCTTTCAGTCCTGCCTTTTCCAATCACTGGTAGGATTTTTTTCATCCACTATCTGCTGGTGGTACACCCCATGGAGAGGATTGTCTTGTCAAGGAACCTCCTCTTTTTCTGCATCCAGTATTTGTTGAAGTCTCAGGCATTCCCTTATCAGTTCATCTTTGGGAGCCATATTCATGATGTACTTGTGGATGCTCTGTGTTTCATCCAGTACTCATCATCCTTCTGGCAGGTTTACAGTCTATGTGTGCTGGATTTTGGGTGGAAACCTCCATTCAAAGTGAGTAGTTTTCTGGTCTTGACATCCATGGTGGTCAATTTGTCTGTTGGCCATGTTATTATTCCAGCTGGGTATCCAGACATGGTTGCCCCAGAGGTGCCCAACAGGAGATGTGATACTTTGTGGTCCTGGGTCTGCTTTTCTGCCTTTAGACAGGCGTGGCAGCTCCTTTAAGAGACCTGGCTGGGTTTAAACTCACAGCTCCAGCATCCCAGTCAGGTTACCTGCCATGATATCCATGGCCTAGCCACACCTTCCCTCCCTCTCCTGTTTTGCCACTTTTCAGAAATCTAAAGCACTTCCGAAATTCAGAAATTCGGAAGCATCCGAATGTCCGAATTGCCAAAATTTGTCCGAGTTTACATTTGGACCGAAACGAATTGCACATGTCTACTGCGTACAATACTCCAAGTGAGGTCTCACCAATGTTCTGTACAATGGCATGAGCCCTTATCTCTTTCTACTGATAATACCTCTCCCTATACAACCAAGCATTCTTCTAGCATCTCCTGCTGCTCTATTACATTGTCTGCCTACCTTTAAAGGAACACTATAGTCACCTTAATTACGTTAACTAAATAAAGCAGTTTTAGTGTATAGATCATTCCCCTGCAATTTCACTGCTCAATTCACTGTCATTTAGGCGTTAAATCACTTTGTTTCTGTTTATGCAGCCCTAGCCACACCTCCCCTGGCTATGATTGACAGAGCCTGCATGAATAAAAAACTGGTTTCACTTTCAAACAGATGTAATTTACCTTAAATAATTGTATCTCAATCTCTAAATTGAACTTTAATCACATACAGGAGGCTCTTGCAGGGTCTAGCAAGCTATTAACATAGCAGGGGATAAGAAAATCTTAATTAAACAGAACTTGCAATAAAGAAAGCCTAAATAGGGCTCTCTTTACAGGAAGTGTTTATGGAAGGCTGTGCAAGTCACATGCAGGGAGGTGTGACTAGGGTTCATAAACAAAGGGATTTAACTCCTAAATGACAGAGGATTGAGCAGTGAGGCTGCAGGGGCATGTTCTATACACCAAAACTGCTTCATTAAGCTAAAGTTGTTCAGGTGACTATAGTGTCCCTTTAAGTTATCAGAAACAATTACTCCTAAATCCCTTTCCTCAGATGATAGGAAATGTATCACTCTGCTGCTCGATGATATATTTCATCATCTACAAAGTGGTGTTCTACCATGTCACAGCATCTTGGCAATGACAATGCTTAGGTAAGATGATCTCTTAACTTTTAATTAGCCTTCACATGGCAGTGCCTGCCAACATCTCTGTAATAGGTTGCAGAATGTGTCACCCACCAAATGTAAAACATGGGTTGCACAGTGCATACTGATAAATTCCTAACCTCTTGTAGCTTTCACCATATTGGCTCCCCATCACTCACCACAATGTCCCTGTGTACTGTCGTGCCTGCTACCTTTCTAGCACAGTTTGAAGAGGTGCCAGAATAGTAGCTAAGCTGTGCTGCTGATCCATAACCTCAGCGTTTAGCAGAAAATACCCTGCACTGTCACTGTTCGTGTCATCGTATGGGCCTCCTGCTGCCATCCATGTGCTGCTAGAGACAACAAAGCATGATGTGAGCTAGCAGGACTGCATATGTCTTTGGTGAAGTTCACACTCTGTTCACCTGTTTAGACTGCTCATCCTTTAAAACTGATACACATGAGCAGTGCAGAGAGGTCAACACTTTCCTGCTAAATGTTGTTCTGGAAGGCAGGCGGTAATTGGGAGCTAGAGCCTGAATCAGTAGCTTAAGTACTTCTGGATGCTTTTATCAGGGAAAAATAAACTTTCCAACAATAGGCTGGCCTTTCAATCTTGTCACATATCTACGTAAGCTGAAAAGAGACATGTGTCCATCAAGTTCAGCCTTTCTCACATCTGTTTTTGCTGTTTATTCAAAAGAAGACAAACAACCAAGTTCAAAGCGCTTTCCCATTTCGCAACAAACTAGGAAAAACATTTCTTCTTGACCCCAGAATGTCAGTCAGATTTCTCCTTGGATCAAGAAGCTGTCACCTGATTTGACATATGGTTTGACATGTCCCTGACATCAGGGCCAGACTGGCCCACTGAGAATTTCCTGCTGAAGCTAGGTCTGACAGTGGGCTACAGTTGCCATTAAAGGGTTTTTCTTCTCAATTTACTGGGGAGCTGCAAAGAGCACGATCACTTAGTCGCTCTTCACAATGAACAGACGTGCAAGCTGCTGGGATACCATGTGAGGTCATATCCTGGTGACTGACACTCAGTGCATGCAGGAGAGACTGAGTGCCTGCCCAGACCCCAGGGCCAGACCTGCAGGCCTAGGGATGGCCCAAGAAGCCATCAGGCAACAACCGGTAATAAAAACAGTGTTGTATAAAACAGATACAGTCCAAAGGCAGCTTAATCACCAAATACTCTCTCTCATCCAATAGGAAGTAGGGCAACACAAAAAGTAGGTGCTGCACCTAGAATTTCCTTATGTAAAGTCAAAAGAGGAAACAGAAGGAACTAATAGTGTAGAAAGTTAAAACGTCTTTGTAGAGCTTCTATTCAGCTGTAACTTGTAAGCCTGGGCAGGATAATCACTGCCCGAGGATATAGTGTAGTACTGGTTCTTCAAATAGTCCTTGTTGTAGGAGGTTGTAGGAGGTATCCTCATATGAATATAAAAAAAAATGTTGTATAATACGGTAGAGCTAGATAGCCTAGGGTTGATTTTATATTTATATATATATAAACAGGTAATGTGACTGTGCAGAGAGAATATATAGTTTGTGCATTTAGCAATGTAACTATATTTGCTGATGGGTCAGTGTAAGTACACTATACTGGTGCATTGCATTGTAGGGATAGTGTTAAAAATGATTTCTGGGGCTGCTTTTTATTTCCAGTCCAGCCTGACATGTACAGCACCACATTCTTCAATGGTTAAATGATCGGTGTGCCTTCCTCATTTTTGCTTGCCCTGTCTCTGTTTACAATCTTGAGAGCCCTACTCATCTCTGACATGGGCAGATGGTGCTGCTTCTGGTGATAATCAACCTTCCCTCTCAGGGCCACCATAAGGGCATGACAACCATGAAGGTTATCATCGGCCCGGCGGTCCTGTTGGGCACTGACTCCTTTGGAAGTTCTGGGCTCCATATTCCCTACATGGATTATGATATTAAGTAAGATTGTTGTTAGCAAACCTGTGATAGGAAAAAGTCGGTTGAGATGTGCCAAAACCGACGTATGCTGTAGGCAAGTAAATAAAGTGGGCCTACACTAGAAGAGTATGGTGAATAAAGGGAGTGGAGGGTGGGGCAGCAGCTCGTCAGACCAGTCACGCTATGGTAGGGAAGGGGAGAGTCCCTTTTAAAGATCCATAAGCCCCTCCCACAACTTCAGGCCAAGCCTTTCAATTTGTGTTCGGGGCAACATTGATTATGAAATGAAGTAAGATTCTTAGGAAAAAGTCGGTTGAGGTGTGCCCATATCCTAAACGAGTGTCCTGAATAATGGCTAGGGTTCATACAGAGCCTTGTTGACAATAACTGTACATATAACATGAACTTAGTGGTAGTGAGAAAAGCCCCGTGAAGTGACAGTAGCGGAAGTGATGGAATATTCGGTACGGTGAGGAAGTAGGAATCGAAAACCTTCACCGGGCACCATATATTATTTGTGGGATAGTATGGAATGTGGACAGGCTGACTCAGTTGACTCGTTTTGGTCACGGGTAGAGTCAGTATGTAATGATCTTTATGTTTAATTAGGTAGGAGCTTTGAAGGCAACCTTGTGCATTGTGTTGGCCACTGAGTGAATTCTCGTGGCCTTAGGAAGCTGTAAAAGGTCAGGTACATAGCGGTTTTAATGACAGAGTTAGTGAGGGGTTTGAAAGGGGCTGAATCTAGCAAATCAGACATATTTTGGATTCCCTTAAGTATAGTGTGATTGGATACAATGAAAGGAAAACTGGCGTTGTTGGAAAGTAGAGAAACGTGATGTTGGATGCCAGTCAGGCGAAACTTGATGGTATGGTGAGCCTAAATTGAAGGTGGCAATAAAAAGTAGCGAACACAACCAGAGATGTAATAACCAACATTATGTAATGAAAGACCACTTACCTGTGACGTAATTAGTAATGGAGAGACGTGGTGACAGCAATTGCTGGGAGACCACTAAGGGCATAACTTGAAATACCTTAGAACCTGGAGGAGTAATACAGTGTACATTGAATAGCAGTATATGCCAGACATGTGAGCCCTACCACCAAAGGAAATTGTTGTAAACCTGTAAGTGACAACCAATATATACCTTGCAAACAATTGAGGGGTAACACGAGTGACTTAGACTAAACCAGGTGGCATGAATATGAAAATACCGTCAACCATAACCTATTGGCATTGAGGCATATAGCAAAATACTAATAATGCAGAAACTCTGGAAAGTAAGTGAATCGTGACCCTGTCACATGTATAGGCCCATGTTGCCTGAAAATAATGGGATAGCCCGGAGACAGATAAGTGAACGTAGATATGTGATGAACATAGATAAGTGATTAATATAGCGAGGGCCAAGTTGATAAAACCAACTTATATAGGGGAAATAATAGAGTAGAAAGGGTTGAAAACCAGAAAAGGATCAATACTGAATAAAACAATAGCATGGGTAACTAGTATCAGTATCAACAACAATATACTTATTCAAGCCAACAAACCCTAATTAGTATATCTAAACCAAAGTAAACCTCGAGCAACTCGTGCCTACTCCAGCATCAGCATTGTCCAGGTTGTTACGCATGAGCCTGAACATTGCGTCTGCGTAGCTCAGCCGTAATACAACGAATGGTTCATGACCTGATAGAACCAGATTTGTGTAGGTGTAGTGGACCAGACTGGAGTACTGTGGATTGACATGTCGTCACCTTCTTACAAGGACCTGAGACATACTGCAAGATATTAATAATTAGCTTGGATCAGGCTCATTTTGCAGGCTAGCTAGTGCCAAGTGGCGAAGCAATTCACTAGGTTGGTGACAGGTGAGGCCCTGCTTGTTGCCAAGTGGCTTGAGAGGCTCTATCTATGCTTTGGCGTGAGGGAATTCATGGCCAACATACATTGTGGCAGGGTTTTGGCTTCCCTGTGACATTTAAATCATGAAATTAGATTGGGTGTGACAAGTGAGGCCCTCTCTATGCCACTGTGCGAGGTGGCTAACTATGTTTTTGCCCAGGGGGGCTGTAACGGAGCTTCCAGTTGGGTACCTCCACTGACTGATGCTCCTAGTGCTCACAGAGGACTCCAAGCACTACACCAGACACCATCAGCACCGCAGTCCCCACGTCCAGCCTTACAGCTTAGCTGGGAACTCGCCATCTCCTACCCACCCTGGACCTACGACAAGGCTCCAGGTTCTAGTGGTTGAACCTCTCTTCCTCCAGAGAGTAAAGCAGGAACAGCTCTTAAAAGATCTTAGTGATTATAATCCCTGGGGAGTATAGTGATATAGCAATCCCCAGGGTAGATACGGGACCACTAACTCCAAGGCAGAGATGCCGGAAACGTAACATCTATTGGTCACCTAGATCCCTAAAGGCCAGTAAAACCTACTCATTAAAAAAAGTCTATCGTGGCTAAAAACAGAACAGAAAACAGAAATCTGCAGCATCCCCTAAAGGAGGTAGAGAGGGGAAGGAAAGGTCTATAACCTATTGAAAGAACCGTAACTGACAAATGGGTGTGAGGGTCTGAAGAGCAAATGATGCTCTTTATTGATAACCTGTGAAAGAATATGATTTGATAAGACATAAGGAAATGGATGTTAGCAAGACCTCATGAGTACCACCGTACCCCCCATGTACAGACCCCATGGTGTTCTGGAAAGCCACAGGACAAAATATCTGCAGAACTGCCAGGGGTCACACAGAAGGCGCACTATTTAGCACCAAAACGCGCGTTAGGTCTTTTGTTTTCTTCGCTTATTTTAGCCACCGCTTGGCTCCTCTTACTATTAGGGCACTGACAGTTGTGGGGTTAGGAGCATGTTGGTACTGTGGGTGGTTTTGTCTTCACATAACGATCGCAGCAAGTGCTTCCTTTCTAGTATACTACGATAGTGACTTAGCGTTTCGGGGGTACTTATTAGGATATAGCCGTATATTTTAGCCGGCTTGATTTGAGTATATCAGGAGAAGGGATTACCTTAGGGTGACCTATGTATGTACTACTTAGCTGGTGCAAGGCTACCTCTTAGTACCTTCTTTATTAATGTTAATTTCTAGTTGCTTTACAAGCGTTAATAGCAAGACGAGCTCATGAGATAATTCTACTCGTTTATCTGTGTCTCCATTTGAGCCTGTTATTACGCTCCTTCCACTATTTATTTAGACCAGCATTTGTTACATTGTGCACCATGTTTAGGCACACACAGTGTATGTAATGCGGTCACTGTTGAACAACTAGTGCTTACTCTTTACTCAGCAGGCAACAGTAACGGCGCAGGTTATCACGGGAATTACGTAAGTGACCCGAGGGGCAGAGTGGCCTCTCTCATTACTACACGCTGAATTGCACAGTCTGACGGAGTAGGATCAGGTTATCTACAGATCTTGTTACGGGGCGCTCATTCAAAAAGGTCCTCAAACTAGACGATCGTTACCACCTACTGAGGTTATTGTGTATATATTGTACATAGTTCATATCCCCCACCCATAGACTCCAAGTACCCCCGGTCAATAATTGCTATTAGTGAATGAGCAATATGCTTATTCAGGTTCCCTTAGAGGAGCCACGGTGGTTTTGGATAGGATAGCCTATACTGTTCATACGCCTACAGCGTTTACCTTTGGGCACCTATCCATTGGCAACTTAGTTCATCTACCAATAATTTTTAGATGTCATACACTCTATATGACACACAAAATTATGAAATGCCAGATTATTTTGTTAAGATTTTAGGATTAGAGTTTCAATAAAAGTTATTTTTTTAATTTCATAAAACACTGCATATATGGTACAGATCCCTTAGGGACCTTCTCTGTGACCCTTGGCGGTTCTGCCGTCCAGGGATCATTTGCTTTATAGTTTTTCACATACAAGTGAAGGCTACCCTCTATTGTGTTCCCTACACACACCCGCTGATTCCCTTCGGGGCACCAGCATACTTTACACAAATCTCATAATATGATTAGACATGACACATAAATATGATTGTAAGCAAAACCGTAGATTGTACAGAAATGCCTATGTAAATATAGACAGTGTGGTCCAAGGCGTATCGTAACCCATCTAATATGCCACATCGAAGGTAATACCTGTTTGTGGCATTATGATAATTAGATTGAGGAAATATTACTGCTACATAACTGTAAAATAATGATCTCTGTATACTAGGTGCCTATAAATGTACTACCCAGAACCTAAAACAAGACATTATATTCTTAATCCAAAATCTATAAATGTTTTCAATTACATGCCCAAACAAGGTGCCAAGTTAGCCTATAGCAGGTTGCCTGTTATAGGACATATGTACACACGTTGTAAAGGCATAGTGATGCCAGGAGTAGGAAATATGCGTATCCCGAGTTTCAGGGTGGCTGCATGGGCTGTGTTGTGATTAATGCGGGTGAAGGTAAGATGAGAATGGTTGTGGAGTTTCTGTATGTAACTAAGACACATTGGTGATGAGATGGTAGAGAACCCGATAGTTACGAATAATCATCCAGTTTATGAAATGGTGAAAATAGCATAAACTGTATATAAACACTTATAAAACATCATATAATACATAAGCACAATAAAACAGTTGTTGAGAGACAGAATCAAAATGGGAACAGATGCCTCTAGAATGCCACAGTGACTGAACAGGCTAGTGGCCGTACATAATACATAGGAAAAGATATAAGACATACATTAAAAAGACCTACATGTGGAATGCTTAGGAGGATGATAAATACTTAGAGCTTGTTAACACCTATTAACAACTTTGAACGTTTCTCACCGCAGTGTTCTAATTGTTCGTCTGGGTGGCTGCAATTCTTGTGGACAACCACGAGGTGGCGGCCATCTTGTTCGCATGAACGCAGGCAGCAGTGTTTGGGCATGAATCTCATGGAACTAATACGGACACAGAAACTCCGCTGGACTTCCATCATCGCCCGCGTTAGTTTCTATACAACTTAGAAAGGCACTGTTCGGTGAAAACAGGGCCGCCATCAGGGCATGACAACCGTGACAATTGTCACGGGCCCGGCGGCCCTGGGGGGCCCGGCCGCCCGGGCCCCACGTGGATCAGCGGAACTGCCGCCGGTGCATCTGCACCGGGGCCCACACGCTGATGGGGCCCATCAGGTGGCCCAATCATTTAGGGCCACCCAATGGGCCCTATTATCTTCAGGGGCCCGTCAGCGCTGTAATAGCGCGACCGGGCCCCTTTAAAAAAAAAAAATGCAGCCGGAAGCAAGTGCTGCTGGGAGGAAGTGACGTCCGGTCACTTCCTCCCCCTTTACTCCGCGCGGGAAGGAGGACGCAGCATGAGGAGAGGCAGCCGATGCCCATCATCCCCAGCCACCCTCCTGCGACGAAATGGTAAGGAAGAGAGGAGGGTGGCTGGGGATGAAGTGTATGTGTGTCTGAATGCCAGTGTATGTGTGTGTGTATGCTGGTGTCTGAATGCCAGTGTGTGTATGCCAGTGTATGTGTGTGTGTATGCTGGTGTATGAATGCCAGTGTATGTGTGTGTATGCCAGTGTCTGAATGCCAGTGTATGTGTGTCTGAATGCCAGTGTATGAATGCCATTGTGTGTGCCAGTGTGTGTATGCCAGTGTATGTGTGTATGAATGCCAGTGTATGTGTGTGTGTATGCTGGTGTATGAATGCCAGTGTATGTGTGTATGCCAGTGTCTGAATGCCAGTGTATGTGTGTCTGAATGCCAGTGTGTGTATGCCAGTGTGTGTATGCCAGTGTATGTGTGTATGAATGCCAGTGTATGTGTGTGTGTATGCTGGTGTATGAATGACAGTGTATGTGTGTGTATGCCAGTGTCTGAATGCCAGTGTATGTGTGTGTGTATGCCAGTGTCTGAATGCCAGTGTCTGAATGCCAGTGTATGTGTGTGCCAGTGTGTATGCCGGTGTATGAATGCCAGTGTGTGTATGCCAGTGTGTGTATGCCAGTGTATGTGTGTATGAAAGCCAGTGTATGTGTGTATGAATGCCAGTGTATGTGTGTGTGTATGCTGGTGTATGAATGCCAGTGTATGTGTGTGTATGCCAGTGTCTGAATGCCAGTGTATGTGTGTCTGAATGCCAGTGTGTGTATGCCAGTGTGTGTATGCCAGTGTATGTGTGTGTATGCCAGTGTATGTGTGTATGAATGCCAGTGTATGTGTGTGTATGCCAGTGTCTGAATGCCAGTGTATGTGTGTGTATGCCAGTGTCTGAATGCCAGTGTATGTGTGTGCCAGTGTGTATGCCGGTGTATGAATGCCAGTGTGTGTATGCCAGTGTATGTGTATGTATGTATGCCAGTGTATGAATGCCACTGTATGTGTGTGTATGCCAGTGTGTGTATGCCAGTGCATGTGTGTATGTATGCCAGTGTATTTGTGTGTGTATGTATGCCAGTGCGTGTATGCCAGTGTGTGTCTGTATGCATGCCTGTGTGTGTCTGTATGTATGTATGTATGCCTGTCGGTATGTATGTATATATCAATATGCAGTATGTATGTATATGTTTGTCAGTATGTATGTCTGCTTGTATATGTGTGTGTGTCTCAGCATCTCCCTATGCATGTGGGTATGTCTGTATCAGTATTTGTATCTGTTAGTGTGTGTGTATTCCTGTGGGCGGGATTTGGAGGCAGGCTTGAAGGGGGGCCCAGACCTTGAGCTGTGTTAGGGGCCCCAAAATTTCTGATGGCGGCCCTGGGTGAAATCATTCATCTGGATGAGGGGAACAAGCTACAGGGTAAGACTATTGACTCTGTTCAGTAGTTTGTTCGTTTTCAAACTACCGAACTAGACCGACCACAAGCCCTGATTTTCTGGAACTGTTTTGGGCATGGGACCATGCCTGGGGTCGGTCAAATAAATGACTTCCAGGAAATTCCTGAACCCCTGAACTGATCTGAGTGATTTTTGGATATGTTGGTCACCCAGATCAGGGCTATCAGGGTATTTGTAGGGTTTTATGTATTTTAGGGTACTTTTGGAGTGTTTTGAAAAAGTGTTTTTTTTCTGCCTGTAGATAATTGAGTTAATACAGTATCTTACTCAATTATCTCCTGGGCAGAGGGGAGGGATTGTGTGCTGTGTGTGGGAGTGGGAGTGTTGTGCCTTGTAATCTAATTGTAACTGGTCAGTGATGTTGTAAATCAGTCTACCATCAGGTTCACGTGGGCGTACCCCTTGCAAGAGGATTGTCATATAAGGCCAAATGTGGCACCATTAAACGGAGTTCATTTTACCCCTTCATGAAGTCTTGGCTCATGTTTGGGGGACTGGCGAACTATATTCACTCTGGGGATTGCTATATCACAATACTCCCCTGAGTATAATCACTAGCTCTTATAAGAGCTGTTCCTGCGATACTCTCTGGAGTAAGAGAGGTTCACCCACTGGAAGCTGTATCCTGGTCTTGGGTCCAGGGTGGGTGGAGGACAGCGAGACCCCAAACAAGCTGCAGCGGTTTTTGAGGTTTACGGTGGTTATGGTGTTCCAGTGCAGTGCTTATGGTACTTGCAAGTACTAGGAAGCAGCGATTGACAGAGGTACCCGGTTGGGGGTGCCAGGTGGTCTGTAATAAGTCCCTACTTTTTTGTATGATTTAATTAGATTTTGTTCAAATTTCAATGAAATTCCAATGCAGTCTTTAAAGTTGACATCACTTTTAGGGGTTTATCAACTAAAGTGGGTGTCAAAAGATAAATACAAAGGAAATTCAACTGTTACACCCAAGTAGTCAATATAGTCAGGTTTAATAGCAGATTCGACTTGAACCTGAAACAAATGAGGATACTGATTTGTTATTAAGTAATTTGTATCAATTAATTGTGTATACAATGATTTACATATTTTTGTATTGGTGTATTATGTTGTTAAAATTGTACCTGTCAAGAGGTGGGATTTATTAGGCAGCAAATGAACTGCCTGTGGCAAACCTAGACACTTTAGGTCATATTGCAGAACATTTAAAGGTTGTCTGGAAAAGGTATGTTAACCTGGTGTAAAAATGTATTTGTGTGTTTTATAACAGAGAGCATGCATAGGCTAACAGCTGAAAGCTGTGCCTATGGTAGTTTCACGAACAGTGACTTTATACACTGTTCGTGAAACTAATAAAGTACCAAATGGGAGCCCACACACAGAGGGTCATGTGGCTCCCATTAACCGATTGCAACATTGTAGCAATCGGCGGATAAGTGCTTTCCTAGGTGGCCGTCGTTCGGCTACCGACCACGCGGCAGTCGGCCATCTTACATAGTTACATAGTTACATAGCTGAAAAGAGACTTGCGTCCATCAAGTTCAGCCTACCTCACATTTGTTTTTTGCTGTTGATCCAAAAGAAGGCAAAAAAGCCCAGTTTGAAGCACAATTTTGCAACAAGCTAGGAAAAAAATTCCTTCTTGACCCCAGAATGGCAGTCAGATTTATCCTTGGATCAAGCAGTTATTACCCTACATTGAAAGATTATATCCTTGAATATTCTGTTTTTGCAAGTATGCATCTAGTAGCTGTTTGAACATCTGTATGGACTCTGGTAAAACCACTTCTTCAGGCAGAGAATTCCACATCCTGATTGTTCTTACAGTAAAAAACCTTTCCTTTGCCTTAGACGAAATCTTCTTTCTTCCAGTCTAAACTCATGGCCTCGTGTCCTATGTAAAGTCCGGTTTGTGAATAGATTTCCACACAATGGTTTGTATTGGCCCCGAATATATTTGTATAATGTTATCATATCCCCTCTCAGGCGACGTTTTTCTAAACTAAATAGGTTTAAATTTGTTAACCTTTCTTCATAGCGGATATGTTCCATTCCTTTTTATTAATTTTGTAGCCCGCCTCTGCACTTTTTCTAGTGCCATAATATCCTTCTTTAGAACAGGTGCCCAAAATTGCACAGCATATTCAATATGGGGTCTTACCAGTGATTTATAAAGAGGCAAAATTATATTCTTGTCCCGAGAATGAATGCCCTTTTTTCATGCATGACAATACCTTACTGGCCTTGGCCACTGCTGATTGACATTGCACATTGTTGCATAGTTTGTTGTCTATAACAATTCCCAAGTCCTTTTCATGTGTTGTTATCCCTAATTCGCTTCCATTAAGGGTATACGTTGCTTGTGTATTCTTTACGCCGAAGTGCATAACTTTGCATTTTTCAACATTAAATTTCATCTGCCATTTGAGTGCCCAGTCCCCCAGTCTATCTAAGTCCCTCTGCAGCAAAGTAATATCTTGCTCACTTTGTATTGTTTTACAAAGTTTGGTGTCATCTGCAAACACTGAAACATGACTTTCAATGCGGTCTTCAAGATCATTTATAAACATGTTAAATAGAAGGGGTCCCAGAACAGACCCCTGAGGGACACCACTTGCCACCTCTGTCCAGCTTGAAAATTTACCATTAATGACAACTCTTTGTACTCTGGTTTTAAGCCAATGTTCTACCCAAGAACAAGCATTTTCATCTAGACCGATTTCCTTGAGTTTGAACACTAATCTATTGTGTGGAACTGTATCAAATGCCTTGGCAAAATTCAAATAGATCACATCCACAGCAACACCCTGATCTATACTTCTACTTACTTCTTTGTAGAACGCAATAAAGTTAGTTTGACATGACCTGTGCTTCATAAAACCGTGCTGATTTTTGCTGATAACCATGTTCTTCTCAAGGAATTCTTGAATATTATCCCTTAATAACCTTTCAAATATTTTACCAGCCACAGAAGTTAAGCTCACAGGTCTATAATTTCCAGGCAAGGATTTTGAACCCTTTTTGAATATAGGAACCACATCTGCCTTCCTCCAATCCTCCGGAACACTTCCTGAAAGAAAAGAATCTTGAAAGATTAAAAACAGAGGTTCACTTATTTCTGCACTTAGTTCCTTAAGTACACGTGGATGGATACCGTCAGGCCCTGGAGCTTTGTTTATATTAACTTTCTTTAGTTGCTGCAGCACCTTGTCTTGAGTTAACCAATTACAATTATTCTGCAAGTTTTTAGTAGCAATCATTTGCACATCTATTGCCATGGGTTCTTCCTTAATATATACAGAGGAGAAATAGTTATTTAAAATTCCTGCCTTTTCCTGGTCTTCATTAATTAACACCCCCGTTTCAGTTTTTAGTGTACCTACACTTTCATTTTGGATTTTTTTAGAATTTATGTACTTAAAAAATGCTTTGGGGTTGGTTTTGCTCTCTTCAGCTATCATTATTTCATTTTGAAGTTTAGCAAGTCTAATTGCCTTTTTGCGCGCATTATTTGCATCCTTATATCTTTTATAAGATGCATCTGATTTGTCCGATTTAAATGCTTTAAATGCCCTTCTCTTAGTTGTAATCTCTTGTTTTACTTCTCTACTAAGCCATGTTGGTTTTAATTTGTTTCTTTTATATTTATTTCCCAGTGGTACATACTGAGAAATGTACCTTTGTAATATTTGTTGGAAGATGATCCATTTATCCTCAGTGTTCTTTTCACTAAAGAGTTTATGCCAGTCAATATTTTGTAAAGCTTCCCTTAACTTATTAAAATTGGCCTTTTTAAAATTGTATGTTTTAGTATTCCCCATGTGCTTTTGTTTTTTTGAGTTTATTTCAAAGGACACTATATTGTGATCACTATTTCCCAAGTGCTCACCTACTTGAATGTTGGTCAAAAGATCAACGTTGTTTGTTAAAACCAGGTCCAGACAACCATCCATTCTAGTTGGTGCTTGCACAAGTTGTGACATGAAGGTGTCATTTAACAAGTTTAAAAACCTAATTCCCTTTGCTGAGGCACTAGTCCCTCTGTCCCAATTTATATCCGGGTAATTAAAATCTCCAATAATTAAAGTGTTACCCAGATTTGCAGCTTTCTCAATTTGCTCAAACAGCTGTTGTTTCTCGTCAATATTAACATTAGGTGGTTTATAACATATCCCAACCAATAGTTGGTTTCCCTTCTTTTCCCCAAAGCAGATATTTACCCATAAAACTTCCACATTATCCTCCTCGCATTCCATTTGCTTAACATTTGGCTTTAAATCATGTTTGACATACAAACATACCCCACCACCCTTCTTGTTTTTCCTATCCTTCCTAAATAACGTGTACCCATTTAAGTTAGCTGCCCAGTCATATGTCTCATCCCACCATGTTTCAGTTATGCCTATTATATCATATTGTTTAGTGTATGCTAATGCCTCTAGTTCCCCCATTTTGTTATTTAGGCTCCTTGCATTAGTAAGCATCTTGGATCCTTTGTTATACCAGCGGTGTTCGGTCGTCGAGCGCCTGGAATTAAAATTGGCTACTCAACGGCGCGAACACCGATGGACTTCCAGGCCATTCGGGAGCACCGGTCCTTCGGTACTTTATTCCCACATATGTGTTCAGTACTTTTCAGGTGAATAGAAAATAACGTGTGTTTCATACGGCATTCAGTTATTTAAGCTGGAATCTGAGCGGTACTTTCACAAAGTGTGCGCTCAGACCCCAGCTATCTACCGAACGGTCATTCGGTAGAATCATATGTATAATATTGAAGTTAAGCAATTTTATGTGAAAAGCCTGTTCTGCTGTACGGAGGGATAATCCACTTAACAGGATATTCTAGTGGGAGTATTCCTCCCGTACAGCAGTGCATGGTGGGAGAAATACCCTGTATTTTCAGTTCCCCATGTAGTCCACTACTGTATAACGCCTGTGAAGTGACTAAAGAAACCCCTTGCATGGGGATTCACATAAATACTGGAGCTGTGAATAAAATTGTCAGTTGACTCCCAGAACTGTGTTTCGTCCAGTTACTGGGAGATCTGGGTTATTGCCTTCATTTTCAGCACTTTACTTGGATTACTTTCTGTACCAGCGGATATATTGAGATTTAACATTGCAGCTCCGCTACACTGTCAGTGCTTGAATTTCATGTGTTGGAAGCAGAGAAAATGGGCAAGCGAAAAGATCTGTGTGACCTTCACAAGGGCCAAGTAGCCCTGTCTAGACAGCTGGGCCAGAGCATCTCCAAAATGGCAAGTGATGTCAGGTTTTCTCAGTATGCAGTGGATAGTACCTATCAAAAGTGGTGCAAGGAAAGACAACTGGTGAACCGGCATCCGGGTCATGGGCGCCCAAGGCTCAATGATGCACGTGCCGAGAAAAGGCTAGTCCCTCTGGTTCAATCACACAGAAGAGCTACTGTAGCTCAAATTGCTGAAAATCTTGATGCTGGAATGATAGAGGTGTCAGAACACACAGTGCATTGCAATTTGCTGTGTATGGGACTCAGGGGCGGGCTGGGCCGGGGGGCAGGGAGGCAATTGCCCCCCAGGCCGCCCTAAATTCTTTTAAGACTGGCCACTGCAGGGCCGGCCCTTTAAATGCTGCAGCTGCCTGAGCGCTCTGTTAAGAGCCTCAGGCGGCTGCTGCTTCTCTCCTCCCCTCCCCGTAGCTTGGCCGAGCTGCTCTCCGGTCCGTGGTGCCCGGCCGGAGTGATAGGAAGGTGCCCACTCAGTCACTTAGTGTGCACTTCCTGTTAGTCCGGCCGGGTACAGGAAACAGAAACTCCTGTTCCGCATAGTTTCTGTTTCCTGTACCCGGCCGGACTGACAGGAAGTGCACACTGAGTGTGCACCTTCCTATCACTCCGGCCGGGCACCGCGGACCGGAGAGCAGCTCGGCCACGCTACAGGAGGCTGGAGAGTGGGCGAAGAAGGGGGGAGAGTAAGTGAAGGGGGGAGAGAGTGGGCGTAGCTGAGTGGGGGAAGAGAGTAAGGCGAAGGAGGGGAAGAGAGCAAGTGAAGGAGGGGGGGAAGAGGAGTAAGTGAAGGAGGGGGAAGAGAGAGTAAGGGGAGGGGGGGAGGGAGTAAGTGAAGGGGGGGGAGTAAGTGAAGGAGGGGGGAGTAAGGGGAGGTGTGAGGGAGTAAGTGAAGGGGGGAAGTAAGTGAAGGAGGGGGGGAGTAAGTGGGGAGGAGTAAGTGAACGGGAGGGGGTGAGGAGTAAGTGAAGGAGGGGGGAGTAAGTGGAAGGAGGGGTGAGTGAATTGAAGGGGAGAGTAAGTGAAGGAGAGGGGGGAGTAACAGAAGAGGAGGGGGGGGAGAGGCGAAGGGAAGAGGAGGGGAGCAAGTGAAGGGGAGGAGAGGCGAAGGAGGGGGGAGAGAAAGTGAAGGAGAGGGGGAGTAACAGAAGGGTAGTAAGAAGAAGAAGGGGTATGAAAAATGGGGGGTAAGAAGAACAAGGGGAGGCGTGAGAAGAACACAAGGAGGAGGGGGGAGAGTAAGGGTGAGGAGAAGGGGAGATGAGGAGAAGGGGGGACTGAAAAGAACACAGGGAGGGTGGGTGGTGAGGAGAACACAGGGAGGGGGAGGTGAGGAGGACACAGGGAGGAGAGCGGATAAGGAGAACACAGGGAGGGGGAGGTGAGGAGGACACAGGGAGGAGAGCGGATAAGAAGAACACAGGGAGGGGGGAGGTGAGGAGAACAGATGGAGGGGGGAGGTGAGGAGAACAGAGGGAGGGGGGAGGTGAGGAGAACACAGGGATGGGGGAGATGAGGAGAACACAGGGATGGGGGAGGTGAGGAGAACACATGGAGGGTGGATGAGAAGAGCACAGGGAGGGTGGGGGTGAGTGTGAGAAGAGACCGCTAGGGGAGGGTGGGGGGAGGAGAGACCACTAAGGGGCAGGGGAGAGCTCTAAGGGACGGAAGGGACATCTCTATAGAACAGGGGGCAAGACAGGGAGCTCTTTCACACTACGCGCACACACAATGCATCACTATACATACACAGAAACACACAATGCATCCCTACACACACATAAACACAACATGCTTTCCTTACACAGACAGAAACACACAATGCATCCATTACACACACACAATGCAACCCTTACACACAAAGACAACCCTTACACACAAAGACTTTGCACACATACACAGAAACACACAATGCAAACCCTTACACACACATGCAAACACACACACTGGTTTTCTTACAAACACACAGAAACACAATGCATCTCTTACACACACTCAATGCACACACTTACAGACACACACCTTGCATCCCATATGCATACAAACACAGATTCACGCAATGCATCCCTTACACAAAACCAGAAACACACAATACATCCCTTATACACAAATATACACTTCTTCCACTACACACAAACACACTGCATCACCTACACAAACTGGTATCCCTATACACTACATACCATAAGCACACATATTAGATCCTCTACAATAACACATAACACATCCCATATACACTCGACTCCCTGTGAGCAAACTCACGGGTGGGTGGAACATATGAGTGGACTTATGAGTGGGCCTTGTGGGCATACTCACCATCAGGCCCTGGGGCCCAGACCTTGAGCTAAGTAAGGGGCCCCCCAAAAAATGGAGCTGCTTCCAATTCTCCCAGAACATTGAATTTTGTGACCACAATTGCAAACAGCCTCCAGAGATCCTGTTCTACACCAGACCACTGGAGCCAAACTGCAGCCCATCATCATCCTCATCTGATTGTAAGTAGGCAATCTAGTATATTATTAGTGACACTAATCTCTAATTTACCTCACATTAAAGGGACACTATAGTCCCCAGAACGACTGGAGCTTAATGAAGTGGTTCTGGTGTCTATAGCCGGTCCCTGCAGGCTTTTTAATGTAAACACACACTGTGTGCAGCACTGGCGTTAGTTCGTATGGCTGCTCATATAGGTTGGGCATTGTAATGTCACATGGGGGTGGCAAATACAGCTGTTCCCCATGCAGCCACAGGTGCCGCTGTGCTGGGAGTTTGTGATTACTCTTCACTTCCTTCCAGCCGACAGAGCAGCGCATGGGAGAGAGAGAGGAGGAGGCATGATTTAATCTTACAACAAATCCAGTAAGCAAATCTTTATAAATTTGGGGGGGGTCAGCTCTGTTTCCACAGTTTATTGGTGTTTACTCTGATGTCTGTAAATGATGTCTTAATATTGAGGGATTTCTAAGTAGTAACATCAGTGTGTGTCAGGAGGGCCAGCCGTTGGGGTGTGCACGCTGTGCGGTCACGGAGGGTGCCATGACAACAGAGGCGCTCGGCGGACAACACAGCTCACAAGTTGGGGACACCAGCCTATTCAATTTAAACGATTCTCTGGTGGTCCACTGGTGCGCAGCAGCAGTAGGTGCAGTCAGATTATAGCCTCTCCCTCGTGGTTCCGGCACTCAGTTAGTGAGTCAGAGCACAGGCTCAGAGATTCCAGGAAAAGGTGGGCACCATTGCACTGATTTGGTGGTGCAATGGGCTACTTGACTGGTTTTGCCCCCCAGGCCTAAGGCTGCCAGCCCTCCCCTGATGGGACTGCATAGAAGAAGACCAGTCAGAGATCCCATGATGACCACTATCCACCGCCAAAAGCTTCTTCAGTGGGGATGTGAGTGTCAGAACTGGACAATGGAGACATGGTAGAAGATTGCGTGGTCTAATGAATCACATATTCTCCTAGATCAGGTCAATGGCCAGGTGCGTGTGCGTTGTTTACCTGGGGAAGAGATGAAGCAGAATGCACTATGGGAAGAAGGCAGGCTGGCGGAGGCAGGATTATGCTCTGGGCAATGTTCTGCTGGGAAGCCTCATGTCCTGGAAATTCATGTGGATGCTAGTTTGATTTGTACAGACCATGATTGTTGCAGACCATGTACACCCCTTGATGACAGTGCTGTTCCCTGATGGCAGTGGCCTCTTTCAGAAGGATAATGCACCCTTTCACACTGCAAAAATTGTTCAGTAATGGTTTGAATAGCATGAAAAATGTGTTCAAATTTCAAATTCCCTAGATCTAAGGATCTGTGGGATATGCTGCAACAACAAATCCAGTCGATCCCATCTAGCAACTTGCAGGACTTTAAAAGCTCAATTGCTAATGGCTTGGTGCTAGATAACACAGGACACATTCAGAGGTATTGTGGAGTCCATGCCTTGACGAATCTGAGCATTTTTGGCCGCATAAGGGGGACACTATATTTGGTAGATGGTTTTAATGTTGTAGGTGATCAGTGTAGATTGGCTGAACTATTTGGATATTTTGCAAATATTTAGGAGTAGCTAGTATATAAAAAAACTTATATGGGGGGGGAGTGCAGACTGCCGAGCTGGACGGTCGCAAGTAAGATCAGCTCCTGCAACTTACAACTCTCTAACCCCCTAAAGCATGATTCTCGATGTGATTGCAGACCAACAGCGATGGTCCTCAGTGCAAAGGGGACACTGGATCCAAGGTGAGGCTGGCTCTTTGAGTTTTAGTCCCCTGTAGGAGAAATCTTCGATGCCCTAGATGGGGCCTTCTCCGGCAGTGATGCCCCACTATCCTGCCTAAAATCTGTGTGGACCTGGCCTTGTTCCCCCACCCCCCTCTGGACCGGCAGGGGTGATCCCGGTCCTCACCCTGTGGCCCCGACAGCAGCAATGCAACCAAGGCCCAGCGGCATTACCACCCCGATCTGTGGCCCGGGCGCTTCACCTAAGATGGCGGATGCTATGTGCGCCGAAATCAGAGAGAGTGTCTGTAGTCCCCCCACGCTCACAACACCCAGTGCGGCTTCCAAGCACAAGCTGGCCCGTTACCCACAACAGCCAGCTATAAGTACCCATCAAGGCGCCCTGGCAAGACGCTTACCTAATGGGACGCAATACTGGACTTATGCTACTTATGCTACTAAGCTCGAGGAATGCCGTTGGGGTACCTCAAGCCTGTTTGTACTAAATGAATGCACTGCAATAAAAAATTTAAAAAAAACTTATACCTTGCCAGCGTCTTGTCTTGGGGGGCCCAGGAGCTGGCCGGCTGGCCACCTCATACTCCCAGAGGCTGGCATTGCCTGATGTCGGAGGCTGGTGGCGAGGGAGCAATGTCCCCTAAGCTCTCTCTGCTCAGTTCCCTCGCGTGCACTGCAGTGATGCCGAAATATGACATCACTCCGGCATCACTGAGAGGCGCGCGAGGGAGCTGAGCAGGGAGATCAGAGCTCCCTTGCCGCCTAAATTGACCACACGCCTGTCCCTCTGGCAGTTAAAGGATCCCCATTGGACCCCAGGGAAATGGAGAATACACTCCAGCAAAGGTATGGAGTCTGAGTGGATTGAAATAAAACATATTTTTTTTAATTTATTTTTTATTGTTAGAGTGTGTGTTTGTCTGTTGGTGAGTGTGTTTGTGTGTCTATGTCTGTTAGTGAGTGTGTATCTTTCAAACAGTGTGTCTGTTACTGAGTGTGCTAGTGTGTCTATTAGTAAGAGTGTGTGTTAGCGTATCTGGTGAGTGTGTTAGTGTGTGTATGTCTGTTAGTGAGTGCGTTTGTCTGTTGGTAAGTGTGTTTGTGTGTCTGTCAAAGATTGTGTGACAGTGAGAGTGTGTGTGTCTGACACTGAGTGTTTATGTGTCTGTCAGTGAGTATGTGTGTGTGTCAGTGAGTATATGTGTGTCAGTGTGTGTGTCTTACACCGTGTGTGTGCATCTGTCAGTGAGTGTGTACATGTCTTGTCAGTACGTTTGTACATGTATCTGTCAGTGAGTGTACGTGTGTGTGTCAGTTAATGTGTCTCTTGGTGGATGTGTGTGTCTGTCGGTGAGTGTGTAAGTTTCAGTGAAAGAGTGTGTTGGTTAAACAGTGTGTGTGACAATGACTTTGTATCTTTCATTGAGTGTATGCTTCAGTGAAGGTGTGTGGCTGTCAGGCAAAGAGCGTGTTGGTTTTTAAAAGGAAGTGGAATTTAGAATGGGGGGGGATGCCTGAGTTTTGTTCATGCCTAGGGCAGCATAAAACCAGAATACACCACTGCAAATAGTATATACACATATAATTCAATATTCCTGTACACACAGCATATCTTATGGATATATCTTATGGATATTGAAGCATGATCTTTAAAGTAACACTCCAAGCACCATAACCACTAAGGCCATATGTAGTATGTAACGGAACCGCTGGCACCCCGACCGGGTACCTTCCGCCGACGGATGCTCCTAGTGCTTTCCGAGGACTCCAAGCACTCTGCCCGATACCATAACCACTGCAGACGCCATGAACCGCCGCAGCTTGGTTGGGGTCTCGCCGTCTCCACCCACTCTGGACCCAAGACCAGGGTCCAGCTTCCAGTAGGTTGACCTCTCCGAATTCCAGAGAGCAGGAACAAGCTCTTAGCAGAGCTTAGTGATTATACCCTGGGGAGTATAGTGATTATAGCAATCCCCAGAGTGTAGTTTCTTCAATCCCCCAAACATGAGCCGAAACTTCATGAAGGTACAAGATGATCTGCTTTTTAATGACCACATACTGGCTTTTATGCAAGTCCCTATGCAAGGGGACATCCCACAGGGTGGGACACAGTACAACCAATCACACAATGGTTACATCCCACACATCTCCTCCCATTAGCCTGAGAGGTAACCCAATTATCCATACATTTTAAAACACACTTTTTACCCAACTTTTATAACTCTAAAACCATACATCCAATGTTGATAAACATATTAATCAGCACATCCCAAATACAAACATATCCAAAAATCATGCAAATCCTTCCATTAGTTCAAAAGTTAGTTAGAAGTCCTTTGTGACCAAAGGAAGCATGGCTTTTCCTGCCCAAACAAGTTCCCACTGGTCTGGCAGTGTCCCTGGGACAACTCCCTGCTGGAGAACAATGGAGCTGGGGGAGGGGAAGAGGCACACCTTCCCATGAATTCAAAGGGGCAGAAAAAGTGTCTCAAAAGTTTCAGTATGTCCATACACTGTTTTTAAAGGGCCAACACCGTACAATAAAAGTCCATAAGCCCAAATAATGTTTGTAAAGGGCCATACAACCCAGGGCCATAATCATGAGGCAGGAGGCTGGCACTCAGGCTCCTCCAACAGCCAGGGGCAAAGGGCAACTTGTCACCTAAAAATCTAGTGACAAAAGGCATTTCGTCACATAGTAGTTATGTAGCCAGATGTGTATTAGTGCCCTACCAGGATAAGTAGTCAAACCATTTAAGAAAGGTTTGGCAACTTACCTGGGTTTGCTTGGTGTCGATTGCCTTCTCCTCTGCCGCCTTAGTTCCTTCTTCCCTGCAGTTCAAGGCTTAGCTCAATGACAGAGTACTCCGCTGACACTCTCAGCCAATGAGCTAGTCTGCAGGGCAGGGCTTAGTTAAGGGAATCTAATGGAAGCTTCTTGCATGATCTCCTGGGCTCCAGAGAAGGATGCAACAAGCTCTGCAGACAACAGGTAAGTTGTCAAGTGTGCCATTTGTGAGTAGTTTGACATCAAAACGACTATGGGCTAGAGTTCAGTTAATCTTAGAGTGAGCAGCAGCTCATGGTAATTGGGAAGATATGTAATGGAGATCTGCTTATTAACACATTTTGAGAAAAGTCATCTTGTCCAAAAAACAAAGTAGGCCCTACTTTTCTTATACCTTTACATTTCACTGGAATGTCATTGATTAACCATTACAGTGGGCTGAAGTTAAGGAAATTATGGCCTTGATGCGGACACCTACAGGGCTGTAAATGTAGGTGTT